>JAOWBW010000357.1:695634-1160001 GCA_026119855.1 Campanula takesimana | reverse complement strand
AAAGCTGGTTATCCACATTGCAAAATATCTCAAAAATATCTAAGCAAGTGGTCAAGAAGAGGAAAAAATATATTATTGTCGTTCCTTGCTCATAAAAATATTCCATATATACGGCCTGACCAGAAAAATATTCCGAGCAAGCTTTCATGTTGGACTCGCGGACAACCGGGACACCGGAGACGCGCACAACGGAGCAGTTGCGGAGTTAATGCCGGAACAGAGATAAGGAAGATGACTTGAAATCCTTAGTGTAAAGAAGATAGATAATGATATAAAAAATCACCTCCCTCCTCAATTACAACCTCCCCCCTCCAAGTTACAACCAATTTACAACCTCCTTCCTCCATATTACCATCTCCCTCATCCATTATTAAAAGAGAATTCATTCACACATCACACACACACCACTCTCCATATTCACCACCACCCTTACTTGCTCTTCTCCAAGTAACCCTAAAACAACCTCAACCACCACCACACCACCACCATACCACCATAGCACCACCACCACACAAACACTAAACTCAAACCCTTTCAAACACTAAGCAAAATCCTTAAAAAAAAAAAAAAAAAAAAAAAAAAAAAAGACTTCCCTTGTAAGCAAAGGGAGCACAACCTAGGCCTTATTCTCACCTTGTAATCACCTCAAAGGGTAAGATGTAGTGGTCTTATGTAATTTCTTGAGAGGTTTAGCCACTTGTTAGGCTAAACCTCCATTTTATATTCAAAGATACAATATTGATACTCTTGTTGTTTTTTCTCTTCAAATGATATTATAATGATGTTTTGAGCTCTTGAGCATGCTATGCTATTGATCTTGTGTATATATATCATGCATGAATGAGTATCAAATCCTTGTGGTTTGATTCAAGGGATTTTCAAAGAACCAACTTGTTTCCCCTCAAAAAACCTTGAATCTGTCCATAGCTTGTAATATCACTTGTGAGAACTCATGTAATCTGACTTAGAAGCATGGATAAATGTTGTTTTGTGTTGTTAATATGTATATATATGCATGTTCAAAGTTTCATGTTCATAGCTTTTCATTTGAGTTAGTTTGATAGGTGTTTTCATGACATAAGTGAGATGCCAATATCTGTCCATATGGTACCTTACTGCCTGTTTCTTTGTTTAGGCATATAAAACTTGGGTTTTGGTCTTAGACCACAAAAGAGAACTGTTCTACACAGAACAAGGAACATAATTATGTAAATATAATATTTTTAGCCTCAGTGGAAGAGGCTCTTTCCATTGTTTGTTGAGCTCTCTGTTCTCAGATTTGTGCTTGTCCATTTCTGACATCAAAAAGTCAGAAGTGTTTGAATGATTAAACTTGTTTTTTGGACTTGAAACTCTCCATATATTAACTTTGACATGTTATGAGAAACTTTCATGTTTTGTGTCCCCCATTATTCCCCGTTTTGATGATGAAAAAAGTGGATACGTTAGGGATGTATGAAATTCTGTCAGACTGGGCTGTGAAAAGAATTTCCTTGCATGCTTTGTTTGAACACCATAACATGCCCCTAAAATCAAGGTAAAAATCATGGTAGATGTTAATGTGTTAGGAAGTTTTATGACCTTTAATTTCCATATTGGATGAGTACAAGAACAGGTACACAAAGAAAGGTGCCACAGCAGTCCCTGAAAATGTTTAGGGACGGAGTTTCGGACATTTATTTGTTTCGGGAATTGTTCCCTTTTTGTGCAAATGTAAATATTAATCCCCCACCCCTTTATGTGTTTTATTCACTGTATATAAATGATAAAACCATTTTCTAAAACCAAGGTGGAGTCCACCAAATCGACTCCCATTTGTGAATAAAAATGAACCTTCCTAGAATAGGAAGACCTCCATATATTAAACCACCATTTTTTGTTAGGGCACAAAAATAGCAATTCAAAAGGCATAAAATGAATCTAGTGTCACGCATATAGAGACCATCATGGGCGAAGAGAATTCCTAACCCCTTCTCTCTTCGTACGTAACTTAGCCCCGAACCCACTTTCTCTGAAAAAGGTTTTTTCTTCGTTTTTCCTAAAATTAAAATGAGGTGGCGACTCTTGCAATTAAATCACAGCATCAAGAGAAAACCATTGTGCGGGAACCGAGCGCATTTCTAAAAGCGCATCAGTACGAGGCAAACCCGAATCGCTTTCGCGAGCGATCATTTCGAGGTTCGGTTTCGAGCGCGGGCTCTCACAGTGGCGACTCTGCTGGGGGACTTGTTTTAAAGTGGGCTAGACTCTAAATCTTTGTGTGTGCCATGCTTTATGTGCCTTACTTGGGGTGTATATATCTGTGCCCTAACCTCTGTTTTGCAGGGGCGTTTTTTCGCTTATTCTTATTTGTATATATATATATATATGCATTGCGTGGTGAGTGATTCCCAAAAAAGTTAAAAGGAGTAAAACAAGTAAAAAAGGAAAATAAATGATTTTCTTGTTTTCTTTACGTGCTTTCAAAATGATTTTTCGAACTCATAGATACCTCACACACATGCACGTTTTTGAAAAGCGTCTTAGAATCTCAAACCCGAGACGGTAAACCTGGGGCATAAGGGAGCTCACTTGACTTCCCCATAGGGTCAACGGTATACTGTTTCCCCTTAGCAGCGCCTACGGTCGCTGTGATGGGTGTAAGCCAAGCTTCAAAAGCCGAATGCGATGTCCATATTTCTTTCGAAAAATAACATGTCCCAGACTTCATGCCGGTTTTTGTCTAGCATTTCTCTTCAATCCTATGAGTTCCAAAAGGTTATAATCAACTCAATTGTGGATATCATGTTGAATTCTTGGATTGACTTGAAATTATAAAGACCCTCACATAGACCGTACCGAATGGTGGATCCAGAAAGAGTATAGGCCCTTCGTTAGGGGCTCGGACGGCCAATAGTACAGGTGAAAAACGTTGGTCCTATACGTTGGATAAGGTATCCACTATTCCAGGATTCCATGCGAAAACATGTCAAAACAAAGCAAAGTGCTGTGTCGGCATCCATAGGTTTGTGCATTTCTTGCGCTTCAAATTTCGAACAAAAAGAAAAACAAAAAATTGGCTTCTTTTAATTCATAAAGCTTCATTCCCGGAAATCTAAAATAGGTTTCCTTTTCATCCATCTTGTAGAGGGAGAATTTCTTCTTGTTCTCTAGCGCAACATTCAAGGTCCGTTCCAGGCACCGCTTTGATCAAAGTTCTACTCCGGTTTTCATCATCGATTATGGCCAACAAAGGACATGCATCATCAAACTCGGCTAAGGGTTTCCCGGACTTCGAGCCAGGGTATGCACTGGAACAGTGGTTGGAAAGGCGCTTGCATGATCACACCAATCGTATGATCAGCATATTTCCAAGGACATCAAGAAGAATGTTAGACCTTGTGGCTACCCTTTTGAAGAAATTGGAGCTCAAAGATCTCCAAGGACTCCATTTCCAAGATGTCAATTCTAACGCGAACTTTCACTCCACCCGAGATATGGGACTCAAGACTTGTAATGATATCTATGTGGGAGCTAGCGAAATGGTGACAACAAATAATTTGAACCCTACTGCCTCTCTAGAGACACGTGAAACTTCAGTGAAACCCACAGAGATCTATTCATCAAGCAGTTCGCAAAAGAGGTTTTGTCATAATGGTAGATACTTCAACAATTTGAATGCCCCATTGTCTGTGGTTTTTCAAGACCTAAGCGCTCAAGGATTGCTAAAGCCAGTGGAAAACTATCGTCCCGAAAATCCCACCTATGGAGATCGAAGCAAGTTATGCCAATATCACCAAGCCCGCGGCCACGACACTGATTCATGTTGGGCACTTAGGAAAGCAGTCCAAGACCTTTTGATGAAGAAGTCATTGAAGTGCCCGTGCCAGAGACAAGCCGTCTGTGTAACAATCTCACTGCCCAAAGGCCTGTGACTCCATGCTATGTAAAACCCCATCGGATTTTCGCACCAATTGTCAAAGCTAAGGAAAAATGTTTGGTACGAAATGGGGATAGGCACTTTGATGAATTCGAGAAGCCCGCTATCCAATATCTTCTATGGGTTGGTTGCTCTAGGGATATGAAACCTATTGAAGGATACAAGCTACCCAGACGATTGCCCAAGCACTTTAACCCCGCAGAGCTCTGCGTGTATCATCAATCCGTGGGTCACGATACAAACTCTTGTTGGTCTCTCAAGAATGTATCCAAGACCTCATAGATCACAGAGTTATCCCAAGGCCACCTCTAAGGGCCTCATGTTCGAGTAGTTATCCCAGGGACTCATCAACCCCCGAGGAAGGTGTTTCCCCTAAATATGATGGATCTCATCAACCCCGAGGAAGGTTATCCCTCTTTTGCTGGTAACAGAAGTGTGTTGACTCTTAAGGTCGTGCCTCTAGTGCATGGATCTCGTTTTGCGTGTGACTGGGCTCACCGCCCCAACTCCTAATCCTGTTCTTTTTGCGTAATACTTAGTAATATGCTCACACATATTCTTTGTCTTCTAAGTCTAAGAGTGTGTTGTCGTCTTCGTGCTTTTATTTTATTGCTTGTCATGTAAATGTCTCAGTCAATGAACTTGCCTTATAACCAAGTGCCTTGTAAATCGCGTATCTTGTAGATCTGGACCCGCAAACAATAATCTCACTTAAATAAAAGCAATCAATGAAATTTGAACAAAAAATTAGACTGTGATTAATTGATATGGGAACTAGGGCCGAAGGCAACCGACGAAGTTCACAAAGGCGATCGACAAAGTCACCCGACAAACGAAGATTTCAGGGTGCAATCAAAAGACATGTTCAGAAGGGTCAATCAAACGAAAAAGGCCGAAGACTATCACAGTGATGCCAACGCAAGTGTCGGCGATTTTCCTTTAATGTATAATGTGTTGTAAATTCTCGCATTTTGTAAATTTATGTTTCAGAAGCTATATGTTTCTTCTTGAGTAAAAAAAAAATAAAAAAAAAAATGAAAGAGAGCAAAAAAGGAGAGGTTTAAAAAAAAAAAAAAAAAAGAAGAAGGAACATTATTCATTTACTTTGGTACATACCATTCGCTTTATTGTTAATTCAATTGTTTTAGAAAGGATATCGCGACACTTCAAGTTTATGTGTATGCCTTCAACGACGGCATCTGGAAATTCATAATGAAGACTTCATCGCTCGTTACACTAAGAACGAGACGTGGACCGAGGGGTCCAACAATCTCATGTGACATTATCAATTTTCAAGGAGCACCGCGCTGCGAAGCCAATCTGAATTAAAGAAGATCTCGATCTTTCAACTTGGGCAAAGTACCATCGACGACGACAACTGGTGACTTCAGTTGGAGACCAACGTGCTCTACCAAACCCCTTACACTGAGGGAGCCCAAAACGACGTAATCAATCTTGGAAAGCGAGACAACAGCGAAGGCCTCTCATCAAACGAGGTCAAACGGCAGCGCGCGATCATAAGTCATGCCCAACGATGTTCTCATCTTGATTTGTCACGGTCTAATTTGAGTTTAAATGATTTGTGAAGCTTATCTAAATAAAAACTAAAATACTAATCTGGCGCTATAAGGGTCCATCTGATTTTGAGGCACTTGACCATTAACGCTTGTTTAAGTCTTGAGTCTTTGATTTCAATGTGTAAGCATACTTTTCCTGAGTATAGGGGCTTCCCCTACCCTCGTCCTTCCGTCATCTAATTTCTGCGCAAACACAATGTCGGAGATCCCACTGGGATTTCCCTTTGCTTCTCAAAACACTGGCCTCGTGCCTTCCCCTGCCAACTCCTGCAAGTTGGCACAGCAAAAGAGACAAAGGAATGCTATTCCTTAGATTTCAAACTCTCAATGTCGGCAAGTGATCTCGAATGAATGAGCACGAACTGGGGCTGCATGTCAAAGTTTCGGGTTTGTTTCAAGAGCAATGATGTGGCTTCATGACAGTACGATTTGTTGAGAATGGTTTGTTCCGGGTAACACGGAAATTCAGATGGCAGAATGCCAGGGTATAAGACAACTCTCAATGACAGTTGATTCCTCAAAGAAGGAGTATTGAATGTCAGAACATGTGAATCATGATCAACAGCAAAGCCTCGAATGTGGGATGACTCTCATAGACAGTCGGTCCCTTAATGTGGGAATCAATAGAAACAAAGTGCCATCTCGGATTGTCAGCATGGCCTGCGAAGCTCAAAGCTCTTTTCTTCAGCAACATCGGGATTGCGTCCCGTCGAGCAACTCTCAAAGACAGTTAACCCGACTGATTGGGTATTGTGTATCAGAAATTGTGAATTGCCTCCAACAGCGAGACATCGAGCACTTGAATAACTCTCAAGACAGTTAAACCCCCAAAGGTTGAAATGCCAAAACATGAAGTTATGTCCAAACGACAAATGCTACAAGAGGTTCATATGCCTGATTCAGGGGGTTGTCCTATAGCATGACTAGGGCTTCCGTAGCCAACATCTGAGGTTGATCTTTGCGAGACACTGGGGCTTCAGCAGCAAGAATGTTGAGGGGTCGATATCAGAAAGAACAAATGGGGTTCTTCAGCCAGCAACTGGGACTGACCCAACTATAGCATCGGAGATACCGTTGAGTAATCTTGATCAAATGGGTGTTCGAAATTGACCTTTTGAGTGCCGCGCGCTAGGCTTTCGGCTTCGCTTCACCATACACATATCCATACTCCTCATTTTCGCAAAAATGCAAAATTCATAATAAAGTGCAATCCATTCCATTCATGATTCTCCCTCTGATTCATTCATAAGCTTTCAGTCATTAATTGATAACAAGCAAAGTTTGAGATACGAGCGATGCACATGAGTCAAATAAAAAAATAAAAAAAAGAAAAAAAGAAAAATCAAATGCAAAAGAATCATCGTGCAAAAGGAGAAATTTGACTTTCACCCTCCAAATGAAAAGCGGTTGCAAAATGAAAAGGGAATGTATTCTTGTCCCAATCTTTCTCTGAATCTCTCAATTTTAAGGATTCCAATCCGTGTATGTGTTTTAAAACTTTTGTTGCACATGAATGACACTCTCGAGCACATTAATGTCAAAGATATATTTCGCTTGCTCTTGGAAATCTCTTGCAGGTACAAATCGCACACCCTGCCACATCGTGGTCCTCAAAAGAAGTTTCCTCATCAACATCAATGCTAAGGGAATGGGATTTCCCTATGCCCTTTCTGCAAAATCAGTTTGACTTGCCAACTTCGAACTACGTTGGTCTGATTCTCGAAAGAGATACGTAGGCAGCTGGAATCTCAATGCTCCCCCCAGCAAAGAGAGATGGAATCTCAATGCAATCCCCAGCAAAGAGAGATAGCTTCTCAATGCTACCCCCAGCAAAGAGAGATGGAATCTCAATGCAACCCCCTGCTTTAAATTTTAAGAAACCTGAACTACGTTTGGTCTGATTCTCGATAAAGATACGTAGCTAAACCGGGAAACGGAACGGACCATTTCCTGTGTTTGATTGATTGTTTGAGTTAGAACTACGGAAGCTTGATTCTCGAAAGAGATACGTAGGAAGTCCTACTTTGGACCCATCCGTTACACCCTAGACGAGATCGAGTGTCTCTTAGTGAATCGTAGAATCCCCTTTAACAAGGAGATTCGACGAGGGGCTCTGTAGATACCCCGATCTCGCACTCCTTTTCAAACCCCGAATCGGTCTAAACCCTGAAACTGACCTAGAACCCTCGATTTGGCTGTGCGGGACTGCCGTGATCCTTATCGGTGCATCGAATGGACGAACGGACTTCAAATTCATGATCCGAGCGAAAAAACGAGTAAACAGGCAAAAAATCCATTTTTCGAGGTGCGGGACCGGGAGGAAACGGGGCCCGCTCCCCTCGAACTGCTCGTTGTTATCCATTATGTGCATTAAAAATATATTATTGTCGTTCCTTGCTCATAAAAATATTCAGATATACCGGCTTGACCAGAAAAATATTCCGAGCAACTTTCATGTGGACTCGCGGGACCGGGACACCGGACGCGCACGACGGAGCGGAAAACGGAGCTGAAAAGATGGTTATCCACATTGCAAAATATCTCAAAATATCTAAGCAAGTGGTCAAGAAGAGCAAAAATATATTATTGTCGTTCCTTGCTTATGAAAATATTTCAGATATACCGGCCTGACCAGAAAAATATTCCGAGCAACTTTCATGTTGGACCCGCGGACAACCGGGACACCGGGGCGCGCACAACGGAGCAGTTGCGGAGCGGAAAGCCAGAGCTGAAAAGCTGGTTATCCACATTGCAAAATATCTCAAAATATCTAAGCAAGTGGTCAAGAAGCGAAAAAATATATTATTGTCGTTCCTTGCTCATAAAAATATTTCAGATATACCGGCCTGACCAGAAAAATATTCCGAGAAATATATAAAAAATCACCTCCCTCCTCCAATTTACAACCAATTTACAACCAATTTACAACCTCCTTCCTCCATATTACCATCTCCCTCATCCATTATTAAAAGAGAATTCATTCACATATCACACACACACCACTCTCCATATTCACCACAACCCTTACTTGCTCTCTCTCAAGTAACCCTAAAACACCCTCAACCACCACCACACCACCACCATACCACCATAGCACCACCACCACACAAACACTAAACTCAAACCCTTTCAAACACTAAGAAAAAGCCTTAAAAAAAAAAAAAAAAAAAAAAAAAAAAAAAAAAAGACTTCCCTTGGAAGCAAAGGGATTGTTAGGATTCATTGTTGGTTCACCCACCTTAATTTGATTGATCCATGCCACGTGTCTGTTTATGGACATTAGGACCGCATGTAATGAAGTTATACTTCAATTTTTAGAAAAGTCCATTTCTAGTGTTTTTAGTTGTCTAGGCTGAGTATAGTTCGGTTGTATCATTAGCGGTTTAGTGCTTCAAACCTTCATCTTGAGACCGCCATCATGGAGCCCTTCAGTTTTCATCAAACTGCAGTTTGCATGTTTGATGAAACCGCCCATCAAGATCATTCTTCAAACCGCCCCTATGCTTGGTGAAACTGCAGATCAGTTATTGAAGAATTAAAGAGATGTCATTTATTCCTAAGACAAACATTCCCTTTTTGACCATAAAAGGATGTTGTTATGTCATGTCAAAATAACTCTAAGTTAACTTGGAGTTTCTGCAAGGAATGTCGGTTTTTCTATCAGTTTGAATTGTTTACCGTTAGTCCTTTCTGCAACAAAGGACAAATGTCAGGTAGTGGTGCAACAACTACCTAGGACTACAAGACAAAACCAAGGACGAAAATGACAGCTCAACCAATGGGATTTCGACAGCACTGTACCCTTCAGATTTGATTCAAATCTTTACCCAACGGTCACAAGGGTGCGCTGCCTATAAATAGCCTCCATTATTCAATAATGAAGGTTGCTGAGCTTCAAGAGATTCATTCCCAAGTATTCAAGTTTGCTTTGAAGATTTAAACCCAGATATTCATATCTTCAAACCATCTCCATTGCAAACCCATTTCTTCATCAAAAGCTTCAAGCCTAACAACCATTCATACTTAGCCTTTACACCGAAAGAATTCCACTTGCTCAACCATCATTTAGATACTTAGAGCATTTGATTTCTTTTCACACACACACCCGATTTATATGATCACATAGATTATATACTTCGAAAACACCGGTTGTTATTATAGCTTAGGTTAGACTTATTGTTTAGAGTTTAGATTCATCTTGTAAAACCTCCTCTAAATTAATACAAGTCTCATAGCTATTAGAAAATCCTAGACTAACCATCTAGGTAGAGGACGTAGTTCATTTAAGAACGAACCTCTTCAATTTGTGTGTGGTCTTTATTTTCTGTCTTGATATTTATCCTTCTTGTTTGTGGTCTTGAACTCATTTCCATATACGAAATGACTTGAAAGATGAATTGTGTTTTCCTTTAAACTTTAAGTTTAACTATTCTGTTACATCATAGTGTTTTCTCAACCCGAGTCAAACCTCCCAACTCTTTAACTAACATATTTGGCCAAAACCGCAAACTCCGCTGTGCATTTTATCAGTTCGGTTCTTGTGCTTTGAACCGCAGTTGGCAAACTGATAAGTACTCGGTTGATTTTAAGGGTATTTTCGAAAAAGTTTCGGACCGCTATTCACCCCCCCTCTAGCGGTTCTATACCCTTGTTGCCCTCTGGGACCAACAATTGGTATCAGAGCATATCCACCAAACTTGTTTTTACAAGCTTAACCTCTTGGGTGCTGATCCAATGGCAAACACAAACACCCATATGATGCAAACATCCAATTCGAATCACTTACCGATTCTGGATGAAGATAGTTTT
Organism: Campanula takesimana; assembly: GCA_026119855.1. Lineage (NCBI taxonomy): Eukaryota > Viridiplantae > Streptophyta > Magnoliopsida > Asterales > Campanulaceae > Campanula > Campanula takesimana. The sequence goes on along the minus strand of JAOWBW010000357.1, from coordinate 1,149,696 downwards.
ATTTTTTGGAAAGATAGGATAATGAAACACATGATTTCATGTGATCGTAGACTGTGGACCGCGGTTACTGATGGACCATATGTTCCTATGAAAGCTAATCCACGTGCAGGAACCGCAGGAGAAGAAGCTGAAGTTAAGAAATTAGAAAGTGAATGGACTGATGCAGACCGCATCAATGTGGATTTTGATGGAAGAGCTATGTCCATGCTAGTGTCAGCTATTGACCTGAGGACTCATTCTAAGGTGCTTCACTGCAAAACCGCAAAGGCTACCTGGGATGCTATAGTTGACTTTCTGGAAGGAGATTCAGATACCAAGAAGAACCGCCTCTATCAACAGAGAAGACTCTTTGACTATTTTGTTAAAGATCCTAAGGAATCTCTTTGACAATGCTATGAGAGGTTTATTGATATTGTTAACGTTTGTTTTTCTCTTGGACATGTCTATTCTAATACAGATTTGAACATGAGATTCATGCAAGCACTTGGTAGCAAATGGCTGATCAAAACTACTAACATTGAAGACAACAAGGACTTGGAAGCTCTTGATCTTCGACACTTGTATGCCATGCTGAAGGTTTTTGAATTTAAGCTTGAAGAGGTCAATGAAACCGAAAGCAGATTTAAGACCCTCTCTCTAGCTGCATTCAACAATACCTCATCTCCTGTCTACAATCCAGACCATCATCAAACCGCTCCTCACCTCCACTTGCAAACCGCTCCTCCTGACCAAAATGTTCCTAGATATAATCCTCAAACCGCACCTTCTGAATATTACCAACAGTCTCAACAATCCTATCCTCAATCACATCAACTATATCCTCAATCTTATCAATCTTATCAGCAGTCTCATCAATCCTACACTCCTCCTCAAAGTTCTTATGCTCAGAGTGTAGGATCACAATCCTCAAGTTCTACTCAAGTTGATTTTGATGAAATGGATGATGAAGAATTTGCTTTTTATGTGAAGAGATACACCAAGTTCAGGAAAAATAATAGATCTCAATTTCCATCCAAAGGCCCAGCAAAGTTTGTCCCTCCAACCAGATTCAACAAAACTGCAGATCCCAAGACAAGGGAAGACTTGGTTTGTTATAACTGCAGACAGCCAGGTCACTTTGCGTCAAGTTGTCCCAAACCGCGATATGAAGCCGCGCCAGCAAAGAAACCATTCAACAAGAAATTCGTGAAAAGAAGAGGAATGGTAGCTGACCAAGGAGATCAACCGCTGACATGGATGGGTTCAGACTCAGATGAAAGTGATGATGAAGAAACTGCTAATCTCTGTCTCATGGGATTTGAAGAAAGAATTGAAATTGACGAAAGCCTTCCACTGCCAAAACAACAAATGAAGTCAGTTTCACCTAAGACTCCTGAGGCTAGATCAAGCAGAGCTCCTACAACACCAAACTACACTCCCGAGGTTCAAGCAGACCAAAGTCATGATGATCAGGTACTAGAACGTGCAAATATTATATGTCAACAACACACTGTACTTAAAAAGGCATATAAACTAATGTCTGCGGAACTTGAAGAATCCCAACGTGTATGTAAATCCCACAAGGAGGAAATTGAAAATCTCAAGCTCCAAGTTGCTGGGATATCTACTATTGTGGATGAAAACCGCTATCTGAAGGACAGAACCGAGGTACTTCTCACCCAAATCCATGATCTTACCGTACAAAGGGATGACCTCCAAAAATTGACCGATGTATGGACTAAGTTTGGTGTCACCGTGGAACAAATCCTAAATTCACAAATTCCTACTTCAGATAAAAGTGGATTGGGGTTTAAAACCGATGATGGGTGTAAGTGTCCTTGTCTCTGTGCCGAAGGTGGTGTGAAACCTACTGAACAAACCAAAGAAATTCCTAAGGTTAATCATGCTGGTAAAAAGGGCACAAAACAAGAAATTAAAAGGCATAATTATTTCTTTGAGTACCCTAAAAACCAGACTGGGAGAGATTCAAAGTGGAAAGAGAAATCCATAGCGGCTGAGGAAACCAAGGAAGTATTGAGTGATGAAACCGCTCCTAGTCGGTTTAAGGAAATTCCTATCATTTTCCCTAAAGCCGCACCTAAGAGGAAGGTTGAGCTCAAGAAGGTAATCTTTGTTAAAGCCAAAACCGCTGACCCAGTAAAATATGAGAAACCGAAGGTCAGTAAAGGGTTTGTAAAACCGCAACCAAAACCTGGATTTATTCATTGTGCTATTTGTGCTGATTTTGGTCATAGTGCTGGTCATTGTCTTTTAAGATTCACACCCAATGCCAAGGGACGTAAAAATCCTAAGGTCAAACAAGTGTGGGTCCCAAAAAGCTGCTAACCCTAGGACCTAAGGAATAAGGGGGACCAAAACCTTTCATGTTTATTTTTCAGATTTCATGTTTTATGGCTGGAACCGCTAAGAAGAAGAAGGATCTCTGGTATTTGGATAGTGGATGCTCACGACAAATGACTGGAGATTCCGAACTACTCTGCAGTTTCATCCAAATGAAAGGTCCCCCAGTAGTGTTTGGTAACAACAAGAAAGGAGAAACAGTAGGATATGGAGCAATCAAACGAGGAAGGGTGACAATTGAAAATGTGTCACTAGTAGAAGGACTCAAGCACAACCTTCTCTCCATATCTCAGTTTTGTGACAAAGGAATGAACTGCAACTTTACTTTAACTAACTGTTATATCAAAGATGCTTCCTCTGAAGTCACTCTACTGACTGGCAACAGAACAGGTGATGTTTATATGATAGATTTAAGCAATATTGTTTCTATTGCTGACCTCTGTTTTGTAGCAAAAACATAAGTGAAAGCAGCTGGTTATGGCATAAGCGGCTCAGTCACTTGAACTTCAAGTATCTAGCAAAACTGCACAGGGATGGTCTAGTAAAAGGACTACCCAAAGTGGCTGACCATCATGATGAAAAGTGTAAAGCATGCCAGCTTGGAAAGCAGCCCAAACAGTCATTTCCTAGTAAAACCGCACCTTCAACGAACCGCTGTTTGCAATTGCTACACATGGATTTATTTGGACCTGTCCCAACCGCCAGTATTGGAGGAAACCGCTATACACTTGTGGTGGTTGATGATTATTCAAGATATACTTGGGTGGAAATGATGGCCTCTAAAGATGATACTTATGGCATCGTAACCGCTCTCTTTAGACAGCTCCAAACTCAGAAATTGGATGACATTGTTGCCGTGCGTTCAGATAATGGAACCGAATTTACAAACAATGGTGTTGCCCAATATTGTGATGATCATGGAATTGATCATAACTTCTCTGCCGCTGGGTTCCACAACAGAATGGAGTTGTAGAAAGAAAGAACAGGACTTTGATTGAAGCCGGGAAGACAATGATTGCAGAAGCAAAGCTTCCCAAATACTTCTGGGCCGAAGCCGTCAATACCGCATGTTTCACCCAGAACCGCTCCCTAATCATCAAAGTTCACAACAAGACTCCTTATGAATTGTGGCGAGGCAGATCACCCAACATTGCCTTCTTCAAAATATTTGGATGCAAGTGCTACATCTTGTACAATGGCAGAGAGCATCGAGGTAAATTTGATGCTAAGGCCGATGAAGGTATTTTTGTTGGTTATTCAAAACACTCCAAAGCTTTTCGTTGTTTCAATAAGACATCTTTAAAAATTGTAGAATCAGTCCATGTTACATTTGATGAACATAATCTTCTTGAGCCACATATGGCTCCAAATGTTGCTGATGATTTTAGTGATTTTGAGACAGGTACATCTTACCCTAATCATGCAACCGCAAATGACCAACCTACTCAAACCGCTCCATCAGGTTCTTCAGCCGCTCCAAATCAAACCGAAGGTTTTGCTGTAGAACCGCATTCTTCTGATCCCATTCAAACCGTTGATCCAGTTCCAAACATCACCTTCAATGAAGATTTCAATGAATATCAAGAAGAGCCTCCTCTGGAAAATCTTCAAGAAATAGTGGTTCATGAAGACCTCCCTCCAGAAATCAATGAGCATAGAGACCATCCAACAACTAATGTTATAGGTCCTATCAGTTCTGGTGTTCAGACAAGAGGAAGCTTGACTCATAGAGATAACCACAGTTTGTTCTCAACTGCACTGTTATCTCAGATGGAACCGAAGAAGGTAGACGAAGCTCTAAGTGATCCAAGTTGGGTAGCTGCAATGCAAGAAGAGCTTAATCAGTTTGAAAGATGCAGAGTTTGGACTCTAGTTCCAAGGCCCAGAGATCACACTGTAATTGGAACAAAATGGGTATACAGAAATAAGATGGATGAAAATGGTATTATTATAAGAAACAAAGCAAGGTTGGTTGCTCAAGGTTATAGGCAAGAAGAAGGGATTGATTATGATGAAACCTTTGCACCTGTAGCCAGACTTGAAGCCATTAGATTGTTCCTGGCCTATGCCTCCTTCAAGAAATTCAAGTTATATCAAATGGATGTGAAGAGTGCATTTCTGAATTGTGAACTACAAGAAGAAGTTTATGTAGCTCATCCGCCAGGATTTGAAGACAACAAATATCCCAATCATGTCTTCAAGCTCAAGAAGGCCCTGTATGGACTCAAACAAGCTCCAAGAGCATGGTATGACACTCTATCTAAATTTCTTATTGAACAAGGCTTCTCTAGAGGTAAAATTGATACAACCCTACTTATTGCTAAACACAAAGGCCATTCATTATTAGTTCAAATATATGTTTATGATATTATTTTCGGTTCTACTAATGAGACTATGTGTGTTAAGTTTGAGAAGCTTATGAAAGGTAAATTTGAGATGAGTATGATGGGAGAGTTGACATTCTTTCTTGGACTCCAAATCAAGAAATGTCATGATGGAATTTTTATCAACCAAGCCAAATATACCATAGATTTGATCAAGAAATTTGGGCTTGAAACCGCTAAGCCAGTTGATACCCCAATGCAAAAGGCCTGCAGTTTGGATCAAGATGAACGAGGTAAGAAAGTTGATCAGACTCTCTACCGAGGTATGATTGGTTCTTTACTTTACTTAACTGCTAGTAGGCCAGATATCATGTTCAGTGTTTGTGTTTGTGCTAGATTTCAAGCTGACCCTAGAGAATCTCATCTTATTGATGTTAAAAGAATTATTAGATATTTATGTAGATCTGTTAACCTTGGACTTTGGTACTCCAAAGAATCTTCATTTGATCTATTAGGTTATTCAGATGCTGACTTTGCAGCATGTAAGATAAGCAGAAAGAGCACAAGTGGTACTTGTCAGTTCCTTGGAACCCGGCTTGTATCATAGTCCAGCAAGAAACAAGCATCGGTTTCAGTCTCAACCGCTGAAGCTGAATATATTGCGGCTGGAAGCTGTTGCTCTCAAATTCTCTGGATGAAACAGCAGTTGGAAGACTATGAAGTATTTGAGAAGAACTGCCCTATCTACTGTGATAGTACTGCAGCAATATCAATCTCCAACAATCCAGTACAACACTCAAAAACCAAGCACATTGACATAAGATATCATTTCCTTAAAGATCATGTTGAAAAGAAGAGCATTTTTCTAGCAAAGGTGGGAACCGACGATCAAATTGCAGATATTCTCACCAAACCGCTCGAAAATTCTAGGTTCTTTCATTTACGAGGAGAAATGGGTATGCTGGAACTTACTTAATATAATTCATGCCTATTTATTCTTGTTCTAATAATTTTTGTTAAGTATTTTGGCTCTATTAAGAAAATGCAAATAGTTTTCGGTTCAATAGACAAAACCGCAACAAGATGGTTCGGCTAAAGATTTCATTCAAACCGAAGAGTCAAGTAGAACAATTTCAGTTTTATCCAAACCGAATTGTCAAAGCAAGGTTTCGGTTTCTCTACTGAAACCGAAGATAGATCTGAAAGATATCGGTTTCACCAAAACCGATAATGAGGAAAAGGTAAGTCAGTTTACGCAAAACCGCTCAGGTATGAAATTGCATTTTAGTCCCTAATTTATGTCACTTCATTCTTTAAGGACCTTCTTGTAATTATCTCTGCCGCATTGAATGCGAATCGACAGGTATACTGACGGTTGAGTTTCCTTCAGCCGTCATGCCCGCTCCACTACCCGAGGTGGTTAATTGAGTATAAAAGACAAACCATTTTTCAATTTATCTTTTTACCTTCTTACTCTTTTTAGCAAAAACCTTCTCTCTCTCTACTGTTCGTACTCTTCCCTCTCTCTGTTCTCACTAAAAAAAAAAAAAAAATTCTTACTTAAACAAAATTTTTAATGGCACCAAAGAAATCAATTGATCTTGCTTCTTCTTCTACATCGTCCAAACCTTCGAAGCCCGATATGGTATGAAATTCTGAACCCTAACTCAGTATATCTCATTTATCCGCCATTATTGAAGCTTAAAAGCTTGTTCATCTTCCTTTGATCATTTTATGCTTTTTCTTCAATTTCTTGTTTGGTTTGTGTTCGCATTTACTTATATACACTGATTGGTTACTTTGTTTTAAGATTTGTGTTCAATTTTGAGCAAAATCAATTTTGGGGTTATTTGGTGTTCCTGCGAAATTTTGCAGATTCTGGGTTCATGTGTTGTTATTTGTCTTAGTTTATTTAGAACTTTGTTAGAATCTGCCCTTTGTGATCATTTTGATATAATTTTTCCATATTTTGGTTAAGATTTTGTTTTGCATACTCATACTCTGTTCTTCATGCATTCAAACTCCTTTTCAAAATTTTCTTCTTTGATTCGTTTTGCCTTCACTGTTCTTTCATTCTTTGTTTTTACATTTTTACCCTTACTCTCCTTGAACCGCATGTTTTCATTGTTAGGATTCCTTGTTATAGTTTGTAGTACTTAATCAAACCGCGGTTTGCTTAAGGATTCAAACTATCATTCTTTAAATTATTTCTAACTAAGAATATCTTTCAGGATCCCTCAAACTTTGTTCCCGGCTCTAGGATTCTTGAGGGTGAACTTAAACAAGATGCAGTTGGAAGGAAGCTCCTCAAACTGCTGAATGATGCAAAATTGCTACCTCTGTTTCTTATGGATGAACCGCAGTTTGTTACTATTATCTGCGCCGAATTCTTTGAGAATGGGATCTCCACGAAGGCTGAATTACTAGATGTAAGAGGAGAACCGATAAGGGATCTGGAATCCGGTGAAATAAAATTTGAAGATGCTATCAAGTCCACCGTCTGTGGCAAAGAAGTGATCCTAACCGCTTCCAAGATTGCAGTTCTAGCTGGTCTTGAGAACTCTGGAGTTATGGGGATAAAACTGGAACTTCTAAGCAATACTACAATGGAGCTGATTGGAGTTAACTCTTTCTCCACCAAGAATTCCTCCAAAAAGGACTTTGGAGAGGTGATGGCTCATCTTTGTGAATTGGTAGATTCTGGAGTCATGTGCAAGAATGGAAACCACAACAACTTTATAAGTGAACAGTATGCTTACTGTGTGGCCATTCTTAAAGGGAAGAAACTGCACTGGCCCAAGGTTGTGATGAAGGAGATTATAAATGCTCTAAACCGCCTCCATGCTGCTAAAGCCGCTGGAAAATCCAAGGTCAGAACTCATTGCAGGTTGCTGACAAAGTTCTTGCATCAAGATACTGCCATTTTCAAGTTCTCGGCTGAAAACAAGGACTATTGGTTGGATCCAAGTGAAAAATCTATCTTTGGATTGTCAAGGCTTGATACCTTCAGAACAACTTTTGGATGGCGGTATGCTCAAACTGTTTGGAATGAGGACCCTCTTCCTGAAGCCGAACGTGGCCCATTTCCTGAGGGTCGGCTCAACAAATCAGGGAAACCGTATGCTGGTGCCATTGCTGATCAGGCCCATGCTACGATGCTAAGAAATGAAGGTCAAACTGCCACTCTAAACTGACTGGGGTTAAGTCATTTAGCTCAAACCGCGGTACAGGCTGAGGGGGAGTCTGCGGTTGAGGGGGAGCCTACAGTTCAGTCTATACCTGCGGCTCGTCTCAAGGAAACCGCTGCTCCAAGGAAAAGAAAGGGAACTGCTCAAATCCCTTCAGTTATTACAAAAGCAAACCTATCCAAACCGCCTTCCAAACCCTTATCCAAACCGTCATCTAAACCTTCATCTTCTTCAACCTCTTTCCCCCCCATAAGACTATCTCCTACTCTTTCAAAACCTATCACTTCAAAACCTTCTATTCCCAAACCTCAAGTTAAACCTCTCTCTCCAGTACATCAAAATGTGGAGAAATCCTTCAATTTCGCTATGGATGCCTCCTCTCTTAAAGCCGCCAAGGCTAAATCCATTCCAGAACATATCCCTTCACCTCATCTTTTTCTTCCTATCCCTTCTCCTCCTAAACCTTCCACTTCTAAACCGCCCTCTGTTCAATTCTCTGAAGAACAGTTGACTGAAATTTTCAAAGCCTTTCCAAACCTCAAACCTTCCTCTCAAACCGATCCTGAGCAGACCGAAGTGTCTGAGGATGCGGTTCTAGTTGAACAAACCGCTGTATCTACCATTGTGGTTCAGCCTGAGCAAACCGATGAGTTTGAGGCTGCAGCATTGCCTGAGCAGACTGATATGTCTGAGGCACTTGGTGAACCTGAGCAAGATCTTGAAGTTCTTGAGGTTCAACCGCCAAAGAAGAAAAGAAAGTTGGTGAAGAAAAGTGATTATGTGGAGCATTGGCAGTCAAGGCCACCAGGAGCTATAGACTTCAGTGAGGCTGACTACAAAAGGGATCACTCACCACTTGAAGGAGATTTTGCAAGAGAGCTAAGAGAAAGAGCTGAGATGAGGAAGGCAGGTATTGACCCAATGTTGGTTGAGGTCTCTCCTCCTTCACTTAAAAGAAAGCTGGATTTTGATTCCCCAGAACATACTCCATCTTCATCTCCAGACTTACCATATGCTACAGCAGTTCAACCTTCACCAGTCATCTCATCTGCTCAACCTTCAGTTTCTACGTCGGTCCAACCGATGGCTCAGTCTTCAGTTTCACCATCTGCTCCGCCATCGGTTTCATTCATTAAACCGAAGACAAAGAAACGAAAGAATGCTGCTGACTTAGCAAAATATCTGAAGCAGTTCAAGACTGAAACCTCTAGGGAAAGAAGGGCTGGAGCCCATGCTCGTGCCGCCGCCAAAGCCGAAGCTAGATTCTTGAAGGCTGGCCGCCCTAACCCTTTTGCTATCTTTCCCAAGGATGAGATGGAAGCCGCAGTTGAAAACTTAATTCTTTCAGTTGCAGACAAAGTGATGGGTGAGATTGCCGATCAGGTACTCATGGATCCCACTCTTGCTAGTCAATTCTTTCTAAAGTTAACTGCTAGAGCTTATCCTCCTATGTTGAATTGGAGATTTGTGCCTTCCCCTTCCATTCTTCTAAATGATGATTATTTGAGATTTCCTCTTCTTCCTCCTTCACCTCCTCAAACTGCTATTATCACTGTTCGTTCTTTTCTTAACTTTGATCTCATTGAGCTTGAAACCGCCCTTAGGATCTCTATGGGTGAAACTTTAGAGGAAGCACACATTCTGTTGAAAGGTAAAGCCAAAATGCCTTCTTCATCCCATCCTTCTGATGATGCCATCCAAATATCTGATGATGACAATTCCAGTGATGAGCACATCCCTAACTATACTCCTTCTGATGAACCGCCCTCTTCAATTCCTTCCTATCCTATTCTACCTCTTCATGCTACAACCGCAGATTTAATAGATGCAGTTAGAAATATTCAAGTTCATCAGCAAACCGCCACTTCTCGGTTTGACACTCATCTCCTCACTATTCAATCTGATCTTGATGCCATTAAGGGGGAGAGAGTGAATGAGAGATTTGATGATAGGTCTTGCCAACAACGGCTAGATGAGAGACTGGACTTAATCTTGGAAAATCAACTGGCCCTTCAAGATCTTGTCAGAACCAACAATGATCTTTGCAACTTAAAGTTTCAAGCCGTTGATGCATCACTTCAATCTGTTGTTGAGAAACTTGACATTCTGGCTCAGCATGCACTTGATTCTTCAGAACTTATCCTGCATAGAACCGGGAAACTTGTCAAGCAAGCCGCTGCAATTGAATCAAAGATTGATGAACCAACTGAAGTTCGGCTTCGTGCAGCTGACTTTGTTTTTGAAACCACCCGTGGATCCGGTTCTAGAAATGTTGATCAAACCGCCCCGCTGTTGATGTTCAAGTTGCAGAAGAACAAGCTGCTCAAGATGCTCAAACCGTTCAGAACCAAACCGCAGATGATGCTGCTGCTGCAAGGGGTTCTGTTGCAGATGAAGTAGACTAGATTTCTTTTCTTAGTCTTTTTAATGTCTCTTGTAATTCATACATTGTAAGTTACTATTCTTATGATTGAATTATAATGAGAATGACTGCATAGCATTCTGTTTCCAAAACTTTGTTTATTCAACTGCTTGTTTGTGAAACAATGCTTGTATTTATTAAAACCTCATGCACTACATTCATCATGAAAATACTTTTTATTGCATTATGTTTTAAACATTCAGTTTAAACATGCATTTCTGATCCTCAAAATCATATCAACTTTTATGCATCTGAATGTATTTCTTTTCTATCTTTTCTTCATTTCCTTTGTTTTTGATAGATTAGAAATCTATGATCTAGCATAGTGTGTGCATTGACTTGGGACATGCAATTTCATGAAATTTATTTCTGACATGTTCTTACCAAGTACAATGTTTTGCTATTATCATAGTGTGGTAATGGCATCAATCAAATAGGGGGAGATTGTTAGGATTCATTGTTGGTTCACCCACCTTAATTTGATTGATCCATGCCACGTGTCTGTTTATGGACTTTAGGACCGCATGTAATGAAGTTATACTTCAATTTTTAGATAAGTCCATTTCTAGTGTTTTTAGTTGTCTAGGCTGAGTATAGTTCGGTTGTATCATTAGCGGTTTAGTGCTTCAAACCGTCATCTTGAGACCGCCAGCATGGAGCCCTTCAGTTTTCATCAAACTGCAGTTTGCATGTTTGATGAAACCGCCCATCAAGATCATTCTTCAAACCGCCCCTATGCTTGGTGAAACTGCAGATCAGTTGTTGAAGAATTAAAGAGATGTCATTTATTCCTAAGACAAACATTCCCTTTTTGACCATAAAATGATGTTGTTATGTCATGTCAAAATAACTCTAAGTTAACTTGGAGTTTCTGCAAGGAATGTCAGTTTTTCTATCAGTTTGAATTGTTTACCGTTAGTCCTTTCTGCAACAAAGGACAAATGTCAGGTAGTGGTGCAACAACTACCTAGGACTACAAGACAAAACCAAGGACGAAAATGACAGCTCAACCAATGGGATTTCGACAGCACTGTACCCTTCAGATTTGATTCAAATCTTTACCCAACAGTCACAAGGGTGCTCTGCCTATAAATAGCCTCCATTATTCAATAATGAAGGTTGCTGAGCTTCAAGAGATTCATTCCCAAGTATTCAAGTTTGCTTTGAAGATTTAAACCCAGATATTCATATCTTCAAACCATCTCCATTGCAAACCCAGTTCTTCATCAAAAGCTTCAAGCCTAACAACCATTCATACTTAGCCTTTACACCGAAAGAATTCCACTTGCTCAACCATCATTTAGATACTTAGAGCATTTGATTTCTTTTCACACACACACCCGATTTATATGATCACATAGATTATATACTTCGAAAACACCGGTTGTTATTATAGCTTAGGTTAGACTTATTGTTTAGAGTTTAGATTCATCTTGTAAAACCTCCTCTAAATTAATACAAGTCTCATAGCTATTAGAAAATCCTAGACTAACCATCTAGGTAGAGGACGTAGTTCATTTAAGAACGAACCTCTTCAATTTGTGTGTTGGATCTTTATTTTTTGTCTTGATATTTATCCTTCTTGTTTGTGGTCATGAACTCGTTTCCATATACGAAATGACTTGAAAGATGAATTGTGTTTTCCTTTAAACTTTAAGTTTAACTATTCTGTTGCATCATAGTGTTTTCTCAACCCGAGTCAAACCTCCCAACTCTTTAACTAACATATTTGGCCAAAACCGCAAACTCCGCTGTGCATTTTATCAGTTCGGTTCTTGTGCTTTGAACCGCAGTTGGCAAAACTGATAAGTACTCGGTTGATTTTAAGGGTATTTTCGAAAAAGTTTCGGACCGCTATTCACCCCCCCCCCTCTAGCGGTTCTATACCCTTGTTGCCCTCTGGGACCAACAGGGAGCACAACCTAGGCCTTATTCTCACCTTGTAATCACCTCAAAGGGTAAGATGTAGTGTTCTTATGTAATTTCTTGAGAGGTTTAGCCACTTGTTAGGCTAAACCTCCATTTTATATTCAAAGATACAATATTGATACTCTTGTTGTTTTTTCTCTTCAAATGATATTATAATGATGTTTTGAGCTCTTGAGCATGCTATGCTATTGATCTTGTGTATATATATCATGCATGAATGAGTATCAAATCCTTGTGTGTGTTTGATTCAAGGGATTTTCAAAGAACCAACTTGTTTCCCCTCAAAAAACCTTGAATCTGTCCATAGCTTGTAATATCACCTTGTGAGAACTCATGTAATCTGACTTATAAGCATGGATAAATGTTGTTTTGTGTTGTTAATATGTATATATATGCATGTTCAAAGTTTCATGTTCATAGCTTTTCATTTGAGTTAGTTTTGATAGGTGTTTTCATGACATAAGTGAGATGCCAATAATCTGTCCATATGGTACCTTACTGCCTTGTTGCTTTGTTTAGGCATATAAAACTTGGGTTTTGGTATTAGACCACAAAATATAACTTGTTCTACACAGAACAAGGAACATAATTATGTAAATATAATATTTTTATCCTCAGTGGAAGAGGATCTTTCCATTTTTTGTTTGAGCTCTCTGTTCTCAGATTTGTGCTTGTCCATTACTGACATCAAAAAGTCAGAAGTGTTTTTAATGACTTAAACTTGTTTTTTGGACTTGAAACTCTCCAGATATTAACTTTGTCATGTTAGGAGAAACTTTCATGTTTTGTGTCCCCCATTATTCCCCCGTTTTGATGATGAAAGTGGATACGTTAGGGATGTATGAAATTCTGTCAGACTGGGATGTGAAAAGAATTTCCTTGCATGCTTTGTTTGAACACCATAACATGCCCCTAAAATCAAGGTAAAAATCATGGTAGATGTTTAATGTGTTAGGAAGTTTTATTGACCTTTACTTTACAGATTGGATGAGTACAAGAACAGGTACACAAAGAAAGGTGCACAGCAGTCCCTGAAAATGTTTAGGGACTAAGTTTCGGACATTTATTTGTTTTGGGAATTGTTTCCCTTTTTGTGCAAATGTAAATATTAATCCCCCACCCCTTTATGTGTTTTATTCACTGTATATAAATGATAAAACCATTTTCTAAAACCAAGTGTGATTCCACCCAAATCGACTCCCATTTGTGAATAAAAATGAACCTTCCTAGAATAGGAAGACCTCCATATATTAAACCACCATTTTTTGTTAGGGCACAAAATAGCAATTCAAAAGGCATAAAATGAATCTACGTGGCACGCATATAGAGACCATCATGGGCGAAGAGAATGCCTAACCCCTTCTCTCTTCGTAACTTAGCCCCCGAACCCACTTTCTCTGAAAAAGGTTTTTTCTTCGTTTTTCCTAAAATTAAAATGAGGTGGCGACTCTTGCAATTAAATCACAGCATCAAGAGGAAACCATTGTGCGGGAACCGAGCGCATTTCCAAAAGCGCATCAGCACGAGGCGAACCCGAATCGCTTTCGCGAGCGATCATTTCGAGGTTCGGTTTCGAGCGCGGGCTCTCACAGCTGCGTCGGCGTTTGGTACCACGATTGGTGTCCTAGTTCCCGGGGTACTTAGGTTGACAAAAGTCCCGTAGGGTCCTAGGTGGTGGTGTAGCGGGATCTCCTTCTCCGTTTTGTGCCATTTCTTCTTCTAGCACTTCTCTCAGTCTTCTTAACCTTTCGTGAAAGGTTCTTTCTGGTTCCGGATCAAACTCTTGGAGTAAGGTCCGGGTTCTTTTCATATACTCTCGAGAGTACCTAAAGAAATTTTTCAAAGACACAAATTCTTCGAAGGGACGTTAAATAAACAAAAATAAAAAATAAAAACAGAAAATATAAAGCAAAAATTTTAAAAAATAAACCGTTTGTCCCCGGCAACGGCGCCAAAAACTTGTTAGGCCAAACGGAGGCTTAGTTATAAATAACGCAAGTGCACGGTGTTGTTATAGTATAGAATACGGTAAATGCGGGTCGATCCCACAGAGACAATGTTTAATTTGGAAAATAATTGCTTTAATAAAAATATAGAAAAAATGATTGATTGGGGGTAAAATGGTTTGTCACTTGATTATAAATAAATTGCAAATACTATAACTTTAGATTGAAAACTCTTGTATTTAAGGAATTCTCGAGATTGGGACTCAAACAACATATATTCATCAATTAATCATGCTCTTTTTAGATTAAAGTTTTATTTAAAACAAGGATGGTACATTAGGCCTATGCTACTTCTCACGATCAAGTAAGTAGCATTTGTATTCTCATACTAATTATGCCCTATCTCTCGATGGCCCATAATTAGTAAGAACCCATTAATGTTTATGAAAAATCTACGTACTTTCCACTGAAGGACCATCCCTAGGCCAATAATCTACTATCGTGATTAATAGAAACCTAGTTTACTTCATATGGATCCGCTAGTCAAGATTCTCCGCTAGGTACTTCTCTTGACTAACTAGAGTTCATACGAATCATGGACGTCATCATGGTCGTAGGCGTTTTAGTTACGATATGAATAAATTGTTTTAAGATGAAGAATAGAAAAGAAGAGCATGAATTAAAGTGATGAACAAACATTAATGAGTTTCCAACCCCAAGAACAAGGAGGATTACTCACAAGCCATTTGTTTTAAAATGATAATAAAAGATTAATAAGACATACAAGATAATAAAGGGATAAGAAATACTTATTCAGATTGGGAATGGAGACAAATGACTGAAAATAAACTTGGTGTATTATTTCTTCAATCTCAGAATAATTCTCTCAAGAACACTCAAATGATTCTCACAAAATCTTAGTATAAATGATGTTTGAACTAAGAATTTTGCTATAGTATCTTTACAATGATTTCTAGATATCTAAACTACTGATTACAACTTCTATTTATAGGCCTTGGACCAAGGGTTGCATCATTTCCTGGATGGCTTCCTCAAAAGGCACCTTTTTGAAAATGAAGAATTGTGACTGCAACAGGGCGTGCTCGGCCGTGCATATCAAAGCACTCGGCCGAGGAACTCGGGCGAGTCAAGGAACAGGAGCGGCCGAGCACGAGTATCAGATTGTTTGTCTTTTCATCCATAATGCACGGCCGTGCAAGTCATAAGACTCGGACGTGCAAACACTGTTCATCAACATTTCTTCAATTTTATTATCCAAGTGCTCCTATTTCCATCCCTTGCTCCATAGAGCTCCAAAAATCATCTTTAAAGCCATAAAAGTGTACCTATTTCATGTCTAAAACAATAAACACTACCAAGTGCATTATATCAAGTGTAATTAAATAAATCAAACTAAAATAGGACTGAAAAATAGCTAAAACTAATATAAAATGACTAGAATAAATACTATAAATGACTATAAAATTGTCATTTATCAAGAATCAAAATAA
The DNA here is from genome assembly GCA_026119855.1 of Campanula takesimana. NCBI lineage: Eukaryota > Viridiplantae > Streptophyta > Magnoliopsida > Asterales > Campanulaceae > Campanula > Campanula takesimana. Next base: position 1,134,036 of record JAOWBW010000357.1, on the reverse strand, counting down.
AATGAGAACCGTGAGAACCAATCATAACTAGTCGATTAGAGATAAGATCAAAGGTTCAAATTATAAATACAATTGATACACTTGAATACAATAGCTAATTTTCAAAATACACTTTGATACAGTAGTTTTAGCTACGGTATCCGAGTGCAATATTCAAAATTTAGATAATTTATCCAAGTGTATCTACTGTATCTATAATCTGGATCATTGATTTTGTATATAATCCAATGGTTATGCTTGGTTCTCACGGTTCTCATTTTAAATGGTTCTCATTGGAGCAAGATTATATATATATATATATATATATATACTCCCTCTGTCGCAGCACAAGTAGGACTTCTTTCCCTTTTAGGCCGTCCCAAAACAATTCAGACTGCCAAAAATAAAAATGTTTTAATATATTTATATTCAACCAAACCCCACAATTTAACTCCACTTATTCTCTCTTTTCATTTTTCACTACTCAATTTATTCAACCAACACTACTAGTTACCTCACTTATTCTCTCTCTTCATTTTCTACCACACATACACTACTTTGGTCTTAATTATTGTGCCCACTCCTCTAGTCCTACTTGTACTGGGACGGAGGGAGTATATATATATATATATATATATATATATGGTCATGCTCTTATGAGAACTCAATTACATGAGAACCATGAGAACCAATGATAGCCATTGGATTAGATACAAATCAAGGGTTTAGATTACTTTTTTAGTTTGAAACTTCGGTGGCATTTGTTGGTAGTGGTGCCCTAGGCACGTTTAATAAACGTTGTAATTGTTATCATTTATTTCATATCAATAAAGAGATGTTTTGATTATTATTGTTGTTCATGTTTACTTATAATAATCCCCGTCCCTAGTACTTGTTAAACACTAGTATAAAGGCTAAATGATCATGGGATGATCATGTTAGATTTATGGGTACTTGTTTGGAACAAGGTACTGGACATGACCCGCTGTATGAGATTTATGTCATGGTCTATGTCGTACATATATCTCATATTAGTTATGTCATTTGAATCCTTAGAACATGAAGTTATTATAGTCTTCCACTTGATGAACATTGTGTTTGACATATTCAAACGCTACCTAAACACGGTAGTTATAAAGGGTATGATTGACATAATCGGATTCCCGTTGGGAAGAATAATAAGCTAAATGGATTTGTCCCTCCACGGAGAGATGTCAGGCTTGGGCCCCTCGAAGGAATGATGTTGATGAAATGTTCGGCCGGACTCAAATGGATTGATTGGATCAACAGCATTTGAATTATCAACATATTCGGAATCGAGAAAGTATTGAACAAGACAAGTTGACTGTTTGACCATGACTTGTGTTCAATGACATCGTGGACAAAGGGATTGTGACATATTCTAAAGGAATGCGAACTTGTATCTAGTTATACTATTTGGGTAGGTATGACGGTTTGCTAGAACCTAATCATATCTTATGGAATCATGTTTGAGCCCATTACCAACTTAGTATAATCCTAGAGGGTCACACACAATAGAACGAATCTTAAATAAAAGGACTATATTGGCATTTAGGGTCGGATGACTTCCAAGGAATTTCTGAAAAGATCTGGGCCTCCTGGTCAACCAAGCGGGCGCTTGGGTTGAACCAGGCGGGCACCTGTTCAAGCCGGATTTAAGAAATCTAAACCTAATGATGTAAATCATACCTATTTATGGCATTGCCGTCTTGGTCATATTAATGAGAAGCGTATCTCAAAACTCCATGGGGACGGACTTTTGGGTTCATGTGACTTAGAGTCATATGATACTTGTGAGTCGTGTCTTCTTGGAAAAATGACTAAGACACCTTTTACCAAGTTGGGTGAAAGGGCAAGCGACTTATTGGAGTTGATACATTCCGATGTATGCGGACCATTAAGTAGCAATGCTAGGGGAGGATTTCAATACTTCATAACCTTCACTGATGATTATAGTAGATTTGGGTATGTTTACCTAATGAAACATAAAAGTGAAGCATTTGAGATATTTAGAATATTTCAAAATGAAGTAGAAAAACAACTTGGCAAAAGTATAAAGGCACTTCGATCAGATCGAGGTGGTGAATACTTAAGTCAAGAATTTGACGATCATCTAAAGAATTGTGGAATAGTTTCACAATTGACTCCACCCGGAACACCACAATGGAATGGTGTGTCCGAGAGGAGGAATCGGACTTTGTTAGACATGGTTCGATCAATGATGAGTCAAGTTGATCTTCCAATATCCTTTTGGGGTTACGCCCTAGAAACCGCTGCTTTCACACTAAATCAAGTTCCAACTAAATCGGTTCCAAAGACTCCATATGAGATGTGGAGTGGAAAGAAACCTAGTTTATCTTTCATGAGGATTTGGGGTTGCGAAGTTTATGTCAAGAGACTTATCTCTGACAAACTAGCACACAAATCTGATAAATGTATTTTCGTGGGATATCCTAAGGAAACTAAAGGATATTACTTTTACAACCGAGAGGACAACAAAGTGTTTGTTGCCCGAACTGGTGTCTTTCTAGAGAAAGAGTTTCTCTCCAAAGAAATCAGTGGGAGTAAAGTAAATCTTGAAGAAATTCGAGACCCAGAAAATAACATTGAACCAATAGTGGAACAAGAACAAGAACCACAAGGAGTTGTGGAACCTGTTCAAAATACACAAGCATCTCGCAGATCTAGTAGGTTACGATCCGAGCCCGAGAGATATGGATTTCTCGTAACGGATAGTAATGAGGTAGAAATCATTGAGAATGATGAACCGTCAACCTACCAAGAGGCGATGTCTTCTCCTGATTCGGACAAGTGGCTTGGAGCCATGGAATCCGAATTACAATCCATGCAAGACAATCAAGTTTGGAATTTGATTGATGCGCCCGAAGGTGTAAAAACCATAGGATGCAAATGGGTCTTCAAGAAGAAGACTGACATGGATGGGAAGGTGCATACTTACAAAGCTAGGCTTGTAGCGAAGGGTTATAGGCAAGTTCATGGTATTGACTATGATGATACCTTTTCACCCGTAGCAATGATCAAGTCTATAAGAATTTTGCTTGCCATTGCCGCATATCATGACTATGAGATATGGCAGATGGACGTCAAAACCGCTTTCCTGAATGGAAAACTCCAAGAGGATGTGTATATAACACAACCAGAAGGTTTTGAACAAGATTCTAAGGTATGCAAATTGCAAAGATCCATCTATGGGTTGAAGCAAGCTTCAAGGAGTTGGAATCTCCGTTTTGATGAATCGATCAAAGAGTTTGGTTTCATCAAGAACGAAGATGAGCCTTGTGTATACAAGAAGATTAGTGGGAGCATAGTGCTATTCCTTATTTTATACGTGGATGACATATTACTCATTGGAAACGACATTCCTACACTTCAGTCTGTGAAGACTTGGTTAGGAAAGTGCTTCGCAATGAAAGATATGGGTGAAGCCGCATATATTCTTGGCATTAAGATCTGTAGAGATAGATCAAGGAGGCTACTTGGTTTAAGCCAAAGTACATACATTGACAAGGTCATTAGAAGATTCCGTATGGAAAATTCTAAGAGAGGCACCTTGCCCGTGTTACATGGAGTTTCTCTAAGCAAGACTCAATGTCCTAAGACAAAAGATGAGCGTGAGAAAATGAATGATGTTCCATATGCTTCGGCAATCGGGTCCATCATGTATGCCATGATTTGTACTAGGCCGGATGTATCTTATGCTTTGAGCATGACAAGTAGATACCAATCCGACCCTGGCGAAAATCACTGGATAGCTGTAAAAGCGATTCTTAAGTACTTGAGAAGAACAAAAGACTCGTTTTTAGTCTATGGAGGAATGGAAGATGATCTCGTTGTAAATGCTTACAAGGATGCAAGCTTCCAAACTGACAAAGATGATAGCCGATCGCAATCGGGTTTTGTGTTTATGTTAAATGGTGGAGCTGTAAGCTGGAAGAGTTCCAAGCAAAGTACAACCGCTGATTCTACAACAGAAGCTGAGTATATTGCTGCATCGGATGCTGCAAAGGAAGCTGTTTGGATTAAGAAGTTCATAACTGAACTTGAAGTAGTTCCTAGTATTGCTAATCCAATAGACCTTTATTGTGATAATAATGGTGCTATTGCTCAAGCAAAGGAACCAAGAGCACATCAGAAATCCAAACACATACTTAGGCGTTTTCATATCATTCGAGAGATCGTTGATAGGGGAGACGTAAATATATGCAGAGTACCTACTGATGACAATGTTGCGGACCCGCTAACAAAGGGACTTCCACAAGCTAAACATGATGGTCATGTTAGGTCCATGGGTATTAGATACATGGGAGATTGGGCCTAGGGCAAGTGGGAGATTGTTGGTAGTGGTGCCCTAGGCACGTTTAATAAACGTTGTAATTGTTATCATTTATTTCATATCAATAAAGAGATGTTTTGATTATTATTGTTGTTCATGTTTACTTATAATAATCCCCGTCCCTAGTACTTGTTAAGCACTAGTATAAAGGCTAAATGATCATGGGATGATCATGTTAGATTTATGGGTACTTGTTTGGAACAAGGTATTGGACATGACCCGCTGTATGAGATTTATGTCATGGTCTATGTCGTACATATATCTCATATTAGTTATGTCATTTGAATCCTTAGAACATGAAGTTATTATAGTCTTCCACTTGATGAACATTGTGTTTGACATATTCAAACGCTACCTAAACACGGTAGTTATAAAGGGTATGATTGACATAATCGGATTCCCGTTGGGAAAAACAATAAGCTAAATGGATTTGTCCCTCCACGGAGAGATGTCAGGCTTGGGCCCCTTGAAGGAATGATGTTGATGAAATGTTCGGCCGGACTCAAATGGATTGATTGGATCAACAGCATTTGAATTATCAACATATTCGGAATCGAGAAAGTATTGAACAAGACAAGTTGACTGTTTGACCATGACTTGTGTTCAATGACATCGTGGACAAAGGGATTGTGACATATTCTAAAGGAATGCGAACTTGTATCTAGTTATACTATTTGGGTAGGTATGACGGTTTGCTAGAACCTAATCATATCTTATGGAATCATGTTTGAGCCCATTACCAACTTAGTATAATCCTAGAGGGTCACACACAATAGAACGAATCTTAAATAAAAGGACTATATTGGCATTTAGGGTCGGAGGACTTCCAAGGAATTTCTGGAAAGATCTGGGCCTCCTGGTCAACCAAGCGGGCGCTTGGGTTGAACCAGGCGGGCACCTGTTCAAGCCGGAAAGGAACTGGACTTTCTGCCCAAACAGGCGGGCGCCTGGGTAGGACCAGGCGGGCGCCCGGTATGCCGGTTTGGAATTTCCTAATTCGATTAGGAATGGTTTTTTGACACAAGTTACCTATTTGGAATAGGTCTTAATTGTGTATAAAACCCCAATTCGGCCAGACCATATTAACAAGTGCTTTTGTGAGTCTCAAAGAGTTTGAGAGAGATTTTATTTTGTTCTAAGATATCATTGATTGAGGAACAAAATTATTCACAAATAAATTCCATATAGTTCTTCATTAAATTGTGAAAGCGTGTTTTACAATTATTGGTCTAGCAACCAAGATCAAAGAAGCTCCTTTGATATTCGTTCGAAGTGTGGATACCGCTAGAGGGTGAAAATCATCATCTTCAAAGTTCGTGTTCAAGCTTTGTGATCGTGATCAAGTCTTCAAGTTTCTCCACCAAAGATCAAGAGAAAATTCATAGCCATCAAGGGTTAGTTTTTCCTTTATTCATCATGTTGTATTTGATTTAATCATATGAACGGATCCATGGGTTTGGGTTTCTTAAAATTTTAATTGCTAAATTCCGCTGTGCATGTTACTAGGAAACCCAACAGCATTCTTGTGATTAGGTTGACAAACAAAGGGAAGAGCAAAATACCATGTGTGTTCCAGAATTTGCCACGTCATCACCCAAAATTTCCCTAAATTTTCAAAATTAAATATCTCATTAATTATAAATCGAAAAAAAATCCGAGAACACTGATTTTTTTGTCTCGACGAGACGAATCAAACTACATCCCTGAAGATAGGGTTTTGAAAAAATAATATTGAACAACGTCAAATTTTTAAAATACGCTTAGATACAATATGTGTTTGCCTATTGTATCTAACTGGATTGTTATGAACATTGTTTTGGATACAAATAACTATTTAGCTATTGTATCTAACAGCAATGTGTCAACATTGATGTTAGATACAATAGGTGTTTGCCTATTGTATCTAACTGAATTGTTACGAACATTGCTATTGGATACAAATAGCTATTTAGCTATTGTATCTAACAGCAATGTGTCAATATTGCTGTTGGATACAATAGGCGTTTGCCTATTGTATCTAACTGAATTGTTATGAACAATGTATTGGATACGATAGCTATTTAGCTATTGTATCTATATAGCAATGTGTCAACATTGATGTTGGATACAATACGTGTTTGCTATTGTATCTAACTGTATTGATATGAATATCGCATTGCATACAACAGGTGAGTAGCTAGTGTATCCAATAACAATGTGTATGAAAATTGGTGTTAGATACAAATAGTTATTTAGCTATTGTATCTAACAGCAATGTATCAACATTGTTGTTGGTTACAATAGGTGTTTGCCTATTGTATCTAACGGAATTTTTATGAACATTGTATTGGATACAAATGGCTATTTAGCTATTGTATCTAACAACAATGTGTCAATATTGCTGTTGGATACAATAGGTGTTTGCATATTGTATCTAACGAAATTGTTATGAACATTGTATTTGATACAAATGGCTACTTAGCTATTGTATCTAACAGCAATGTGTCAACATTGCTGTTGGATACATTAGGTGTTTGCCTATTGTATCTAACTGAATTGTTATGAACATTGTATTGGATACAAATAGCTATTTAGCTATTGTATCTAACAGCAATGTGTCAACATTGCTGTTGGGTACAATAGGTGTTTGCCTATTGTATCTAACTGAATTGTTATGATCATTGTTGTTGGATTAAAATAGCTATTTAGCTATTGTATCTAACAGCAATGTGTCAACATTGCTATTGGATACAATATGTGTTTGCCTATTTTATCTAACTGAATTGTTATGAACATTGATTTTGGATACAAATAGCTATTTAGCTATTGTATCTAACAGTAATGTGTCAACATTGCTGTTGGATACAATAGGTGTTTGCCTATTGTATCTAACTGAATTGTTATGAATATTGTATTTGATACAAATAGCCATTTAGCTATTGTATCTAACAGCAATGTGTCAACATTGTATTGGATACAATAGGTGTTTGCCTATTGTATCCAATAACAATGTTGATACATTGCTGTTAGATACAATAACTAAATAGCTATTGTATCCAATACAATGTTCATAACAATTCAGTTAGATACAATAGGCAAACACCTATTGTATCCAACAACAATATTGACACATTGTTGTTAGATACAATAGCTAAATAGCTATTTGTATCCAACAACAATGTTCATAACAATTCAGTTAGATACGATAGGCAAACACCTATTGTATCCAATAGCAATGTTGACACATTGCTGTTAGATACAATAGCTAAATAGCCATTTATCCAATACAAAGTTCATAACAATGCAGTTAGATACAATAGGCAAACACATATTGTATCTAAGCGTATTTTAAAAATTAGACGTTGTTCAATATTATTTTTTCAAAACCCTATCTTCAGGGATGTAGTTTGATTCGTCTCGTCGAGACAAAAAAATCAGTGTTCTCGGATTATTTTTTCGATTTGTAGTTAATGAGATATTTAATTTTGAAAATTTAAGGAAATTTTGGGTGATGACGTGGCAAAATTCTAGAACACACATGGTATTTTGCCATTCTATTTGTCTGTCAACCTAATTACAAGAATGCCACCGAATTTTAAACTAAAAAGGTAATCTAAACCCTTGATTTGTGTCTAATCCAATGGCTGTCCTTAGTTTTCATGGTTCTCATGATATTTAGGTTCTCATTTGAGCACCTACATACATATATATATATATATATATATATATATATATATATATATATATATATATATATATATATATATATAATAGAATTTCATTAATAATAAAATAAATATTTACAATAGAATTTTTGTAATTAAAATGAAACATCAAATAAACTCTTAAAGTGGAGGAATGATATCTTCAAAAAAAATAAAATAAAAAAAAATGGTGGAAGGAAAGATGGATCAAGGGGATTGCTCGTTTTGGGGGGTCTTAGGGTTGGGCCTGATAAGAGTTGGATCTCTTCTGATAGATCACGTTGGACCCAAGTAATCTCGGGCTTGTTAAGAATATTTTTTATTGTACTGCCAGTGTGATTTTTTTAGTCCATCATATTTTTCTATCATTTAAAGCAAAGTACAATACCCAAAAAAAAATTGTCTTTTTTGTTTTAAAAAAATAATTCTCCTTTGAAAAAAAAAAAAAAACACTTGAAAAATTCTCAAATTCTCACAAAATGAATACCTATTTCTCATTGAAGGGAACCTCTATGTTTAATATATTTTGTACCAAAAATGTATAGATTTTGACTTTTAATTTTTCAAGTATATAATGAATTATGAAAAGCAATTGGTAGAAAGAGAAAAAAAATTAATTAAAATTTGATATTTTTCTAAAAGGGAACAAATGTTATAAAAACATGGTATTGAGGCACATAAATGAAAACTAGCTTAAAAATTTGATTCCCTCAATCTCAAACCCTCTCAAAATATGAAAACTTTCATGGACTCCATCAGTATCTGAATTTTGAGATTTCAAGTCCAATCATAAATGAATAATACCAGGGGCATAAAAAGGTCACAAAAACTTTGCTCACAAAATCATATATGTAATGATATTATTGGCATTTTAAATTAGAGTGTGGCGGGTCCATTATCGATGCAACCAATAAAATATCACCATCACACTTTGTGTGCAAGATTTTGTGAGCTTATTTTGTGCACCTAGCATTGCTCATCATAAATTTGTTGACATTTCAATTGATCTTAAGTATTGTTCAAGGCTAAGTATTTTTTTTCCATGGTTCTAAAAAGCGCTAGGCGGTCGCTAGGCGCCACAGTTGGGCCTAGTGCCTAGGCGGGCTTAAACGGAGCCTAAGCGGGGCCGAAAATTCAGACATAGTTATAATATTCTAGTCGAGACCTAGGTGTTTCATGAACGCCTAGCGCCTAGGCGGGGCCTCGGCGGGGCCTAGGCGGCCTCGGCGAGCGTCTTTTAGAACACTGTTTTTTTCCTTTCTGAAAAATTTAACAAGAGAGGTTGGGTTTTTCCATTTCTCATAATTTTGTTTCATGAAAAAAAAATGATTCCAAAAATGATTTTATTATAATTTCATTCGATAAACAACTAAAAATGTTCCATAAAAATAGTAATGAATAATTCAATATTTTCTCCTCTGGACGGAGAACGTGGATTGCTTCTTTCTTTCTTTCTTTCTTTTTTTTTTCTTTTTTTTTAAAAAAAAATAAATAATCCTAAACCACCTAATTCAATTCTATCCCGCATGGAGTATCGAACCCAAGACCTTTACGATGGAGAGACTTAAACCTGCTCAAAATGTCACTTGGGAACAAATCCTTTGACTTCTTTCTAAGAGTTAACTTTAGTCAATTTTCATAAATCTTAAATTGGAAAAAACAAAACATGGAATAAAAATGGATGTGTCATGTTAATGTATTGAAGTGTTTGTACCTTTCAATTGATTAATCAAACTGTTTAATTTTAAGTTTTAGGAACAATTTAAAAAACAAAACTTTTTATAATTTAGAGAAAAACTGATTTAATTTCCCCATAAATCTTGTGCTTATATTATGGGTCACAATCTAAAATTAGAGTCCAAATCTTCTGTGCCACTTCGTGTACCACTTCATGTGCAAGAAGTGATCTGATAACTCACAGTTATTGAGATTTGTATTATTGTAATATTATGCAAACATGTGAACGGTTGGATTACAAATGGTACATGGAGTGACACACAAAAGTGGTACAGGAGATCTCAACTCCTAAGAGAGTCCAAATCCTCTGTGCCACTTCGTGTACCACTTCATGTGCAAGAAGTGATATATCATCTCCTTGATTCTCGTGACAAAAAAAAAAAAAAAACTGTGCAAGTTGTTAGGGAACAGAGCAAATATTTGTTTTCTTAGAAAAATATTAAATTATTTAAAAATTTAGTTATAACAATCATTTTTAAAGTAGGGTTAATTGCAATTTCGGGTCTGAAGTCAAGTGGGGGTCTTCTAAAAGGGGTCTGATATTTTTTCTTTGGCCAAATCAGGGCTAGAAATGCAATTTTTTGGCCAGTTAAGGTTTTTTTGACGATTTTTGTTAGAAAAGTTAATTAAATGCCATGTGCATGGAACGTGATCGACTAAATGGATGAATTTGTATTGATATTAGATGGTAAGGGCTTTAGTGAAATTTCTAAAACTTAGAAGGTTTAAAAATGATATAAATATTGTCTTACAAAAATTAATCTTTTTAAACACGTCCCCTCCTTCTCTCAACTTTCTCTCTCTTCTCCTAAACCTTCGACAGCCTCCGGCTGCCTTCCTCCCAACCACCGACCACCCCCTCCATCTTCTCCGACCAGCTCCCCCTCCGGCGTCAGAAACTTAACTCCGGTGAGACATTACTCATCCAGTCCGGCTTACTCAGATTTAGTCCCAAATCTATTCCCATTCCCAAATTATGTGTTCTCTTACCTCAAGGGACCTTTCCCCAAACTCCAACGACCCTTCCCTCTTCCGGCGACTCCTCCTATACCGAACTTACTACTTCTGTCCACTTTCTCTCTCTACCTTCCCTTGTCACCTCCGTCCACCCTTCCTTCCTCCCAATCTGGCCACGTTCAACAAGCCTCCCGTCGTCGGTTGCCCATCACCTTGGATTTTTTTAAAATCTAACAGTTCGAAAAACATTGGGGCCTTTTCTCCCACGCCAGCGACTACCGTGTATTCCAACTCAACTCCAATTCTGACCACGCAAATCGTTGTCAGCTTCATCACGATTATTGGTCAATACAACTCGGTTCATCTGTAAAACTCTTTTAGGGTTCGAAATTGGGATGAACAAAACTCTTTTAGGGTTCGAAATCTTGTTTAGATTTGGAGTTAGAGTTGAAGAACACCTTTCAAACTCCCAAATTCACCTAATCTTTGATCTTGAATCTTTTTTTTTTTTTTTTTTATGTTGATATTTAATTATTGGGTGTAATTGTTATTGGGTGTTACATTCGAATTACTTCATTGATTTTATTGATTGGATTGGGAAAAAAAAAGTTAAGCGTTTAATTTGTTTATGGTGGAAGGATGGTGGTGGTGGCGACGGCAAGATGGCGGCAAGGCAGCGGTGGCATGGTGGTACTGGTTTTGGGTGGTGGTGGTGGGTGGTTGTGTAGAAGGTTGAAGATGAAGGGATATACTCCCTCCGTCCCAGCTCACTTGAGACTTTTTGACCAAAACTGGTCAACTTAAGGTCGGTTTGACCAACACTTTATAGAAATATTTATGATCCGAACAAAAATTAAAAAAATGTAAAATGACCACCATTAAAAATCCTCTCAATAACAATTTTTAAAAAGTTTTTTGGAACATAAATATTTCTATAAAGTGTTGGTCAAACCGACCTTAAGTTGACCAGTTTTGGTCAAAAAGTCTCAAGTGAGCTGGGACGGAGGGAGTATATTTACATTTTGATCCTCTAATATATTGTTTTTAGTTATTTGAGTTTCAAAAATTTCACTAAAGCCCTTACTATCTAATATCAATTACAAATCCATCAATATAGTCTATCACGTGCTATGCACATGATAGTTAACTGACTTTTCTAACGAAAATCGTCAAAAAGCCCTTAATTGGCCAAAAATTAGCATTTCAAGCCCTGATTTGAAAAAAAAAATAAAAATATATCATGCCCCTTTTAGAAAATCCCTTTTGATTTTAGGCCCGAAATTTTAATTAACCCTTTAAGTATGGGTAGGAAGAAATACTCTTTGTTTTTTGGCTATACTCAATGCTTTTTAAAATTTCATTTTCATTGTTTCATATAATGGTTAGGTTTAATCCTCATCACCAGTATTCAAGTTTTTATTTTAATTATAACAAAATGTAGGGAACATTGTCTTTTTCGCCTAAAACAGTCATATCAACTTATTTATTTTTTAAAGATAATGTTTTTATATTGAGTAGGTCTCATGAAAACGCGTTTTTCTTAACGCATAGAAAAAACGAGTTTTTAAAAGAACCGACGCTTGTTTTAAAACAAACACTAGTACTATTTTTTTTAATAGCTAACAAGTACGTATCTGTATCCTAAAGACTAGTGCTAATGTTACAAATTGCCACCTATTCATACCGGAGTCTATAAACAATTAAAATAACACTTCTAATAATTGTCAGTGTTAATGTTACAAAATGCCAGTTATTTTTATTGGCATTTATAACATTGAAACTGACATTTTTAAAAAGTGTCAAACTATCAGTTGTAGTGTTAAAAATTGATAGTCATTTAATCATTTATACTGTTATTTATAAACATTGTCACTGACACTTTTGATAAGTTCCAATGGTAGTGTTAAAAACTGTAAGTTATTTATACACATTGAACCTAGAAGCTTTTACTACGTGTCAGTGATAATGTTAAAAAGTGCGAGCGCGTGTGTTTGTGAGTGTCTGTGTTAGTGTTAAAGAATGACAATCTATATACTCCATCCGTTTCATGTGAATTGAGACTTATTTCCCTTTTCGTCCATTTCACCTCAATTGAGATTGCCCAAAATGGCAAACTTTTTAGTATTTTATATTCACCCAACCTCACCCATTTAACCCCATTAATTCTCTCTCTTTATTTTTCACCTCTCATTTTATCCAACCAACACTACTATTATCCCACCCATTCTATCTCTTCATTTGCCACCACACATTCACTACTTTCTCTTAATTATTGTGCCTTTTTTTTTTAGTCTCAATTCACATGAAACGGAAGGAGTATATAATAACAGAGAGTCTTTATGTGTTCCCATAATAAGCCACATGGAATTCCATGTCATAATTCCATGTGGCATTCTACTTAACCATATCCAATAATATTGTGACAAGCATGTTAAAATTGCATCATTGTTCAAATTTCAAAGTGCCTAAAATATAGCAACAAAAAGTACATTTTATTTTAAGTCATTTAAGATAAATAATTGAATTATTCACTACATTTATTTAAATTATATACAATGAATTGACCCCATTGCCCCTCAAATTTAATCTAATTTAAATCAAGTGTTTCCTAATCCTAACTATTCAATTTTTAGTCATATCATTTTTCTATTCCGTAAGGTCAGGTTTTAATTTGCTTAATTAAAACAATTGCTTTAAATTAAAATATAAAATAAATATCTAAGAAAAAAATAGTCCACACATTCAATATAAGAACCATATGTTATCATAATATTTGAATTTTAATAAGCTCCTTTTTATAAATAAGCAAGCAATTTATATAAAATATAAAATATTTATCAAAATAACAATCCACACATTCAATATAAGAATCATACGTTATCGAAAATTCAATAGCCTCAACTTACGGAACTGGAATTTTGTGACAAAAATCCCGCGCAATTTGAAGTTCATATATTTTTTTAATCTCAGTACTTAAAGATATACTCTCCCCGGTCACAAATATAAGGAAAAGTAACTAAAATCACACTTATTAAGAAAGTAGTTAAATTTAGTTAATTGCCTTGATTTTATAATAAAAATATATTAAAATTACTAATATATCCTTATATTAAATGTGTAATAAATGTACACTTGTATTTGAAAATGAGTAATTAATTAGGGGTATTTTTTGGTAAAAGAGTATTAAATACACTTACATTTAATGAGTTTTGTATTGAAACCCAATTTTTTTGCTTATATTTAGGTCAAAAAAGGGATTTTTTTTCTCAAATAATTCCTTTTTTTCTAAGTATTTACCAAAGTGATAACTTTTTCAAAGTATGTACCAAAATGACCAAGTTTGAGGTAATACGCTTGTGCAAAAAGCGAATTATAGTAATACGCTTCCCGAATAAGCGAATTAGGCTTTGACCTGATTAGGGCCATTAATCATCAACGGAGGTAATTAACGCTAATAACCCTAATACAAATCGCTTTTTCAGAAAGCGAATTAATTTAATAGAATACGCTTTTTGTAAAAGCGTATTGCTTTAAATGAATACGCTCTTTGTAGAAGCGAATTACTTTAAATGAATACGCTCTTTCAGACTGCGAAGAACATTTCATTCTCATTCTCAAACACAGTAAGCGGGCGAAAGAGGGCGACGAAGGGCGGGCGAAAGAGGGCGACGAAGGGGACGATTTCTGGGCGATTGACGTCGTTACTTGGTTCGATTGTGAGGGGGTTTCTGAATTTGAAGCTGCATCTCTCCTTTCCTAATTCAAAATGTAAGTTTTTCTTTATTTTTTGCAAAATATCTATCATATTGAATTTAGGGTTAGGATTTTGCGAATTTTGGTTCAATTTTGTGGGTGATTGTCGACTGGTTATGGACTCTAGTAGCGTTTATGATTTGGTTTTTGTAGAATTATATTGAATGTGTGTTATTTGCAGATTTGATATCAAAGTTTATAATTTAGGTTTGAATTGAATTTGGGGATTTTGATGATTTTTGTTTGTTGTTAGTACCTCACTATGTTTAACTCACAATTAATCATAGTAAAAATATTTTGATAAATAAATAATCAATCCATTGATTATATGATGTATACAAAAGACCTGAGCACAGGCAGCCCATCACAAAGCTCAAACAGCTAAGCCATCCTGTTAGCTGTTCAAGCCAACAGTCAAAAAATCCATTGATTATATGATGTATACAAAAAACCTGAGCACAGGCAGCCCATCACAAAGCTCAAACAGCTAAGCCATCCTGTTAGCTGTTCAAGCCAACAGTCAAAACACTTCATGATCTACCTACCATTTACACATTCAACAAACTTAAGAACTACCTATTACAAACTCCCCCAACCTCAAATGAATTATCAAGATGCTAAATTCAATCAAGCTTCAACAGCTAAGGCCCTACAAACCCAACAGCTGAGCTCCCCTGTCTCAACTGCTGAGACTGTTCTTCTTCAACAGCTATCTCCACGTCATCAGACTCTTGAAGAATGATTATTCTAAATATTAACAAACATTAGAATAACTCTATTGAAGCTTGATCAAGTGTGAATACGCCTTCCCCTTAACTTGACAACCTGCATTCAAGAGGAGCAACATATTAGTCAACCCGGTCAAAGACAAGCCATTACTCCTCTGTACCTTTGGTCCCCCAACGGCTACCCTTGTACCCTTTTCCCCCAACGGCTATATGGCCTCCCCTATATAAAGGTGTATACTGGCATATTGTCAAGTGACCCTTTTTAACCCTTCAACCCATTTTTACAACCTCACTCCCTTTTTGAGCCTTTCTGCATTCTCAATCTGCAGATCTGAATATTTGCATAATCCCCTGCAAATATTGTGCCCCTTGTGCACCCAGTTACAACCCACACCTAGCCTAAGCTATCAGCCAAGCTTAACCTTTTATTTAAATCTTTTGTATTTTTTCTTTTCTTTTTATAGCCTTAGTCAAAAGGCTTCCTTAACTGTAGTGACAGTTAAGAAGAGGGGGTTCGAGGAACTTGCCTTTATCATTCATTGTAAGCTTATTAAGTAAGTGGATATTATAGTGGATTGATCTCACTGTTGACTACAGTGGGGGTGGATGTAAGAGAAGTGTTTGCCTCTGAACCACTTTAAAAACTCCTTGTGTACCTTCTTCTCTTATCTCTACACTTATACACACACTACACCTTGTCTATTTCATTTATTCTTTTAATTATTCTCCGCTGCATAATTACTCTATCTCTCAACAGCTAACCACCCAAACTGTTAGCTATTCATCTTTAACATTTCTATTCTTTAAGTAAAACAGGACCTTTCATTTGTATTTTTGCTTTCAAAGTATGAAAATTATTTTTTGACGGAGGAGTATACATGTTCCAATAAATACACCCTCCGTCTCGGAAAAATAAATTGGGGACTGACTTCATGTGAGAAAGAGGGAGGGACGTACAAATATGAATTTGACCCAAATCAAATCGGACTTGCTTAGCCATATGCACTTAATAATCTGAATATTATTTGCTTCTATATCACTGACATGGTCAACTCTTGCACATTCTATGAGAGCAGAAAATTATGTAGGTTTTACAGAACAAGGAAATGGCATGCTGGATAGTGTATACTCTCTCTGTCCCGGTCCCGGAAAGACAGTCTCATATGACTTTTAATTTTAGTGAGAGATACAAGTGAACTCTCACTTGACCAACCATTAATGTGAATCTAATTGTTACATTCACTAGGGTGATTAGATAGACTTTAATATTTGATTTTTGTTTGTATTTTTGCTTTCAAATAAACACTCCCTCCGTCCCAAAAAATTAATCATTCTTTTTTCGTTGTTAGTTTGAATGAATTTTTTAGGACGGAGGGAGTATATTATTTTTCGTATTTGATAATCAACGGCTAAATTGCTTTTTTTCTTTGTTAGTTGAATGAACTTTTTAGGACGTAAGGAGTATATTATTAATCCTTTTATATAATTGTGGGTTCTTGATTGTTACAGATGGATGGAGATGAGCCGTTTGTAGATCCGGGTCCTTTGGACTGCACCGTGCTGAATTTACAGGTTCCCATTGATCTTCTCAGATCTCCTTTCGACATGGTCCAAAGCCCCCGACAAATTTAGATGAAAGGGTTGTGAACAAATTATGAGTTGAGGGGTTTTACGGAGTGTACAGGATGGGGGAGATGAAGAAATATGATTGTGCTTTATTTGAGGCGTTGATCGAGCGGTGGCGCACAGAGACCCACACTTTCCATCTACCTGTTGGTGAGATGACGATTACGTTGCAGGATGTGGGTGTATTGACAGGTTTGCCGATAGATGGATTACCTGTCACGGGCCTTCAGACATATATGACAGACGCCGAGTGGGCTGATTTGTGTTTTGAGTTGTTAGGTGTCAGACCTGGTCCCCCGAACTTGAAGACTGGGATGTTGATGATCAAGTGGCTTATGGAACAGTTCTCTAACATTGGTAATTTGGAAGAAGATGCCACAGCAGCGGATATTGATAGGTACACGCGTGCCTATATCTTGGCATTACTGGGGTCGTATATCTTTGCAGATCGCAGTAATGCCAAGGTGAAGCTCATATATTTGCCACTTCTTAGATACATCGATGCTGTAGGATCTTATAGCTAGGGCAGTGCTTCGTTGGCCATCCTTTATCGAGAGCTTTGCAAGGCGAGTTCCCCCCAGAGTAGTCAGTGTGGAGGATTCATGCCGATTGTGCAGGTATGACTATTTAAATACAGTATACACGTGCACCCTATCATTTTATAGTGTATATATATATATATATATATATATATATATATATATATATATATATATATATATATATATATATATATATGTTGATGTTGATTTTTTAACAGATTTGGGCATGGGAGAGAATGCGGTGTACCCGGCCGCGGTCGATAGGCGTTTTTAATGAGGCAAACGTAGATGACCCGTTGGGGGCCAGGTATGATACGACGACAACTTATCAAAGAAGTGATAATTTTTACGCTTTTGGAGTATAATTTTCTTTGATTTTCAATTTCAGTTGGCGGGGGGCGTTATCGTTTGGTTATGTGACTAGACATAATTACCTGCGCGGCTATAGGGATGCGTTGTATAGTTTGACTGCTGATCAGGTTGTGTGGGAGCCATATAGAGACCGTTTTTCTCCAGAGTATTGCCTGCGGGGAGAGGATGTTTGGAGGACAAGGTCGCCTCTTATATGTTTCGAGAGGGTGGAGTTGCACTTGCCTGATCGAGTTATGCGCCAGTTTATCCCTAGGCCAGTTGACACTGAGGTTAGATTGCATCAGATTGATAGACGGAGTAAACCCAGAATAAGTTGGGTGGATGACCATGCCTCCTATATCGCACAATGGGAAGCACGTTTGTTTAATGTGGTGCCTAGGTCAGAGGACGAGGTTGCTATGGACTATTCTTATACCCATGAGTACATGCTTTGGTGAGTGTTTATTGTTTTTGTATACTCCCTCTATCCCAGAATAAATGTTACAGTTTTAACATATTTTTTTCAAAAGGTACAAAAGCATCACACGTTTGTTGATTCACAATCCTGATCATGTAGAGGATGTGGGGTACCGGTCACATGCTCGCCTCAAAGAAGGGATGGTGAGTTTCTAATTATTTTTTATACTCCCTCTGTCCCAGAATAAATGGCGTTGTTTTTATTTGAAAAGGTACAAGATTATTATTTTATTATGAAGATAGATTATAAGTTAATTTTGATATCATTTTCTGAATATATTTTTTTTCAGATTCAAAGCTTCCAACGTTTACATGTCATAAATGAACAAGTCATTATTGAGCAAGGACCGGACCACTCTTGCCTTCAAACGCGGCTTATCATCACACGTGCCCTGACGCATATTAGAGAGGAAGGACGACTTCTGGGTCAACCTCCTCCACCACCGGTTGACCGTACCCATGAAGATGAGGGTCAGAGACAACGTCCTCGTCGTCGTCTTGGGGACGATCAGGGTGATGGTGAGGGACATCAGGGTGATGATCAGGGACATGAAAGGGAGGGGGAAGGGCAGGGACATGGAGGGGAGGGAGAGGCACATGGTGGTGAGGGGGGATGGGGCGGACATAGTGGCGGACATGGAGGGGAGGGAGAGGCACATGGTGGTGAGGGGGGATGGGGCGGTCATAGTGGCGGACATGGAGGGGAGGGAGAGGCACATGGTAGTGAGGGGGGATGGGGCAGTCATACACAGGGATGGGGGATGGGGATGGGATGGGGATGGGGTGGGGAGGGGGGATGGGGTGGGGAGGGGGGATGGGAGGGACACCTACTTATTCACCTATTCTACCATTTGGTGAGGATGCGGATTCAGATGATGATCGGTCTTACCCTCCTCCCCCGACATCAACTCAGTCTAGTGCTCGACCTCCTATTCCTCCGCCAGTTGGACAATCTGGGCCTTCTAATTCTTTTGCTACTCCGTCTAGGCCATTGCCTAGGCAAGGGTCTAGGAAAAGAAATCCTAGAAATAGGTTCACTCCTTCTGACTATTGACCACTGACCACTTTTTATTATTAGTACTCTTATGTGATACTCTAAGACCAAATTTCGGTCCTTTTTCAAACAGGGGACCATTAAATGGATCTTCATCATCCCCTCCCCAGTAACACATGAAAATAAGCGGTAACCCACTCATCGATACCCTAAAAAATGATAATAACAGTCAAAATCTTAAATTTATCATTTGTCTCTACAAATTCACTCAAAAACCTAAAATAAATCACATCAAACACAAAAAATGACATATAAATAGAGATTGTGGTATACCTTTTGCTTGATCTGAGTATTTCAAGAAATGGATTTGCAAAATCCTCTTTGCGTCCCTTCTTCTTTCTCTCTCTATTTTCAGACAAGAAATTAAGTTTGGGAGATATAGTGAGCTGCAGATACTGAAACCTTATCTTATTGTATTGGTTAACACTAATTCGCCACTGGTACAAGCGAATTACTATAATTCGCTATTGGCACAAGCGAATTACATTAGGGTTAATTAACCGTATAATGCAAAGGGGGGCTAATCAGGTCAAAGCCTAATTCGCTTATTCGAGAAGCGTATTACTATAATTCGCTTTTTGCACAAGCGTATTACCTCAAACTTGGTCATTTTGGTACATACTTTGAAAAAGTTGTCACTTTGGTAAATACTTAGAAAAAAAGGAATTATTTGAGAAAAAAATCCAAAAAAAGCCCAAGTTTTTTGCTTATATTTGTGTTCGGAGGGAGTATAATCCTATATGGCTAATCCCAACAATTTATTCCTTGAATTTGTGATTTGTAGGCTTTAAAAATATTTGGTATCACCTTATAAAATGATATTTTATTCATCTAATAAAATTGTGCATCGATTAAGTTAATTTGACTAAATTAGGATTAAAAAACTATAAAGCTTAATTATTCTCATAATTTTTTTTTGTAATGATGCATCAATTAAAAGTTTTAGAATTTTATGCGTATAAATGTAATTTCTATAATATTTTAACTTTAACTTTCAAAATTACATGCATATTATTAAAATTTTATTGCTTTCACAGTAAAATAATGTTTATTTTTCATTTAGAGGACATTTTAATTTACTTTCCTTTTAAAAGTTAATGATGAAGATGAATAATATTTAGGGATGATTAGAAAATAGACATACTTTTGTGGAAAAATAATTTAAAAATAAAAATACATCTTGGAACAAAAGGAAATGTAATTTTAATTTTATTTTATTCAAATAAACTTAAATATTTTTTTTTTAAAAAAGATAGATATCATTAGCAAGCACACGAATAAAAAGGATTGCACACCACAATAACGGAGGATTATCCCAAACATGATGATTACTATACTAACAGAATGTGACATTCGCACTACAGCTACAAATGAACTACTCTCTTCGTCCCAAACTAATCGTTACTAAAAGCGAATGCACGGGGATTAAGAAAATATATTGGAAAAGCAAATATTGTGAGTGAGTAGGAGAGACAAAATAAGTTAGTGGATAGTTGTTGTGAGTGGGTAGGAGAGATAAAATTGAACATTTTGGGTAAGTAGCAATTAGTATGGGACGCCCAAATTGGTAATAAATAGCGATTAGTTTGGGACGAGAAAGTATTCGAAGAAAATGAAGATTTTCAAAAAGCCACTAAAATCCTAATAATCACTTCCTCTTCCTCCGATCCCTTGTCTTTAGCCCAAAAAAATCTTCATAATATTCTATAGTCTCTCCTTTATTAATTTTTATTGTCTCTTGCTAAGCACTAATGTTCAAACCACTCCTCCAACCGAAGAAATTAGAGTTAAAAAATAGAGCTAAAAAATGTTCACGACAGGTAAGGCGAGTGAGAAAGAAGGAGCATGAGACAAAAATTGGAAGGGGAATGAAGAAGAAGAAACAGTAGTAAAGGTTTTTCAGAATTTTAAAAATTATGACTTCAAATTAAGACACGCTATTCTCACATATATTAACAAAGATGTGACAACCATCACATAAAATTTGTAGTTCAAGTGAAGGAAAGAAACTTGATTTTCAGTCGAATGGAGAATATTTTTCTTTCTTTTTTCTATTTGTTAGTGGTGGTGGAGGGAGGACAAACAGAGAGAAACTTAATTTATGCATTTTCTGTATCCATTTACTCTATAACTTTTTTAAGTAATTTTTATGCAACGTCGATTATCGACGGGCTACTACCTAGTATGTGTTAGAAGTCACATTATTTTAATAAGTTCCAGTTATTTACCAAATTTCCACCTCACGCTTTTAAAATAAGTGTCAGCTATTTACAAAAATGTTACCGCCTATCTTAAAACAACTTTCACTTATTTATAAAAATGTCACTTTACATATTCAAAACACATTTTTCCAATCGTCTTAGGAAAAACACATTTTTTCCCAGTTTTTCACTTTTATATTTGTATTTTCTATAAAATATCACTATAATATTTATTTCTTTGAAAAACATCATTTATTTTAGGGACGGAAAACAAATCACACCAAACTTTATGAAATCGGAAGTAATAATAGTAAATGCCTGTTTCTAATTCCCAAAATACAAAGGATAAAGATTTTTTTTTTTTTTTAAAAAAAGAAAAAGAAAAAAAAAAAAAAAAAAAAAAAAAAAAGGCTACGTTTCCGATTCCTAGACTAAAAAGGATTACCTTCCCTAAACCCTATAAATTCCCAACCCATACTCACCTTCCCTTCACTCACAACTTCAATCAAGCACACGCACTCTCACACACACACACACACACACACACACACACAGAGTCATGTCGACAACAGTCAATGAGATGCTGATACTGAAAACTAGCGACAATCAGGAATTCGAGATCGAAGAATCCGTCGCTATCCAATCCGGTACGATCAAGAATATGGTCGAAGACGGCTGTGCATCCGCCGCCATTCCCCTCCCCAATGTCGACTCCGAAACCCTAATCAAGGTGATCGAGTATCTCAAACGCCATGCCGATTCAAAGGATTCGACAGAAGATGATCTTGAGAAATTCGACAAGAATTTCGTCGAAAGTATTTCGGATTTCCAGAAGATTTTCAATCTGATGTTGGCCGCGAATTACCTCGACATTCGTGGATTGTTGGATTTGACTTGCCAGAATGTAGCCGATCATATCAAGGATAAATCCGTGGAGGAGGTACGTGAGTTTTTCAATATCGTCAATGATTATACTGAGGAAGAAGAAGCCGCCGTTCGGAACAAAAACCCTTGGGCTTTTGAATAGATGTATGTTCTCAAGATTTAGGGTTTCTTGTAAGTGGTAATACTTCTTCAGAGTTGTTCGTTTTGTGGGGTTATAATTATTTTGTTATGTTCTTCTTATTTTATGAATGAAAGAAATTAGTTGAAGTGTTTTTGCTTTAATGTTTTGTGGTGTGTTATCTTATGGCTTTTGAATTTTGTTCTCTATTCAGAATTTGTTTATGTCATGAAGGGCTGTGTTTGCTTAAACTTTGAAGCAAATTCAGTTGATGAATATAACAATTTGACCTTTGTCTTCGTGGTCAACTTAAATTGAGTTGTTACGACTATTATTTTCGCGTTCAATATATATAATTTTGAATCATTAATGGGCAATCATCATATAATTATAAAGATTCAGTCCTGTGTAAAACTTGTTTTATACTAAGAAATATGTAAAACATGTTTTACATTAAGAGATTTTTTTTTACATTAAGGGATAGAAATTTGATTCATCCCTTAATTAATGTAAAACAATTATCTCAGTTGTTAATACTTTTGAGACTTTGATCATAATTTTTTGAATTACAAGACCTTTATAAAAATTGTTAATGTTATAGTAATTTAATGGTACAAGTGTTGGGAATCTGTACACAAATGCATGTAATATTAATAAACACAACTTCACTAAATATTGAATGATTTAGACTATAATTGAGCAAAGTTGACTTCAAGAACTTATTGAAAAAAACAAAGACTTGGTAAACATGACTCAATCTACTACTAAAAATAGCAACATCCTTTCAATCCCTCCCCTAAACTAACTGCTCCAGAACTTAATTAAAATACATAACCAGAAGTGCTCTTCCGGTCATCTTTGTCACCAGCATAGTCACTATTTGTGTAGGCAATTAAGTCATCTGAACTCCCCATTTTATACATGATTGCGTCCTCAAAAGTCCCCTTCAAGTACCTTAATATCTTGGCAGCTTGTAAATGACTCTCAGTAGGTTGCTGATTAAGCCAACACTATACATCATGTCTAGACGTGTTATGGTGAGATACGTGAGACTGCCTACAATTTTGAGACTGCCTACAATTTGCTTGAAATTTGATTCATCAATTGCAACTACACGGAATAATTGGACTATTTACTGTTTTACTTTCTGGCATTCCGAATCATTTCAAAGCCTCCTGTGCGTATCTCCTTTGGATGATGAAGATACCATCAGATTGTTGCAATACTTCATGCCAAGAAAGAATTTCATTTTTCCCAGATCAGTCATATTAAAAACATGCATCATTGAACATTTGAAATTGCTATCATTTCTTCATCATTACCAGTATAAAGTAGATCATCAACATAAATACTTATAATAAATATTTTACATTCGTTGCTCCATTTTATGAAAAGAGTATGCTCATTTGGGCATCTTCCAAAACCCCTCATTAACAATCTAAGTTTCTATACGGTTGAACCACGCTCGTGATGCTTGCTTGAACCCGTAAAGAGCCTTGTGTAGCTTGTAGACCTTGTCTTCACTTCCCTTCATCCCTTGATCTCAACGTACATATATTCATTAATCTCACCATGAAGGAAGGCTAACGTCTAACTATAATACTTTCCAATTTCTTTGAGCTGCAAGTGCCACTACCAACTTTACTGTTTCCAACCTCGCCACAAGAGCATAAACTTCTGTAAAGATTATACCGTGTTTTTGCGTGTACCCCTTAGCCACCAAGCGTGCTTTGTACTTCTCAAGCTCTCCGTACTCATTATATTTGATTTTGTAAACCCATTTCACCCGAATTTTCTTGGCTCGGATAGGAAACTCAACCAAAGTCCATGTCTTGTTGTTCTCTATGAATTTGATTTCATTGTCCAAGGCTATCCTCCAATCCGCATTTTTCACCGCCTTTTCATAATACATTGGATCACTCGAAACCATTAATGCCATATTGCACACGTCTTCAGACAGCATGAAACCCTCCTCACTAACATAATCGCTCATCCACACCGGGGGTTGTTTCACTCTCATGCCACCTTCTCTCTCACCCGAAGATACATCTCTCTCACCACTACCAGTCCACCTATATTTTCATTCTCATTTTCAGCTCCAGTAGTGTTTTCATTTCCCTCGCCATTAGTATTTTCTACTTCTTCTGCTACATCTTTATCCCCACATTCTAGATATACAAAAATATGTTCTTTGTAAGTCGCACCCCAATCCCATTGTATCTCCACTTCAAACATCACATCCCTACTCACCACTACTTTCTTAGTAATAGGATTAAACAGCTTATAGCCCTTTGATTCCTTACAAACACCCAAAAATATACAGCTGAAACTTCTGTCGTCAAATTTAGTTCTTTGTACCTCTGGCAAATGAACATGTGTGATACAACAGAAAACTTGAAAATGATGGACAGAAGGTTTCGTGCCACTCCATTTTTCTTCTTGGGTGATTTTTTTTACTGCGAAGGTTGAACATCGATTCAGCACATTATTTCGACAATTTTCTTAAAGCATTTGAATTTTGAAGTGACTTAGTGCTTTAGATTTTTCTATTAAAAAATATGTGTCCATGTTAATATGAGAATCTAGTTATTAAATTATTTCAATAATGAATTTTGATAACAATTAAAATAAATTTTTGGATAATACAAAACTAATTCAATACAATTAAATAACTTTAACTACCTTCTTTTTTTTTCAAAAGCAAAAGAACATATGATTTATTAAGATTTAAAATTTAGTAGGTACTCCACATTAGTTGAAGGCTATACCCAAATACATACATTACAACTTTGTTGAGAATCTCTTGAAAACCAATATGCTACATCTGAAAGGTCCTGTTTACTTAAGATTAACAGATTGGTTAAAACAAGTGAACAGCTAACTGGTTTTGGGAGTTAGCTGTTGAGATAAAAAGTGTAGAGTAATGTTGGTGTTGTATGCTCTAGGCACGTTTTGTAAAACGATTAATGTTATTTATATATTAAAGATATTGAATGTTTGATTATTATATCCTTTGCATGTTTATTATAATAATCCCCGTCCCTGATAATTATGATTAATTGTTAGTATAAGTTTAATGGATAATCATATGATGATTATGGTGTATGGGATACAATTAAACTTATGGGTATTTGTTGGAGACCAAATACTGGACTGACCCATATGAGATTTATGTCATGGTCACAATGTCATAATTAAGTCTCATATAGTTATATTACTGGAATCTTTAGACCTGAGATTATCACAGTCTTCCACTTGATGAACATTACGTTTGACATATTCAAACGTTACCCCTAATCGGGTAGCTATAAAGAATGTGATTGGCGTAATCGGATTCATGTAGGGAAAGGTAATAAATCAAGAAGGGATTTGTTCCTCGTAAGAGAGAGATGTCAAGCTTTGGCCACTCGAAGAATGGTGTTGATGAAATGCATGGCCGTGCTCAAATAAGATTTGTACTATCAATACATTCTGGATCGAGAAAGCATTGAACATTGTAAGTTGACCATTGACCATGGCTTACGTTCAATAGACATCGTGAAACAAAGAGATTGTAATATGTTCTATAAAGGATTCACGAACTTATACAAGTTATATTAATTGGGTAGTCATGATGGCTTGCTAGAGTCCGCTCATGATTTATGAGCACAAATGTGTTTGGGCTCATTGCCAACTTAATATAATCCTATGGGGTCACACACAAAAGGACGAATTGTTTAAAAGGCTAAAATCGGAATTCTGGTGGTGCTCGGCCGAGCACCTCATATGACTCGGCCGAGCATGGGAAATCAGAAGGTCAGATTTTCTGGAGCAAAGGTGCTCGGCCGAGCACCTTAAAGGACTCGGCCGAGCAGGCCCTGTTCGGGCCCAATAACTGATTTCGTGTTGTGACGGGTTTTAACCTATTTCTCCTAAAAGGTTTAGGACTAATGAGTATAAAAACTCCTAACAACGACCTAATCAGCATGTATTGATTCCATATCAATTAGAGAGCCTCCGAGAGAGAGAAAAACAAGTTCTTCTTCTTCCTCAAGAACAAGAACATTGATTTTCCATATAGCCTTCAAAGTAGAAAGAGTTTCTATTGGGTCTAGCAATCCGGTTCAAGAATCGTTCTTGAAATTCGTTCGCGTGTGGATAAACATAGAGGGCGTTGGCATCAACTCCTTCAAAGTTCGTGATCCAAGTTTTGCGGTCGTTCCTACGTTCGTGATTCGAAGAAGCGCGAAGAACAAAGATTGAAGATCTCAGAATTTTAAAGCTCCGTCACGGTTAGTGTTCTAAATTCATCTCCATATTAATTTAATCATCGTGATCGGATCTAGGCTTTTTGGGTTTATTCCGCTGTGCATGTTTGCTCAAAACCCAACAGTGGTATCAGAGCCCCGTTCAACATGATTATTTTAATAATAACATGTTAATGATATAATTGGATTATATGTTTTGGCATGCTATGTGAATTTGGATTCAAGATGTTTATGTGATCTGAGTTTTATGTTTGTATATGAGATATATTGAAATCATAAAATCGCACCGTTTAAATACGTTATGTGGGAACTACGATTGCAATAATAATTTGATTATTATATTCCTTTAGATTATCAAAAATTAATTGGATTGATTTGTTGATGATCTTTGATTCATGAATAAATCGTTTATTCAAGGTTTTTTATGAACACGATGATATGATCATTATGAACACCAAATCCTAAATGAATCGGGAAAACAATCTTAGAATTAAAATTCGACAAGAAAATCTGTTCTGTTCGTGGTGCTCGGCCGAGCAGTCTATAAGACTCGGCCGAGCAGAGTCGTCAGAAGCAAAGGGTTTTCTGGAACACAGAGTCGCTCGGCCGAGCACCTTAAAGGACTCGGCCGAGCAGGATGATTTTGGACAAAATTTGTTTTTCAGATGGCTGGTTTTAGAAACCGTGTTTCCTGAAATTAAATGGCTTGTTTAAAATCACTTTGGATTGAATTTGTTTGTCAGATGACTGGTTTGAGAAACCGTGTTTCCTGAAAACAAATATCAAGGTCAAAGTAATGAATTGATGGGACAAAAGAATTTAGAATCGAGTTACTTTATGTAAGGGATTGTGGATGCCTATTGGCTTAGTTTCGACCTTACATAGTTGTTTCTTCTAGTTTCTAAATTTGGTACGGGATTGTGGATGCCTTCTGGCTTAGTTTCGACCGTACAATCGTGCTCTCAATAATGTGTTAAAGAATTTATCCCCATAAATCAATCACATAAAATCTTAATTTAATTAATGAGATTAGTTAAATTATTAACCATTGCTTTATGTGTTTATATTATGTGACTATAAACATTGACCATGCTATATGTCATGAACCTTCTTTAAAATTTAAGTTCCGTGCCAATCCATGATTAAAACACTTGTGAGTACGTGGGTAGTTTTGTGTGGGTTACGCCCTAGCGTAGGTGCATTGATTCTATCCATTTATGAGCAAGATGAGGAAACAGTGATTCCTATACGTTTAAAATGGTTTAACTTAATTAGGCTATCAAAACAGTTTTGGGCCTAAGGCACAGATGAGATTAAAACATGTTAGATATACGATATCTAAAATCTCATAAAAGATCTAAGAGTCATATACGATATGATTGACAAGGAGTTGTCTACCTAAATAACTTATTTTGAGCAGTCGTGCCCTAGCCGACTCAAAGTTAAGTGAAATATGGATCTTAGCCCATTCAAATTATATTATACATTGGATGTATATGAAGGTTATATAATTTAGTGGGAGTATTTGTAAAATACTATTAATTTAATATCTTTAATTAATTTGGTACTTATATTTAATTATATGTTTGCATAATTGTAGATAATGGCTCAGAATACAAATTTATCACTGCGATCTATCCTTGAGAAGGAGAAACTTCAAGAAGATGGAGCTAACTATACGGATTGGATCCGTAGCCTTAGAATTGTTCTAAAGCATGAGGATAAGCTCTATATTCTTGATGAGCCCGTTCCTGAAGAAGAACCTGCTTCTAATGCACCAAAGGATGAGAGAAACGCCTACAAGAAACATGTGAATGATTCTCGTGAGGTGGGTTGTCTTATGCTTGCGGCCATGTGTTCAGAACTTCAGAAGATTCTTGAACACTTGGAAGCATTTGACCTTGCTGCTACATTGAAAGACATGTTCCAAGAACAAGCAAGGCAAGAGAGGTTCGACACCATAGCTGCCCTAGTCTCATGCAAGATGAGCGAAGGACAGTCTGTGAGCCCTCATGTTTTGAAAATGAAGGCTTACTTTGAGAAACTAGAGAGGCTTGGCCATCCAATTGAGATTGAGTTGGCCACCGATTTTATTCTTAATTCATTGCCCAAAAGCTATAATCAGTTCGTCATGAACTTTAATATGCAAGGGATGGATAAGACTATGTCTGAATTGCATGGGATGCTTAAGCAGGCAGAAAAGAAAATCGGTAAAGAGACCGCTCCTGTACTCATTGTGTCTAAGGAAGGAAAGGGCCAAAAAGGCAAAGGAAAGGGTAAGGCAAAAGTTGTCAAACCCAAGATTAGCAAGGCAATTGTTGCCAAAGCTAATGTGGCTAAACCTGCTTCCCAAAAGGATGCAATTTGTTTCCACTGCAATGAGATTGGACATTGGAAACGAAATTGCAAGGTTTACAAGGAAGAGTTAAAGAAGAAGAAGAGCGGTGGGACTGCATCTACTTCAGGTATCTATGTTATAGATATTCTACTTTCTACTTCTAGCTCCTGGGTATTAGATACTGGATGTGGATCTCACATTTGTTTAAATGTGCAGGGACTAAGGAATAGAAGGCTACTTAAAGATGGCGAAGTGGACCTACGCGTGGGGAATGGAGCAAGAGTTGCTGCATTAGCCGTAGGAACATATGATGTCATTTTACCTAGCGGATTAATTCTTGTTTTGAACAATTGTTATTACGTTCCGGATTTAAGTAGAAGTATTATTTCAATTTCTTGTTTGGATAATGAAGGTTTTAAGTTTCTTATTGAAAATAAGAAGTTTTCTATTTATTTAAATGATATGCTTTATTGTACTGCATGTTCATTTAATGGCCTTTATGTTCTTGATGTTGAAAATGGGAATAATGAGAATGTTTATAATATAAATAAGAAATCCAAACCCAATGATGTAAATCATACTTATTTGTGGCATTGCCGTC
Source organism: Campanula takesimana (assembly GCA_026119855.1). Taxonomy (NCBI): domain Eukaryota; kingdom Viridiplantae; phylum Streptophyta; class Magnoliopsida; order Asterales; family Campanulaceae; genus Campanula; species Campanula takesimana. The sequence continues at coordinate 1,104,384 of JAOWBW010000357.1, read as the reverse complement.
TTGGTCATATTAATGAGAAGCGTATCTCAAAACTCCATGGGGACGGACTTCTAGATTCACATGATTTTGAATCATATGAAACTTGTGAGTCATGTTTACTTGGAAAGATGACTAAGGCACCTTTTACTAAGAGTAGTGAAAGGGCTAATGACTTATTGGCCCTCATACATACTGATGTGTGTGGACCAATGAGTTGCAATGCTAGGGGAGGATATCAATACTTCATAACTTTTACTGATGATTTTAGTAGATATGGCTATGTCTACTTAATGAAACATAAAAGTGAATCTTTTGAGATATTTAGAATATTTCAAAATGAAGTACAAAATCAACTTGGCAAAACTATTAAAGCACTTCGATCAGATCGTGGTGGAGAATATTTAAGCCAAGAATTTGACAATCATTTGAAAGATTGTGGAATTGTTTCACAATTAACTCCACCTGGGACACCACAATGGAATGGTGTGTCCGAACGGAGAAATAGGAATTTATTGGATATGGTCCGCTCCATGATGAGTCAAGTTGATCTTCCTTTAACCTTTTGGGGACATGCACTAGAAACTGCTGCGCTAACACTAAATAATGTTCCAACAAAATCTGTTCCAAAGACACCACATGAGATGTGGACTGGAAGAAAACCTAGTTTGTCTTTCATGAAGATTTGGGGTTGTGAAGCATTTGTTAAGAAGCTCATATCTAACAAACTCACACCTAAATCTGATAAATGTATTTTCGTTGGTTACCCTAAGGAAACTAAGGGTTATTACTTTTACAACCGCGCGGAAAACAAAGTGTTTGTTGCCCGTCATGGTACCTTTCTAGAGAAAGAGTTTCTCTCCAAAGAAATTAGTGGGAGTAAAATTAATCTCGAAGAAATTCGAGAACCCGAAAATTACATGGAACAAAATGTTGAATCTGAACAAGTTTCACAAAGAGTTGTGAAACCTATTCAGAATACTCAAGTTCCTCGCAGAACTGGTAGGGTGCGATCTGAACCTGAGAGATATGGATTTCTCATGACGGATAGCAATGAAGTAGAAGTCATAGTTGATGACGAACCTACTTCCTACCAAGAAGCGATGTCCGCTCCTGATTCAGAAAAATGGCTTGGAGCCATGGAATCTGAAATTAAATCCATGTATGATAATCAAGTTTGGAACTTGATTGATGCGCCCGAAGGTGTAAAAACCATAGGATGCAAATGGGTTTTCAAAAAGAAAACTGACATGGATGGAAAGGTGCATACTTATAAAGCTAGACTTGTAGCGAAAGGCTATAGGCAGATTCATGGTATCGACTATGATGAAACCTTTTCGCCCGTAGCAATGATCAAGTCTATAAGAATTTTACTTGCCATAGCCGCATATTTTGACTATGAGATATGGCAAATGGATGTCAAAACAGCGTTCCTTAACGGGAACTTACTTGAGGATGTTTACATGACACAACCTGAAGGTTTTGTAATTCCAGAAAATTCTAACAAAGTATGCAAATTGCAACGATCCATTTATGGATTGAAGCAAGCCTCTAGGAGTTGGAATCTTCGATTTGATGAATCGGTCAAAGAGTTTGGCTTCATCAAGAACGAAGATGAACCTTGCGTTTACAAGAAGATTAGTGGGAGCGTAGTATTATTTCTGGTACTATATGTTGATGACATATTGATCATAGGAAACGACATTCCCGCACTGCAGTCTGTAAAGACTTGGTTAGGAAAGTGTTTCTCTATGAAAGATATGGGAGAAGCCGCTTATATCCTTGGCATTAGGATCTATCGTGATAGATCCAAGAAATTGATTGGTTTAAGTCAAGATACATATATTGACAAAGTTCTTAAGAGATTCTGCATGGAAAACTCTAAGAGAGGAAATTTGCCAGTAGGACATGGCGTAACTCTAAGCAAGAATCAGTGTCCTAAGACAACTGATGAGCATAAGAGAATGATTGGGATTCCATATGCTTCCGCAATTGGATTAATCATGTATGCCATGATATGTACTAGACCCGATGTCTCGTATGCTTTGAGCATGACGAGTAGATACCAATCAAATCCTGGTGAAAATCATTGGATTGCAGTCAAGACGATTCTTAAGTACTTGCGAAGGACTAAAGATTCGTTCTTGGTGTATGGAGGTGTGGAAGGTAATCTTGTTGTAAGTGGTTACACAGATGCAAGCTTCCAAACCGACAAGGATGATTTTAGATCGCAATCTGGATTTGTATTTGTGCTTAATGGAGGTGCTGTTAGCTGGAAGAGTTCTAAGCAAAGTACTGTCGCTGATTCTACAACGGAAGCTGAGTATATTGCTGCATCTGATGCTGCTAAAGAAGCTGTTTGGATCAAGAAGTTCATAACTGAACTAGAGGTAGTTCCTAGTATTGCTGATCCAATAGACCTTTATTGTGATAATAATGGTGCTATTGCTCAAGCAAGGGAACCAAGAAACCATCAGAAGTCCAAACACATACTTAGGCGTTACCATGTCATTCGAGAAATCATAAACAGAGGTGACGTGAATATATGCAGAGTACCGACTGATGATAACATTGCCAACCCATTGACAAAGGGTCTTCCACAAGCAAAGCATGATGGTCATGTTAGGTCTATGGGTATTCGATACATTAATTAGGCCTAGTGCAAGTGGGAGATTGTTGGTGTTGTATGCTCTAGGCACGTTTTGTAAAACGATTAATGTTATTTATATATTAAAGATATTGAATGTTTGATTATTATATCCTTTGCATGTTTATTATAATAATCCCCGTCCCTGATAATTATGATTAATTGTTAGTATAAGTTTAATGGATAATCATATGATGATTATGGTGTATGGGATACAATTAAACTTATGGGTATTTGTTGGAGACCAAATACTGGACTGACCCATATGAGATTTATGTCATGGTCACAATGTCATAATTAAGTCTCATATAGTTATATTACTGGAATCTTTAGACCTGAGATTATCACAGTCTTCCACTTGATGAACATTACGTTTGACATATTCAAACGTTACCCCTAATCGGGTAGCTATAAAGAATGTGATTGGCGTAATCGGATTCATGTAGGGAAAGGTAATAAATCAAGAAGGGATTTGTTCCTCGTAAGAGAGAGATGTCAAGCTTTGGCCACTCGAAGAATGGTGTTGATGAAATGCATGGCCGTGCTCAAATAAGATTTGTACTATCAATACATTCTGGATCGAGGAAGCATTGAACATTGTAAGTTGACCATTGACCATGGCTTACGTTCAATAGACACGTGAAACAAAGAGATTGTAATATGTTCTATAAAGGATTCACGAACTTATACAAGTTATATTAATTGGGTAGTCATGATGGCTTGCTAGAGTCCGCTCATGATTTATGAGCACAAATGTGTTTGGGCTCATTGCCAACTTAATATAATCCTATGGGGTCACACACAAAAGGACGAATTGTTTAAAAGGCTAAAATCGGAATTCTGGTGGTGCTCGGCCGAGCACCTCATATGACTCGGCCGAGCATGGGAAATCAGAAGGTCAGATTTTCTGGAGCAAAGGTGCTCGGCCGAGCACCTTAAAGGACTCGGCCGAGCAGGCCCTGTTCGGGCCCAATAACTGATTTCGTGTTGTGACGGGTTTTAACCTATTTCTCCTAAAAGGTTTAGGACTAATGAGTATAAAAACTCCTAACAACGACCTAATCAGCATGTATTGATTCCATATCAATTAGAGAGCCTCCGAGAGAGAGAAAAACAAGTTCTTCTTCTTCCTCAAGAACAAGAACATTGATTTTCCATATAGCCTTCAAAGTAGAAAGAGTTTCTATTGGGTCTAGCAATCCAGTTCAAGAATCGTTCTTGAAATTCGTTCGCGTGTGGATAAACATAGAGGGCGTTGGCATCAACTCCTTCAAAGTTCGTGATCCAAGTTTTGCGGTCGTTCCTACGTTCGTGATTCGAAGAAACGCGAAGAACAAAGATTGAAGATCTCAGAATTTTAAAGCTCCGTCACGGTTAGTGTTCTAAATTCATCTCCATATTAATTTAATCATCGTGATCGGATCTAGGCTTTTTGGGTTTATTCCGCTGTGCATGTTTGCTCAAAACCCAACAAGTAATTATGCAGCGGAAGATAATTAAGTTAAGAAACAAAAGAGACAGCGTGCAGTATGTGTTTAAGTGTAAAGACAAGAGAGTACACAAGGGTTTTAAAGTGGTTCAGAGATTAGCTCGTCTCTTACATCCACCCCCACTGTAGTCAACAGTGAGATCAATCCACTATAATCCACTTACTTAATAAGCTTACAATGAATGATAAAGGCAAGTTCCTCGAACTCCCTCTACTTAATTGTCACTATAATTAAGGAAGCCTTTTGACTAAGGCTGTAAAAAGAAAAGAAAAGAAATTACACAAGTGTGTTTACAGAATATTAGCTTGGTTGTTAGCTGGGTTTAAAGGGGGTTGTAACTGGGTGCTAGATGGCACAAGATTTGCAGGGGTGTAATGCAAATGGCTTGTAGAGGTGAAGGGTGATAATGTTTTAGCAGCAATGGGATTTTTGGGTTGTGGTAGGAGCGGCATGGTTAACAGCCCAGTATGTTTTCTTATATAGGATATGAATATATCCGTTGGGGGACAAGAAAGCACATGGGGAACATGTTTGCAGAAAGTTGAGTCTTTGACTGGGTAAAGTATTGTTTGACTAAATACTTTATTTCTTTATGCAGGATGTCCATGCTGGAGGTGCTGGAGGGGGTTTGCATGCTTGATTAGTTAAATAGTTATTTTATATCAAAATAACTATTTCTTCAAAGATTTGGCTCGAGTGGATAGCTATTGGAAAGCTTCAAGAGAGAAAGCTGTTGATGAAAAGTCAGACAGCTGTTGGGATAGCTGCTGGGCTTCAACTGGATGATCACATAGCTGTTCATTCTGCAGGAGATGCAGATTGGTGATGCAGACTATGATCAAGCTATGCTTTGGTTTTCTTTGGTGATCTGGTAGACTGGAGACATCTTTGGAAATAGCTGTTTGAGAGCCTAAGTGGAAAGCTGTTGTATCAGGGGACTTAGCTGTTTGGTTTGTAATTGGCTTAACCACTTAGCTGTTTGGTTTGTAATTGGCTTAACCACTTAGCTGTTGAGTCTTTGACTGGGTTGCCTGTGTGATCAGGTCTTGTATGCTTGTTGTACTTTTAGTTTTGGTTTGATTATTTATTTATCAAAACACATTCACTATGATTAATCATTGCTAGACATAGTGAGGTACTAACAACATCCTTCAAAATTCTAGGGAAATGAAGAACCGTGTTGATATCAATCTTATACGAAAGCCCCATCTGAACCCATCCTTGGGACACACAGACACTCCGTTTTTACTTGGCCACTGCCTACAATTGACCTTTAAATAAACTACTACACATTATGATTTAACTTTGAAAATATGAGAAAATAAAGCCTCTGAGTTGACAAAAATTGCCAACTAAACATCCCGGGTAAAATAAACTTGAGTAGACATAAAATCTGAATTCGAAGCCCCTTACATTTTTGCACATACAAAAATAGGATAATGGCGTCCAATAAACAAACACCCCAATGATTATACTTGGACTTAACCAACCAAGTTCAAGCGATGAAAAGTGCCAATAACAAGTGTTGGGTTAATGCCTTTGAATTTGGGACGCCGAGTTAAAGGATTAAACAACAGAAAGATTTCGTAATTCCGGGACAGGGCGCAGAAGGAAGGTTTCCAAATCATTTTTGGACTAGGTTTCCAAGTTCCTAAGAGATTTTGAGATAAACTTTACTAGTATAAATAGAGGCCAGTAATTTAGATTAAAATCACACCTCAGATTGTCATAGACAAATTATTAGAGTGCTCAGAGCGAGGTCTGTAATTCTACAGTTGCACAGTTAGGAATTATTGTGATCAATAATTCGTGCAGCAGTAATAGTGTGATCTTGTAATCGTTTCTCCAGATTGATAATAATATTCTCTCCCCTCCCCGTGGACGTAGCCAAGTTGGTGAACCACGTATATCTGTGTTCTTGTGATCGCTCGCTTTTCTTATCAAGTCTTGTTATTGCTCTAACAAGTGGTATCAGAGCCTGGTTGAAAAGGAGAATTAGCATCGACGGAAGAGATCCAAGATCGAAGAAAAACAAGGTAGCAGTTTCTGGTCCGTTTTTATCCAGCGCAGCAGTGAAGAAAAAGGCGTAGCGCATTCGTTCACCGTTGGATCGTGCTGATTTTTGGTGAGTAGCTTCGGGACTCATAGATCTTCGATCTGAACGGTGGAGATTGGATTTTAATGACCGTAGCATCCGAAATTGTATCCGTACAGAAGCTGCTGGTGTTTTGTCTTCGATTGTATGCGTTTGGAGTTTCCTGTTGCGATTTCTCTTAGTGGCACCAGAGCTTTGGTTCGTGGTTAGAGATTCAGGGATTCCACTGCAGAGAACAAGAAGATGGGTCAAGGAGAAGATTCGATCGACAAGTTCAATGGGAAGAATAGTTTTTCTCTCTGGCAGATCAAGATGAAGGCTTTGTTGGTAGACAAAGATTTATGGGAACCGTTGGAGATTGCAATCAGGGATCGTAAGGATCCCAAGGGTAAGGCAGTCACCACAGAAGGTACAACAGAACAGTCAGAAAAGGACAAGATAGCAGCAGCGAAGGAGGTGGCGGCATTGAAGAAGTTAGATCAGAAGGCTCACGCCAAGATCATCAGACAGTTGGATGATGAGATCCTAACCAATGTTGCAGGAACAGACTCCGGAAGTGATCTTTGGTTGAAGTTGGAAGATATGTACATGACACGTTCATTGACCAACAAGTTATACCTGAAGAAGAAGCTATATGATTGTCGTATGACTGAAGGTACGCCCATAAATGATCATCTTGACAGATTTACTTCTGCATTACTTGAACTGCGTAATATAGGAGTAGTTGTTGATGACGAGGATGCAGCCTTGCAGCTTTTAGTATCTTTACCTATGTCTTATGAACATTATGTCGATTCGTGCATAAATCGTAAAGATGGGATCTCTCTAGAGGAAGTGAAAACTTCTCTCAAGACGAGGGAATTGCGCCGAAAGGCGAGTGGGAATGAGGCAGGTACCCAGTCATCAGGTTTGGTTGCTAGCAGTAGCAACAGCAGGGGTTCTAGTGGGAGGAAGAACAATCAAGGTAATTCTTCACACAAGAAGGGTCCAAAACCTGGGGATATCTGTAATTTCTGCAAAGAGAAGGGGCATTGGAAGTTCGACTGTCCCAGAAGGAAGCAAGGCAAGGCACCAGTCACAGCAGAGGTCATGACGGCCAGAGATTGCAGTTCAGATGAAGATTATGCTCTAGTAACATCAGAATCAGCATGCACATCTAATGCGTGGATTCTTGATTCAGGAGCGTTTTACCATATCAGTCCTAGGAGAGAATGGTTTACCGGTTATAGGCAGATAGTTGGCGGTGATATAAGCATGGCCAACAGTACAATCTTCAGGGTTGTCGGTATTGGTTCAATCAAGGTCAGGACTCATGATGGTAGGGTTTTCACTTTGAACGAGGTTCGACACGTTCCGCTTATGACGAAGAATCTGATTTCTCTTAGTCAGTTAGACAGCAAAGGGTTCAGTTTCAAAGGTAAAGGTGGAGCAGTTAATGTCTGTAACGGTTCAGAAGTGATGCTGAAAGGCCTTAAGCGGGGCTCCTTGTATTTCCTCCAAGGATAGACGCTTGCAGAGTCGACTATGGCTGCATCAGAAGAGGTGAACGAGGGAGATATGTCTAAGCTGTGGCACATCAGGCTCGGTCACATGAGCACTCGAGAGATGCATGAGTTGACTAACAGAGATCTTCTTTATGGCCTTAAGATCAAGGATCTTAAAGGCGTTCTGGATTACATCCACTCAGAGAGTTGGGGACCTTCACGTCAGGAATTTCTAAGGGGGCACAGATATGTCTTGTCTATGGTTGATGATTACTTGAGGAGGCCTTGGGTGGTTATCATGGAGCACAAGAATGGGGTCCTAAGGAATTTCAAAGACTGGAAGACAGTAGTGGAGAACCAGACAGAGAAGAAGATCAAGAAGCTCCGGACAGATAATGGTTTGGAGTTCTGCAGTACTGAGTTCGATTCGTTTTGCAGAGAGGTGGAGGTTTCTCGACACCTCACCAGCAGAGGCACGCCACAGCAGAATTGTGTAGCAGAACGAATGAATCAGACATGGCTTGTGGGAGCGTTGTGCATGCTCTCCAATGCAGAGTTGTCTAAACGTTTCTGGGCAGAAGCACTTAGTACAACATGTTACTTGATTAATCATGGACTTCATACCGGTATTGGCCTCAAAGTTCCCTATGAGGTATGGACTGGTAAATCTATGATTGTTTCAAGTGTTGGCGGTATTGATAAACAGGTGGAGCAACAAGATACTGAAGAGTTAGTTGTCCCACCGTCAGATGTTTATCAGGATCTACCAACAGAGACAAAGACTGAAGCACCAGAAAGTTCAAGTTCAGTTCCTAAAGAACATGGGTTAGCACAAGGAGGGTCTAGAAGAGCTAATTTTAGGAATGTATTTGAAGACTTGGTGTCTTATGCACTGCAGGTTGCTGAGGAAGTAGAGCCCGTTCTTGCGGAACCTTCTATTTTCAATAAAGCAGATACATGTTCAGAGTCATCTCAGTGGTATGCGGCTATGGGTGATGAGATGGAGTCTCTTCACAGGAATCAGACTTGGAAGTTGACCACAAGGCTAGAAGGCAAAAAGATTGTGACTTGCAAGTGGATCTTCAAGAAAGAGGAAGGGATGTCACCGGCAGAAGGGTTCAAGTATAAAGCTCAAGTTGTTGCAAGGGGTTTCACACAGAAAGAAGAGGTGGACTACAATGGGATCTTCTCACCAGTGGTCAGACACACTTCGATCAGAGTGTTGCTAGCAATAGAGGGAGAGATATACATGATACAGTCGGAAGGATTCCAAGTTCCTGGTAAGGAAGATCAAGTTTGTAGATTGAAGCAATCGCCTAGACAGTGGTACAAGAGATTTGACAGCTATGTGATAGCAGCAGTCAAGAAGTCAAGGATTCAGAAGCTGAAAGGCTTGGTCGCAGAAATGAAGAGTTTGGGTAACACGAAGAGAATTCTGGGTATGGAGATCTATAGAGACAGAGCCAAACGGAAACTGTTCTTATCCCAGAAAATATACATCAAGAAAGTTTCAGAAAGGTTTGGTGGGTCGACAGCTAAGGCTATAGATACTCTGAGTGCAGTGAATGCACATACAGTCGCGTTTGGGCCCAAATCGGTTGAGGAGAAAGAGTATGTGGCTCCAGTATCCTATGCTAGTGCAGTTGGTAGTTTGATGTATACTACAGTGCTCACTAGCGACGTCAGACTCGTCTGTGGAGATGGGACAGAATGTGCAGTCAAGAGTTTCTCAGATTTGGGTGATGTTGACTCAAGAAGATCGAAGACTGGATATGTGTTTACGCTTGGTGGGTCAGTTGTCAGTTGGAAGGCTAGATTGCAGACGACAGTGACGTTGTCTACAACAGAGGCAGAATACGTGGCATTGACAGAGTCCGCTAAGGAAGGAATATGGTTGAAGGGATTGATCAGCAATCTTGGGGTTCATCATGAGAGGACCAAGCACATTGATGTCAGATATCATTTCCTAAGGGATGAGAAACGGTTAAAGGTGAAGGTAGGGACGGCGAACAACCCTGCAGACATGTTCACAAAACTCGTGACGGGAAGCAAGTTCCAACATTGTTTGGACTTGCAGATTGTTCGCAGCTATTAGATAGCAGAAGAGGAGAGGGGGGTCAAGGTGGAGATTGTTGGGTTAATGCCTTTGAATTTGGGACGCCGAGTTAAAGGATTAAACAACAGAGAGATTTCGTAATTCCGGGACAGGGCGCAGAAGGAAGGTTTCCAAATCAGTTTTGGACTAGGTTTCCAAGTTCCTAAGAGATTTTGAGATAAACTTTACTAGTATAAATAGAGGCCAGTAATTTAGATTAAAATCACACCTCAGATTGTCATAGACAAATTATTAGATTGCTCAGAGCGAGGTCTGTAATTCTACAGTTGCACAGTTAGGAATTATTGTGATCAATAATTCGTGCAGCAGTATTAGTGTGATCTTGTAATCGTTTCTCCAGATTGATAATAATATTCTCTCCCCTCCCCGTGGACGTAGCCAAGTTGGTGAACCACGTATATCTGTGTTCTTGTGATCGCTCGCTTTTCTTATCAAGTCAAGTCTTGTTATTGCTCTAACAACAAGTCTAAGAACATCAATGTAAAAACCAAATACAAAGCAAATACTCTCTACAAGTGATGTAGCACGCCAGCCAGTTTAAAGCAGAGTCATGGACCGAGCGCCCGCTTGGTCTCAGCCAAGCGTCCGCTTACTTGGTGCTGCAAGTTTTCCGAGTTTCTGTCAAAATCCGAGCGCCCGCTTGGTCCCCACCGGGCGCCCGCTTGGTTGTCTGGCCAGGAATTTTCCCAGTTTTTGTTTTCGGCTTAATTAAACAATTTTGGGTATCTTTGGTATTTTTGGTGCTTTCGTTTTTGGGAGTATAAAACCTAGTTTAGGGTTTGTAAACATTATTCATTCATCTTGTTATTCAATTGTAACTTTTGCACATCTTTTGTAAACCCTAAGTCATTCAATTGACTTGCAGAGTAATCTTTTTGGGGATATTGTTAGAGGGATCTTTATCTTGGTTCTTGAGAGTTGATTTCGATCAATTCTTGTTATCTTTCCACTGCATTTCACATCAATTGGTATCAGAAAAGGACGATCCTTGGACGATGGCCAACGATATGAAAGACCTCATCACTGCGTTGCAAGAAAGTATCCGACAAATGGCCGAATCTCAGGCGCAGTTAGCACAAGCGACTGCTACCGCATCACAGGAAGCAAACAACACATAATTGCATTAATAAAATTTAAGAATACGGCGTTCCACAAACGACAGAGGCTCGTCTATTATAAAATAGTTGCAATTAAGATTTACATATAGATTGCCTAGCACATCTCGAATAAAGATAGCCAACCCCGGACCAAATCTCCAATAAATGTCCTTGGAAACCATAACCTGTGATGCACAAATGCTTCTCCATGTAAAACTTGGACACGGCACAACACTGGCCTTTACTAAACCCCCAGACGGTAAGAATTTGGTTTTGAAGACACAAGAAAGTGACGCATTTGAGTCGGCAGTAAATGCGCAACCAAACATCTCAAGCATTGCACCAAGAACAAATATCAAAATCATTCTAAGGCTCTCACAGAGGAGAGAAGACAGAGGCTCCCAACAAAGGAGAGAAGACAAAGGCTGCCAACAAAGGGGAGATAACATATAATACAACGAGAAGAAAGGCAACATGATTTATTCAACGGTTTAACAAGAAAAAACTACAAATCTAAAAATTTATCTAATCTAATTATTATTGAAAAATGGGAAATTTCTCCTAATTTAAACATTAATTATTGAATTAATGCCTAAATTTTATAATTATCCACTACATAAGTTAAACTTTAGGTGAATTATTGTGTGTCTTGACTCAATTGCCCTTTGAATACTTACCTTCTTTCTTTGATAATTAATGTTCTAAGAATAAATAATTCCTTATATATTTCAAGAATACGATTTTCATTGAGTATGAATTTTTATATCCTGTAAATATATACAAATTAATTCACATCATCCATTATATTTATTTAATCTTTTCAAATGAGCATAATAATAATAATAGTTCCTTCACCTTAAATTATACACACATTTTTAGTTTTTTTTTTTAAATAAAAATAAACATATTGTTTTTGAAATATTCCAAAATTGTTACTCCATCCATCTCAAAATGAATATTCATAAATGATGACGCCAAAATCTGGTTGGATCAGCCTTCGTCTAGCGGTTCGGATAATCCCAGCGACAGTTCTTGATAGCCGGATCTGCACACACGAAATAAACGTAAACTACACCGGGGCTTCACCGGCGAAAGCCCTCCGGTGTAAGAATAAGGATATGGGTGATTAGAAACAGAGAATCAATTGACTAGATTAGAGCCAAAAGTTCGTTACCCGTTTCCTGTGTAGAGGACCTGTTTATATAGGCGTGGGTGTATGAGTTCTGACTTGCTAGGAAAGCCAGGAAGCCCGTGGTGATGTAGGACTCATATTCCTTGGAGATACACTCCTGATAAGGATGGATTAAGCCCTGTTATCGGATAGGAGAATTATCCTTGCTTAGATAAGGATCTTTACTGTTGGAGTTGTAATCAAACTCTGTAAGAGGTTTCCCAACGATAATGGGAGGTTTACGATGTAAGTCGGCCCGTCATCTAACTCGGCTCGTCATAGAGGCTGGCTAGGGATTAGGCTTCTAGGACTCGGCCTAGGCAAGGACTGCCTGCTCGGCCTTACGGATGTCGGCCTATAAACATGGGCTTCTCGTTTGTGGGCCTCTCGGTATAAGTCCGTTAGGTACGATGGGCCTTGTGTCTGGGTTCCCATCTACCAAGTCGGTTTATGTCGTTCAGTGGCCCCTGAGTTACTATCTCGGCATGCCGAGTAAGAACTATGCCCCTTGTACTGGCTCTGTGCTGCATTTATTGTTGATTGGGCAGCCAGCCGCCAAAATCCTTACTTGGATATGCTGATCTCATCATAATTTATTGCAGGAGAAATCATTACTCCTCTTGGAAAGTGGTTTACATTAATTGTGCCTCCCTCACTACCAAAGTAAATCTTACACCCCCTCATATTCTGGGGTTATATAAGTGCTGTTTCTTGATATCCCCTTCCTCTAAATTTCTTCCTTCTCTGAAAACCTTCCAGAAATCTTCTTATGGCTCCCAAAAGAGTTTATGACGATGCCTTCCCAGAAGAGGTTAGTACGGATTCAGAAAATCGAACTGAGAACGATGATTCTTGGAGCAGCGACGATTCCATGTTCCTACCTAAGAAACGTTCATCTTTTCCGGCGGAAGAAACTCCGTCCGATAGTAATGGCGAATATTCAGAGCCGGACCCTGTCGATGAATTTTCCGACGACTCTAGTGCAGAAGAGTCAGAGGATGATGACGGGGATGATGATGATGAGGATGATGAACCCGAACCCATCATTATTGATGAGTATGGGTACGATGGAGATGACGAGTGGGAAGAAGGCACTGAAGAACCAGATCAAGATTGTGACTTTTCATGATTCTTGAATTTAGCCTAATCTTGTAGCTTTTCTTTTTGATTTTGTAAAGGTCCATCCCCCGACCTCACTGTGGGGGTCTTTTCTTGTATATCTATATCAATGAAAACCATCTTTTGCGCTCTTAGCCTTTGCTTCTTTCAGAATTTCCAGAATATTTGTTTATGTGAAGCTTTGATGACTTTTGGCTAACTGTACTTCTTGTTTCAAGTCTGTATCAACAAATCGACCCTAGATGTCGGCCTTTAACAAGTGCCGACCACTTGGTTAGATCGGTGTAAGATACCTTTGTTTTCCCAAGCTTTGGTCTGGTCTTGATTAAAGCCGTGGTGTTACTGTGCTCACGTCGGTCTTATACTGGCAACCTCTCGGCCACTCACCATTCCCCAGATTCATGATGTCACGCAATGGTGATGTCACTGACTTTGGGCAGCGGAGAGTGAATGACAAAACATTTGCTTTATGGGATAACCACTAGCCTTAATTGTAGGCAATGATGGTTTAGTGCGGTGACGTGTAAAATCCGCCATTTGTCACGGGATTTTCGCGAGATTTCGGGCGAGCGGGAGTCAATTTCTCAGACCATTAATTGACCCACGAATTTCAAACGATTGAAATCCCTAGACCCCCTTTTTACCTTTTTACTCGAACCGTCAAAACTCTCACTCTAGGGTTTATCCACCAGACAACTAGCCGGCGATCCGGAGACTGTACTATTTCGGTTGGCGCTCACCGGCGATTCAGACTTTCTTCCTTCTTTCGCTCACACTTCGCCCCTTTCTTGCCGGAAGCATTTGACCTGGTATCCCCCTGTTTCTTTTGTCCTTCTATTTCTCTTTGCTGCTTTCCTTTTGCTCCGACAATTCTTGCTTCACACTATTCCGGTGCGGGTATGTCCATGGATGACTTTCTGCCGGCTCGCTTGGGCATTCACAGAAACAACCATAGGATTTATCGGAGGCTCGATGGCCCTTGGCTTTTAGTGCCATTAAGTGAAATTAGAGATTTTCTTGAAGTGCATCGGGCGTTCGCCGGAATTGTGAAATGGCCGGTTGACAGTCGTCGCTTTGATCGTTTAGGAGTGATGAATCCCAACCTAATGATTGTTTCATCTTTGCCTGAGCTTCTAACCCACATTGCCTCCCATTATATACTGAGTGAGGACGGGGTGCTCCCCCCGGCTTCAATGAATGGGGAGAGGGGGGTAAATCCAGCTCCTATCTTGATTTCTGATGTTAACCTCCCTCTTTCCTCTGCAGTTATGTCGGGGGAGAGCACTTCTGCCAGAATAGTTGATGAATTTCGAGACGATGTTCGCGAGGGGGGCCGAGGTCGAGGCCGTAGAAACCTTGGCCGTAGGGGGAATACTGCGGGCCCCTCCAAATCAAAACAACCCAAGGCCGGGGACGAGATGATAACTCATTTATATGATAGCTGCAGGATTTCTCGTGAGGATTATGACTTAGTGTATCAGTGTGCTTCCGCCCAGACCACTAATGAGGAAAGGGCAGCCTTTTACCTGAACCCTACTGAGGTGGCCTTCTTTTTTAAGCAGTTTGAGTTAGGACTACTGTAGCGACCCCAAAACCCGTTTATAATTATTTTATAATTTTGGGGATTTTTATTTGACTTATATGTGCATTTTATGTGTTGCATCATATTTTATGATTTGCATATCATATTTGATTATTTGTGTTATTTACTTAGTTAGTAAAAATAATGATTAAAGGAGTTAAATGATTAAGTTGAAACTTTAAGGTCTTTTGTGAAAATATAAGTTTAGGGGTTTAAGTGTTAACTTTGAAAGTCCAGTGACCAATTTGTAAAAATGGGTAAAAACCCTTTATTAAGCCATTTGCTTTCTTCTTCTTTCACTGTCTGATTTCTTCTGCAACATTCCTCTACGTATCAGTTAGGGTTAGGAGAAAAAGGTAAGTTTAACCCATTTCGATTTAATTCTTTTTATTTACTTACCCGTTTTAAAAACTAATTATATAAAAATGATCAGGGCGTCGAGTAGGTCATTTCTAGCCGAACAAAACTTATTTCAGCGATACTTTTTCCGGAACTAGGTAAGTTACTAATTCCCCTTTAAATGTTAAAATAGTCATATATGCTATATATGATACTCCTACTTGTTAATTTTGTGTTTTGGGTAATATTTGCTACACTTGTAATTTTGGGACAAAGGGAGTATATATACTTGGTTTGAGCTGAGTGTTGTAATGGTTTGGGAATGCAATTTGTATCCTTAATGAAAGTGCTAATGTTGTGAACTGATGTTGTGTAGTATCTTATATTATATGTGTTATGTTTGTGGGACGGAAGGAGTAAAAAAATGAACTAAGGAGGAATCTGGGATTTGGCCCAAATTTGGAGGAGGCGCGCGCACCATATATAATGAGGCGCACGCATCCATTGGTACCAACTTAGGCAAGAATTGACTGGAGAAGGGAGGCGTGCGCATCCCTTTGGATGAGGCGCGCGCACCCTTAAGTGAATCAACAATAGTGAAGTTCTGGTCCTAGGAGGCGCGCGCACCCTATGGGGTGAGGCGTGCGCATCCCCCCTGTTTCCAAAGTTTGATAGTTTTGATCAAGTTGGGTATAAGAGGGCAAATGTTTTTGTGATCCTTAGGGTTGTTTATGACTTAAATGTGTATGTGTATGACTTTTATGTCGTTGACAAACAAGATTGGGTTGTGACTAAATGTCCTTATTATGAACTCTTTATGGGAAATCTTTCGGGTGCATCTTGTGATGTTTTTGGCTTAATTCCTTCTTGGATTAAATGCCTCGGGTTTTGTTTAGCAAGTATTCATTACTGTGCTTCTTGTTGAAAGTCCAGCTGGTCTTGTTGTGGAGTCAGCCAATGGAAAGATTATAGTGGTACAGGTAAGTCCACTATAAGGTTTTCCATTGGAGCTTGTGAGTCAGGCGGTGGAAGAATTATAGTGGCACACAAGCCAAGTTCACTATAAGGGGTCCACTGTGCCTTCTAGTTTCTCCAGTCCAGATTGGCCTTGGATGGGATGAATTGCTCCCTTTGGTGAGTATTTGGGTTATGACTTTGTGTCATATTTCCCTCTCTGGTTACTTGGTTCTATTGGTTATGGTTTGGTTTTCGGGATCCCGACAACTTCAGCTATTTATGCTGCTCAGATGGTTTTCTCTGATGGGTTTCTCAGTTGGTATTCTCATCAGTTATGGTTATTGGTTAAACCTTGGCTTTGGTATCCACCGGAGTGTGGGCAATGTGATAAAAGTGATATATGAGTTGATGTTATGTGATATATGCTATATGATTACTGTTGATATTGTTCCTTTATGATCATCATATCAGCATGTAACGTAGTTGCATTTTAGTAGCTTACTGAGATTTATTCTCACCCTTATTTGTTTACTGTTTTAGATAAAGGCGGGTCCAGGGGATAGGACACTCGGCACGGGAGGACGTTGGTTTGGGTAAGAGTTGGGACTTATTTTGTTGAAGGTTACATTATGTAAATGTAAACCCTTTGGGTAGAGTACCCGTACTTCTTATGGTTCCATCTATTTTGGTAAAGGTTGATGTATGTACATTTGTTTAAAAGTTTGTAAGCCTTCGGGCTAAGTACTTTCGTCGTGAAAGTGTTTGTAAAAGTTTGTTTCAAGTTAAGTGAAGTCTTTGAACTTCAAGTGTGTTTTTGTGCCACTTTCTAAAAGGACATTTCGAAAATTTTTCTAAAAGGTTTCATAACGTCTTCCGTTCGTGTCCCGAGCGTGGGGCCAAGTAGGACCACGGGTACGGGGCGCGACAGTTGGTATCAGAGCCTGGTTGTAGATGGTCTAGAATGACTAAATGACCTAGGAGGGTAGTATAGTATAGAGTGAGTAACGTTGAGTGTTTGATGCAGGTATTCATTAAAAATGGGTGAAACTGACGGAGATTAGGCCGGCTCTTCAGGGCAAGGGGACGCCAGAGAAGAGGCTCGAATTATGTTTCAAGGAATGTTTGAAGCAGCGATGAAAACTATAAATGATCAGAGGCAAGAAAGGGAACAGGTACCACCAAGATATGGCCTAGAACAGTTTCTGAAAATGAAGCCTATGGAGTATGATGGAGAGCCCGATGTATCTAAAACTGAAAGGTGGATTGAATCGATGGAAAAGATCTTTGATGCTTTGAGATGTTCGGAGGAAGATCAAGTCAGGTTTGCTACCTATAAACTGAATGGAGCGGCTGAGCATTGGTGGAAAGCTTTGAAAACAAAATGGGATGAGACTCATGTGCCTTATACTTGGGAGAATTTACTGGGAAAGTTCAAAGAACACTTCATTCCTCGAGTAGATCAAGACAGGAAGGAGATGGAATTTCTTAACTTGGAGCAAGGTTCTATGTCAATTGCTCAATATTCAGCTAAATTCTCAGAGTTGTCCAGGTATTGTACTCACCTAGTGGCAACTGAGGAGAGGAAGGCTTCGAGGTTTGTGAAAGGTTTGAAAACTGTGATTAGAACTCAGCTAGTATCCCATAAGTTGCAAGATTTCCAGGATGCAGTGGATCGAGCTTACCAGGTGGAGCATGACATTGAGGAACATAAAAGGAAAATGGAATTGTTAGGCGCTGGGAAGCAAGTTAGGCAACAACAACGTGGTGATAATCGAGGAAATCAAGGTGGATCTTCACAATTTAAAGGGTCTTCTCAGAGACAGTCAGGTAACAGAAATCAAAGTAATACTTCAGGGAGTCAAAGCAGAGGAGTTTGTAATTATTGTCAGAAAGAAGGGCATTCAGAAGAGAGATGTTGGAAGAAGCAGGGCAAGTGTTTGAACTGTGGTCAGTTAGGACATTTTCAGAGGGATTGCCCTAAGTATAGGATGCAAGCATCAGGAAGTGTGGTTGGGTCCTCTCAGGGTCAGAAGAGGGATTCCTCAGGCAAGCCTAAGGTTCAGGGTCGTGTTTTTGCTATTTCTCAGCAGCAGGCTTCGGAGTCCTCTAATGTGATAGGAGGTATTATTTCTGTGTCTAGTTTGAGGGCACGTACACTTATAGACCCTGGCTCATCGCATTCTTATGTGTCTTTGCATTTTGCTTCTCGATTGCATAAGTCTTCTGAATCTCTACCTTATGTGTTAGAGGTGTCAACTCCTATAGGGGAGTGTTTGGTGACCAATGAGGTGTTGCATTCTTGTGATGTGCATATACGTGAGCATGTTTTACCTGCTGATTTAGTTATCTTACCATTACAAGATTTTGATGTTATCTTGGGTATGGATTGGTTGGGTAAATATCATGCGTCTGTTGATTGTGCTAATAAAGTGGTCACATTTTCTATCCCAAATGTTCCTAAATTTTCTTTTGAAACTGTTCCTTGGGGTAGAGAGATTCGAATTATTTCTTATATGAAGGCTAGAAAGTTGTTGAACCGTGGTTGTGCGGGGTATTTGGCTAGTGTTCTTGATACTACTAAAAGGGTTCCTGATATTGAGGATGTGCCTATTGTTAAAGAATTTTCAGATGTATTTTCTTCTGAGTATGCTATGCCTCCTGACCGGGAAATAGAGTTCTGTATTGACTTACTTCCAGGTATGGCTCCTATATCTGAGGCACCTTACAGAATGGCCCCAGCTGAATTGAAAGAGTTGAAGGTTCAGTTGCAAGAGTTACTTGATCGAGGATTCATTCGTCCTAGTGTATCCCCGTGGGGAGCTCCAGTATTGTTTGTTAAAAAGAAAGATGGGTCCTTGAGACTGTGTATTGACTACAGAAAGCTGAATCAGGTAACTATAAAGAATAAATATCCGCTTCCTCATATTGATGATTTATTTGATCAACTTCAAGGGTCAGTTGTCTTTTCAAAACTTGACTTGAGGAGTGGGTACCATCAGTTGAAAATCCGTTCTGAAGACATTTCTAAAACTGCTTTTCGTAGTAGATATGGCCATTATGAGTTTCTTGTTATGCCTTTCGGGTTGACTAATGCTCCGGCTGTTTTTATGGATATGATGAACAGAGTCTTTAAACCTTATCTTGATACCTTCGTGGTTGTATTTATTGATGATATTCTGGTTTATTCCAAGTCCCGGGAGGAGCATGAACAGCATTTACGAATGGTTTTATCTATTCTTCGTGAGAAACAGTTGTTTGCTAAATTCAGTAAATGTGCTTTTTGGCTCAATGAAGTATCTTTTCTTGGGCATGTGATTTCTAATAAAGGTATATCAGTTGATCCATCTAAAGTTGAGGCTATTGTGAATTGGAGGAGGCCAGAATCAGTTACAGAAATTCGAAGTTTCTTGGGGTTAGCTGGGTACTACAGAAGGTTCATTGAGGGGTTTTCTAAGATTGCAACTCCCTTGACTCAGTTGACTCGAAAGAATATTCCTTATGTGTGGGATGAAAAGTGTCAAGCTAGTTTTGAAGAATTGAAGAAAAGATTGACTACAGCTCCTATTCTCGCCCTACCTAATGGTAATGATGATTTGGTAATCTATAGTGATGCTTCTAAAGAAGGCCTCGGGTGTGTATTAATGCAGAATGGAAGGGTGATTGCATATGCTTCGAGGAAGTTGACTCCGAGTGAGCAGAATTATCCTACCCATGACATGGATCTTGCAGCTATTATCTTTGCATTGCACAAGTGGAAACATTATCTTTATGGAGCAAAGTTTGAGATTTTCACAGATCATCAGAGTTTAAAGTATATTTTCTCCCAAAAAGAGTTGAATAATAGACAACGAAGATGGATGGAGCTGTTGAAGGATTATGATTGTACAATTTCTTATCATCCGGGCAAGGCAAATGTGGTAGCTGATGCTATTAGCCGGAAGTCTTATATAGCTTCATTGATGGTGCGGGAATGGAAGATGTTGGAGGATGCTCGAGATTGGAATCCTTATGAATCAAATCATGGAGCTATTTTTGCGAATATTCGAGTATTTCCAACTTTAGTTCAACAAATAAAGGAAGCTCAGAAGGATGACCCGGAATTGGTAAAGATTATGGATAAAATCAAAGATGGTAAATTTGAGGATTTCTCACTCAGTTCTGAAGGGGTATTGACTTTCAGGGGTCGTTTGTGTGTACCTAATGTTGATGGGATTAAACGCCAAGTTCTTGATGAAGGCCATAAATCAAGGTATACTATTCATCCCGGGAGTACTAAAATGTATCAGAATTTGAAGCAACACTTTTGGTGGAATAATATGAAGAGAGAGATAGCGGATTATGTATCCAAGTGCTTAACATGTCAACAAGTTAAAGCTGAACATCAAAGGCCTGCAGGATTGCTTCAACCGTTAGAGATTCCGGAATGGAAGTGGGAACATGTTACCATGGATTTTGTGACAGGGTTACCTCGTACTCGAAGAAGGTTTGATGCGGTTTGGGTGATTGTTGATAGATTGACAAAGTCTTCTCATTTTCTACCTATTGAGATCGGTTATTCTATGGAAAAGCTTGCAACTTTGTACATTAACGAGATCATGAGATTACATGGAGTTCCAGTGAGTATTGTATCTGATCGTGACCCTAGATTCACATCTCGGTTTTGGAAAGCGTTTCAGAAGGCTTTGGGTTCAGAGTTGAGATTTAGTACAGCTTTTCATCCTCAAACAGATGGCCAGTCCGAGAGAACTATCCAGATTCTTGAGGATATGTTGAGGGCTTGCTCAGTGGATTTTTCAGATTCGTGGGATATTCATTTGCCTCTCGTAGAGTTTGCTTATAATAACAGTTTTCAGTCCAGTATTGGGATGGCTCCTTATGAAGCTTTGTATGGGAGGAAATGTCGGTCTCCTATCTGTTGGGATGAAGTGGGAGAAGCCAAGATTTGGGGTGTTCAGATGGTTAATGATTCAGTTGAGAAGGTTAAACTTATTCGAGATCGTTTGAGTACTGCCCAGAGTAGACAGAAAAGCTACGCTGATCATCGGAGGCGAGACCTTGAGTTCGAAAAAGGTGACTTTGTGTTTTTGAAGGTTTCCCCTAAGGTTGGTATTCGAAGATATGGGAAGAAAGGCAAGCTTGCTCCGAGGTTTATTGGTCCATTTGAGATTCTTGGAAGAGTGGGGGATCGGGCTTATCGTCTTGCTTTACCTCCTTCTCTTGATAAGATCCATAATGTGTTTCATGTTTCTATGCTTCGGAGGTATGTGTATGATTCTTCTCATGTTTTATCTGAGGTTCCCGAGGATATTGAGCCGAGTATGTCTTATGAGGAACATCCGGTCCAAGTCATTGATTCGAAGGTACAAGAATTGAGAAACAAAAGTATTCCTCTTGTTCGAGTTGTGTGGAGGAATCACAATGTGGAGGAATCGACTTGGGAAATTCGGGAGGAGATCGAGAGAAAGTACCCTTGGTTGTTTGAGGGCCTCGGTAAGTAACCCTAAAATTCGGGATGAATTTTCTTTAAGGGGGGGTGATTGTAGCGACCTCAAAACCCGTTTATAATTATTTTATAATTTTGGGGATTTTTATTTGACTTATATGTGCATTTTATGTGTTGCATCATATTTTATGATTTGCATATCATATTTGATTATTTGTGTTATTTACTTAGTTAGTAAAAATAATGATTAAAGGAGTTAAATGATTAAGTTGAAACTTTAAGGTCTTTTGTGAAAATATAAGTTTAGGGGTTTAAGTGTTAACTTTGAAAGTCCAGTGACCAATTTGTAAAAATGGGTAAAAACCCTTTATTAAGCCATTTGCTTTCTTCTTCTTTCACTGTCTGATTTCTTCTGCAACATTCCTCTACGTATCAGTTAGGGTTAGGAGAAAAAGGTAAGTTTAACCCATTTCGATTTAATTCTTTTTATTTACTTACCCGTTTTAAAAACTAATTATATAAAAATGATCAGGGCGTCGAGTAGGTCATTTCTAGCCGAACAAAACTTATTTCAGCGATACTTTTTCCGGAACTAGGTAAGTTACTAATTCCCCTTTAAATGTTAAAATAGTCATATATGCTATATATGATACTCCTACTTGTTAATTTTGTGTTTTGGGTAATATTTGCTACACTTGTAATTTTGGGACAAAGGGAGTATATATACTTGGTTTGAGCTGAGTGTTGTAATGGTTTGGGAATGCAATTTGTATCCTTAATGAAAGTGCTAATATTGTGAACTGATGTTGTGTAGTATCTTATATTATATGTGTTATGTTTGTGGGACGGAAGGAGTAAAAAAATGAACTAAGGAGGAATCTGGGATTTGGCCCAAATTTGGAGGAGGCGTGCGCACCATATATAATGAGGCGCACGCATCCATTGGTACCAACTTAGGCAAGAATTGACTGGAGAAGGGAGGCGTGCGCATCCCTTTGGATGAGGCGCGCGCACCCTTAAGTGAATCAACAATAGTGAAGTTCTGGTCCTAGGAGGCGCGCGCACCCTATGGGGTGAGGCTTGCGCATCCCCCCTGTTTCCAAAGTTTGATAGTTTTGATCAAGTTGGGTATAAGAGGGCAAATGTTTGTGTGATCCTTAGGGTTGTTTATGACTTAAATGTGTATGTGTATGACTTTTATGTCGTTGACAAACAAGATTGGGTTGTGACTAAATGTCCTTATTATGAACTCTTTATGGGAAATCTTTCGGGTGCATCTTGTGATGTTTTTGGCTTAATTCCTTCTTGGATTAAATGCCTTGGGTTTTGTTTAGCAAGTATTCATTACTGTGTTTCTTGTTGAAAGTCCAGCTGGTCTTGTTGTGGAGTCAGCCAATGGAAAGATTATAGTGGTACAGGTAAGTCCACTATAAGGTTTTCCATTGGAGCTTGTGAGTCAGGCGGTGGAAGAATTATAGTGGCATACAAGCCAAGTTCACTATAAGGGGTCCACTGTGCCTTCTAGTTTCCCCAGTCCAGATTGGCCTTGGATGGGATAAATTGCTCCCTTTGGTGAGTATTTGGGTTATGACTTTGTGTCATATTTCCCTCTCTGGTTACTTGGTTCTATTGGTTATGATTTGGTTTTCGGGATCCCGACAGCTTCAGCTATTTATGCTGCTCAGATGGTTTTCTCTGATGGGTTTCTCAGTTGGTATTCTCATCAGTTATGGTTATTGGTTAAACCTTGGCTTTGGTATCCACCGGAGTGTGGGCAATGTGATAAAAGTGATATATGAGTTGATGTTATGTGATATATGCTATATGATTACTGTTGATATTGTTCCTTTATGATCATCATATCAGCATGTAACGTGGTTGCATTTTAGTAGCTTACTGAGATTTATTCTCACCCTTATTTGTTTACTGTTTTAGATAAAGGCGGGTCCAGGGGATAGGACACTCGGCACGGGAGGACGTTGGTTTGGGTAAGAGTTGGGACTTATTTTGTTGAAGGTTACATTATGTAAATGTAAAACCTTTGGGTAGAGTACCCGTACTTCTTATGGTTCCATCTATTTTGGTAAAGGTTGATGTATGTACATTTGTTTAAAAGTTTGTAAGCCTTCGGACTAAGTACTTTCGTCGTGAAAGTGTTTGTAAAAGTTTGTTTCAAGTTAAGTGAAGTCTTTGAACTTAAAGTGTGTTTTTGTGCCACTTTCTAAAAGGACATTTCGAAAAATTTTCTAAAAGGTTTCATAACGTCTTCCGTTCGTGTCCCGAGCGTGGGGCCAAGTAGGACCACGGGTACGGGGCGCGACAACTACGCCTTCCCCTTGATCCCTTTATTTGTGAATTCCTGGAGGACTGGCAGGGTGTTCCGGCTATGCTAGGTGCTAACGCCGTTAGATATCTCACCTCTTTCATAGTTCTTTACCGTAGCTTGTGTTTCGAGCCGTGTCCTTGGGCCTTCTACCAATTCTTTGAGGGTAGCTTTAATGAGACCACCCAGGTTTTAACTCTGAGGAGTAGGCAGAGGCGCCCAAAGATTATTGCTCCTATTTCGAGCTCGGTGAGTAAGGTGTCAGGCTGGAATAAACATATCATTAAAGTCGAGAGCCGTCTTGGCTAGGAATTTCCCGTTCCAAACCACACTCCTATGGCGCCGGAAACTTGCTACAAAGCTCCCTGGAGCGACGGTTTAGTCCAACGGTTAACTTAGTTTGCCTCAGTTCAGCAACTGGAATGGTCAGCATTGGAGTCCAATCATGGCTATTACGTCCAGGTTGGTGTGATGCCGGGGCCGTGGGCTGGCGTTGAAGCGATGGTGACTGTTAATAGGGGTAACCGATTTCCTGATTGGGTTGTTCATCCCAACTTTGTCTTTTATCGGGACTGTAGGGTGTGCCAGACTCAAGACGAGCTGTGCTTGAAAGTTAGGGAAGTTGTAGGATGTATGCTTCCTAACCCTTTTTTATAATCTCGATTTATCATTTAGTCCTCATCTTATAAACTTGCTCCCATTCTTTTGTTGTAGATTTGACCATGGAAGAGGAGAGGGAGCTGGCGGAAGCGTAATCGTCTGATCCCAACAGACTTCTGAAGAGGAGGAGATTGAAGTCAAGAGCTTCTGGCCGCACAAGGAGGCATGCCGACATGGGCGTTCGGCAGGAGGCTTTGTCTGTCAAGGATGCTGGTCCTCTGCCCACCGTTGATGTTGCTGCTGGGGGACGAGATATCGTACCGGCAGGCGACGCCGAGGCCGCAGCGGGTACTTCCATGCTGATCCAGACCGAGGCCGCCGTTTCTGAAGAGGCAGGGGAAGCGGACGGCGGTGATCACCTCGGTGAGAAAAGGGCTAGGGACGGTGGTGACGACTTGTCGGAGGAGCCTTCTCCAAAAGACCTTCTTCCACTATTCCACCTACTGACACCCCATTCCCGTTTTCCTCGGAGGAGATTGATGCTTTAATAGCGGATTTTTCAGACGTTCGTCCCTTGAAGAGCCTGGATGTTACTGCCCGGCAAGGTCCTATGCTGAGACTTGGTCGTCCAATTCTAGAGCGAGCTTTTGATGCCGATCTTTTACGGGGTTTAGATTCCATGCCGCCTACGTACGCCCATATGGCAGAATGCAAGGGGCTCATCATTGCCGAGGTAATTGTATTAACTTGTTTACTTTTTGATTGATCTCCCTTCTCGCAATTGATTTCAATTTTCTCGTTCAGCTTGCCACGCTCGCCAAGCATGAGGCGGCGCAATGGGCTGGAGTGGGCAAGAAGATGGCTGACCTGGAAGGTAGGGCATCCCGTGCTCAAGTAAAGCTAGGCCAAACCGTGGAGTTGGTTAATAGAGCCCGCGAGAGTGCCAAACTGGCTCACGCCGAGAGGGTTAAAGCTGTCAAGGATGCCGAGGCCGAGGTAGAAAAACTGAAGGCAGCTGCTAGTCGGTTTGAAGAGGAGGCTAAGTCACTTCGGGATGAGCTTGAGAGAGAAAGAGAGAACACTGCTCTTCTGGCTAGGGAGAAGGAGGTGGAGATCAAGTTTCAGCAGCTGGAGGAGAACATTCCGGCGAAGGAAAAGGCTGCTGTAACGAACTTTCAACACACCGTTATGCCATCGATTATTGATGATCAAGTTAAGTCTACATATGTTGATGGATATACACACGCAGCTCGCCAATTCCAGATAGATCCCGAAGTGAACGTTCCCGTTGAGAAGTGGGCTCGTCTCTTACTGAATGATGCTTACGGTGTAGAGGCCCGTGCAGCACATTCTCTGATCCTTTATTCTGATAATACCCTTAAGTTGATCGCTTGGCAGGACGAGGCTGAAGGAAGGCCGGTTTGGAACATTCCTCCTGTTGATCCCAACAACTTTCATGCTCTGGTGGAGCGTTTTCAGGAAGAGCTGGGCTCGGACGAAGAGGAAGAAGAGGAAGGTGATGAGGAGCAGCAGGCTCCGTGATGCTCTTTATTTGTTTTTGGAGGCGCTTAGGCCGGTGGGGTCTCTTGATACATTGTTTTCACTGTAAGCCGGTTTGGCTTGAAACAATTTGTTTTTTGTTATCTTTTGTAAGGATTTGTTCAACTCGGTGCGAGGTGTAATCCCGCTCTCCCAACCGTCAGGTAGTCAGTTGTTCTCATCATTTGATCAGGTTATTTCATCTCGGTTTGAGACGTCGACCTCGTCATGAGATGAGCCAATTAGGTTGTAACACAGGCCGTGGTCGTTTGCCATTATGGAAAGCCAAAATAGGCTTGTGTTCTTGCCGAGGTGGTTTACCGTTGAGTTTTGATGAACATCTGATGCCCGATTTTGATACGTTGAGTCTGATCGTT
The DNA here is from genome assembly GCA_026119855.1 of Campanula takesimana. Lineage (NCBI taxonomy): Eukaryota > Viridiplantae > Streptophyta > Magnoliopsida > Asterales > Campanulaceae > Campanula > Campanula takesimana. The sequence goes on along the minus strand of JAOWBW010000357.1, from coordinate 1,078,029 downwards.
AGGACCAACTCAAGTCATCTTATGTCCTAGTTGTTAGAACTAGGCTTTTGGAAGTCATGCATGAGTGTGCTCGTCAACCTCGTTTGGGTGCTAGCTATTGAAACTAGGCTTTAGAAGTCATGCTTTAAGTATGCTCATCGACTTCGTTAGGTTGCTAGTTATTGGAGCTAGGCTTTAGAAGTTATGCATAAATGTGCTCATCAACTTCGTTAGGGTGCCAGTGATTGAAACTAGGCTTTAGAAGTCATGCTTTAAGTGTGCTCATCGACTTCGTTAGGTGATCTCGGCGTTGTAAATAACACTAAGACCGTGTCATGTACTATAATCAAAGCTTGATGTAAATGAAATAAAGGAAATTTTATTGATAAAATCAAACTAAGACAACTAGATATCAACTATAGAAATCTAAAACTGAAAATTTGATAAAAAGAATGAATAGCTAACCGAGATGCTACTTATAGTACTTTCTCAAGTGCTCGGAATGCCATGGGTGTTTAAGCTCTTTTCCTTCCGGAGTTTTGAGCATGTAGGTCCCTTCCCGTATAATGTGGGTGATGACGTAAGGGCCTTCCCAGTTTGGCGAGAGCTTATTCTGTTGTGACTTCAAGTGTGTCGACTCAATTTTTCTGAGTACCCAGTCACCGACTTCAAAGGTTTTCTTTTTTACTTTGCTGTCATGGTAGGCCTTGGTTCTTTGCTTGTAATTGATCATTCTGAGTTGGGCGGTCAGCCTTTTTTCGTCGACTAGGTCTAGGTCCAGTAGTCGGTTGTACTCATTGACGACCTCGTCATAGTTGGTTACTCTGAAAGTCGGCAAGGCCATCTCGGCTGGTGCCATCGCTTCTGAACCATAAGTCATAGCAAAGGGTGTCTCCCCAGTTGTCCCCGAGTGGTTGTACGGACGGCCCATAGAGCTAGGGGGAGTTCGTCCAGCACTTTCCTTGAATGCCTTCCAAATTCTTGGTGAGTGCTCTTAAGACAAGTTTGTTGGCGGCCTCGGCTTGTCCATTGCCTGAGGATGGCTGACCGACGACTTCTTGTGTTTGACTCCCAACCTATTCAACTCCTCGGTGAAGGCATCAGAGAATTGTAGGCCATTGTCTGTCACTATAGTGTGCGGCACGCCAAAACGGCACCATATGTAGTCATAGATAAAGTTGATGGCGTTCTCTTCAGTGATCTTTGCTAGCGGTTTCGCCTCTACCCACTTGGTGAAGTAATCGACCGCCACAATTACATATTTGTTGCTCCCTTTGGCTAATGGAAATGGTCCAATGATGTCGACTCCCCACATGTCGAATGGCCATGTCGGTATGACCAAGCTTTGCTCTACGGCATGTACTTTGGGTAGGTCGGAGTAGCGTTGACATTTGTCACACTTTTTTACGTAGGCTTGGGCATCCTCCCTCATATTTAGCCAATAGTAGCCAAGTGTGATGATTTTGTCGGCAAGGGTTCTGGCCCCCGGGTGTCCCCCACAAACTCCCCCATGTACCTCGGCGAGGAGTTTCTCGGTGCTTTTTGGCGCAAGACATCTTAGGAAGGGTCTAGAGAATGACCTTCTGTATAGGATGCCATTCCATACCATGTATCTTGCCGTCTTCTTTTTGATCGATTTGGCCTCTAACTCATCCTCGGGAAGTTTTCCCTTTTCCAAGTAGTCCTTGTAGTCGTCAATCCATGTCCTTTCCTCGTCATCTAGGAGCAAAATCTCCAGTCTCTCATAGGCAGGCTGGTCGGTGTAGATGATCAGGGGGTCCGAGTCCTCAGATGTTGCCATCTTTGAAAGCAGATCGGCTTCCAGGTTGTATTCTTTACCGACATGCCGTATATCCCAGAACTCAAAGTTCTTGGTCAGGTTTAGGACGAGGTCTTTGTATTTGGTCAGCATGTGGTTCTCGGTGTTGTATTCCCCTTTAACTTGGTTCACCACCAGTTGGGAGTCGCTGTATGCTACCAGTCTTGTTGCACCAAAGAACTTGGCTCTTTCAAGTCCCAGGATTAGGGCCTCATATTCAGCCTGATTGTTTGAGGCAGGGAACTTGAACCTGATAAAATCACGTGCAACATGCTCACCGGCGGGGCTAGTCAAGTAGACCCCGGCGCCGCTTCTTCCTTGGGTAGTTGACCCGTCGGTGTATAGGACCCAACAATCGGGCGGTAGTTCTTCCAAGGGCTCTCTATCCATAGGGAACTTCCTTTTTCGGGTGGTCACCGTGTGTTCGCTTGTAAAGGCGGTCTCGACTAAGAAGTCAGCAAGAGGTTGGGCCAGAAGAGTCTTCCTCGGCTTGTAGGTTATATCGAACTCGGTCAGTTCGATCGACCAGTTAAGTAGGCGTCCTGAGCTGTCCATCTTGTGAAGTATTTTTCTAAGAGGAGCATTGTATAGATCGTGATGGGATGAGCCGAGAAGTAAGCTCGTAGTTTTCTGGCTGCAATTACCAAGGCATAAGCAATTTTCTCGGCATTGAAGTACCTGCTCTCGGTATCTGACAGTGCCTTGCTGACGTAGTAGACTGGCTTCTGGATACCGCTTCCTTCTCTGACTAGCACGGCTGCTACGGCTCGGTCGTTTACCGCTAAGAAGACGTACAATGTCTCACCCATGACCGGGCTGCTAAGTAGGGGTGGAGAGCCGAGATAGTCTTTTAGTTGCTGGAACGAGGTCGAGCACTCTGGCGTCCAAGCAAAATCCTTTGTTCCCTTCAAGGCTTTGAAAAAGGGGAGGGATTTTTCTGCCGATTTAGCGATAAACCTACCGAGTGCCGCTACTCTCCCATTCAACCTTTGAATCTCTTTGATATAAGTCGGCTCCCTCATATCGATCAAGGGTTGGATCTTTTCCGGATTAGCCTCGATGCCTCGCTGAGAACCATGAAACCTAAAAACTTGCCCGCGGTCACCCCGAAGACGCACTTGCTAGGATTGAGCTTCATATCGTTAGCTTTCAAGTTGTTAATGGTCTCTTTCAGATCTGGTATATGGCTGCCGATCTTGGTCTTGATCACCATGTCATCAATGTAGGCCTCCATGTTCCGGCCTATCTGAGTTTTGAAGACCTTGTTCACCATCCTCTGATACGTGGCCCCTGCATTCTTCAGACCGAAAGGCATCATGACGTAGCAGTATACGCCGCCTGCAGCTTGAAAGGCCGTCCTTTCAATGTCGTCCTCGGCCATTTTGACTTGATGATAGCCAGAGTAGGCGTCCAAGAAACTGAGGGTTTGATGGCCGGCAATGGAGTCTACGAGTTTGTCAATCCTGGGAAGCGGGTAGCTATCTTTGGGACAGGCCTTGTTCAGGTCCGTAAAGTCCACGCACATCCTCCATTTGCCATTGTGCTTCTTTACCATGACGACGTTGGCAAGCCACTCGGGGTATGTCGCCTCTCTTATGATGACGGCTTTGAGGAGTTTGTCGACCTCGGTCTCAATTGCTCTTTCCTTGTCGGTAGAGAAGACTCGTCTTGTCTGCTTGACCGGTTTGAAGAACTTGTCGACCTCCAGTTTGTGGAGAGCAACAGCTTCCTTTACTCCCACCATGTCATCTACTTTCCAGGCAAATACGTCCAAATTGTTTTGGAGTAGGGAGATGAGCTCTTCTCGTTCTTATTGGGAGAGTTGCTTCCCAATCTTTACTTTCTGATCTGGATAGTCTGTGTTGATGACGACCTCATCTGACTGATCCACTGGTTTGAGTTCGGGGCCATCTCTGAACTCTAGGGTCTTGACAATGATCTGCTTGACCTTCTCCTTGTCCTCCCCTTCCAAACTTAGGTTTTCCATGTCCAACAGTTTCTCGATCTCGGTTTCCATATCGGTTTCCATATCAGTCGGCTGTGTGGCCCCCGAGATAGGGACGACGGCGAGAGCCAAGTTGTCCGTAGCTGTGTTCATCGAGATGCAACCAAAGCCATCTAAGCCGTAGGTAACCTCGGCCCTAGTTGGGACGTCGTTGTCAAAAATAACCCGCTCTTCAGGTTCATCTTCAACATTCGCCAATATAACACCGATATGTGGCGCCGAGGTTGTAACTGTGGTTGATTTTGAAACCGTTATTCTTTTATCAGGAGTATCAATCTCCATCTTGGCCTTTGCTTTCCTGGACTTCATCACATGCTCCAAAAATCTCTCGGCGACCCTGGGACGCACCCAATTCCAGCCGGGGTGGGGAACTTCACCCTTTGGGGAGGGAGGGAGGCAACCAGACCCAACTTTCCTTGGCTGGGTGCACCTAGGATAGCATGGTAATCACTGTCTAGATCCATGACTATGAAGGTGACCGTGGCCGAGGTTTTGTAAGGGTGAGTGCCGACTTCCAAGAGTAAGTCGACGGTTCCTTTTGCATCAGCCTTATGATTAGTGAACCCTTCTAGCCTTCCATTATATGGGGTCAGCATTGTATCGGGAAGTTCCATCTCTTTAAAAGTGCGATAGTATAGCACATCCTTGGCCGCTCCGGAGTCTATGAGGAGCCTGTCCGACTCGCAATTATCAATGCGGCCTGCGATGACCAATGGTTGTTCTCTCATGGCACGGTTTCCCGCCAGCTCATTGGGAGAAAAACTGATCACTTCCTCCCTCTCATGGATCCAGGGAGGGATGTGGGAGACTTTACTTAGCTCGTAAATCTGCTCCTTGAGTTTCTTGTTCGATGGAATTTCCTCTCTGATCACGCCTATCTGTTGGGTTTTGAGCAAACATGCGCAGCGGAATTAAAACCCAAAAGCCTAGATCCGATCATGATGATTAAATTAATACGAGGATGAATTTAGAACACTAACCGTGACGGAGCTTTAAAATTCTGAGATCTTCAATCTTTGTTCTTCGCGCTTCTTCGAATCACGAACGCAGGAACGACCGCAACACTTGGATCACGAACTTTGAAGGAGTTGATGCCAACGCCCTCTATGTTTATCCACACGCGAACGAATATCTAGAACGATTCTAGATCTGGATTGCTAGACCCATTAGAAAACACGCTTTTCTAATCTTCAAAGGCTATATGATTTTATTGGTGTTCTTGAGCTTTTGATTCTCAATCTAAACTCAAGAATATGTTTCTCAAACACATGGAGGCTACCAATAATGATACAATATCAATCCATACTGATTAGGGTTAAGAGAGAGGTATTTAAAACCATTAGTCCTAAACCTTTTAGGAGAAATAGGTCAAAACCCGTCAAAACACGAAATCAGATTTTGGGCCCAAACAGGGCCTGCTCGGCCGAGTCTTATAAGGTGCTCGGCCGAGCACCTCTGTGTCAAAACTTTCTGTTTCTCATGCTCGGCCGAGTCCTTTGAGGTGCTCGGCCGAGCACCAGCAAAAAGTCATTTTTAGCCTTTTAAACAATTCGTTCTTTTGTGTGTGACCCCATAGGATTATATTAAGTTGGAAATGAGTCCAACCAAGGTCAAACTCATAAATCATGAGCGGACTCTAGCAAGCCATCATGACTACCCAATTAATATAACTTAAAGAAGTTCGTAATCCTCAATAGAATATATCACAATCCTTTTGTCTCACGATATCATATTGAACATAAGTCATGGTCCATGTCAACTTATATTGTTCAATGCTTTCTCGATCTTGAGTAGATTGATAATGAGCAAATGGTATTGATCTCATCAATTCATTTGAGCGCGGCCACGCATTTCATCAATCTCACTCTACGAGAGGCCTAAGCAGATATCTCTCTTGAGAGAGGGACAAATCCCATATTGACTTATTACCTTTCCCTACATGAATCCGATTATGCCAATCGTAGCCTTTATAACCACCCGGTTAGGAGTGACGTTTGAGTACGTCAAACATAATGTTCATCATGTGGAAGACTGTAATAATCTCAGGTCTAAGGATATCAATGATATAACTATTATGAGATTTAATTATGACATTTGACCATGACATAAATCTCATAGGTGGGTCATGTCCAGTACATGGTCACCAACATGTACCCATAAGCTTAATCTGTATCTAATACACATGATCATCACATGATCATCAATTAAACTTATACTAGTTCTTCATAAGTTCTAGGGACGGGGATTATTATAATAAACATGTAAAACATATAATAACCCAAGGTTGTTATCTCCAAAACAAATGATGTAACGTAAGGCCTTTCTCCAGGGCCTAGAGCATAATTCCAACACTATCAACCTAGCCCGAGGTGGTCTGTCGACCTGGTCATTGTTTTTGTCTTCTTCCCTTGGGCGTTTATTGTCTTTGGTCATGAACTGATTGAGCTTGCCTTGGTCGGCCCATTTCTACAGAATCTTCTTCAGGGCAAAACAGTTCTCGGTGTCGTGACCGTTATCTCTGTGATAGGAGCAATACTTTGTGGTATCCCTTGGGTATTTCGGGTTGTCTTTTAGAGGCTTGGGGTTGTGGAGATCCACAAGATTCATGATCTCAGAGATCGGTTTATTGAATGTGGTGAATGTCTTGGTCCCCCTGGTTCTGTTTTTGCCCTTGCCGTTTCCCCCGTTGGTCCCCTGGGACGAGTTCCTGTTATGTGACTTGTCATGATCTCGGTCTCGTTCCTTATGACCATATAACATCTTTTTCTTCTCCTTGGCGATGGCCGTGGCATAAGCAACGTGGTACAACTCGGCTTTGGTGAGGGGCTCTCTGACCGACAATTCATAAGTTAGCTGCTCTGACCTATGTCCATTCGTGAAGCATACAATTATCTCCCTGTCGGTCAGGCGTTCCTCTATTGAGTCGGAAAGATCCCTAAACCGGTTGTAGAAACTCAGGGTGGACTCGTTCTTGCTCTGGACCATGTTAGCTAGGTCAGATAACCTTTTCTTTCTAGCACCAACAGTAGCAAAATATTCCAAAAATTGTGATTTCAACTTGGCAAAGGAATTGATGCTGCTTTTTTTAAGGTCCATGAACCAGGACCGAGCTGCCTTTGTTAAGGTGCTTGTAAAGGCCTTGCACAGCACGTCATCCTGATTGGACACTAGGGCCATGGTGGCCTCAAAGGCTTGGATGTGATCCAGAGCATCGGCGTTGCCGGAATATTTGTCCAGATGTGGGAGCTTTAACTGCGGATTTGGTGGTGCATCCTTAATCCTTTGCGCGAAAGGGCGCATAGCATCGTAGTCATTATTGGGCTTCCTGTGCCCCTGATTCATCTCAATGTTGTTGAGCCTTTCTCTAAGGTCTACAATGTCCCTTGTGCTGAATGCCGAGGTATGACTGGAACTGACTATGCTTCGATCTCGGTGTCTCCTTTCACCTTGGGTTGGATCAAGGCGATGCCTTGGAGGAGTACGGCGAGGTGGAGTGTGTCGGGGTGGATCCAGCCGGGGTGGTGTGCGCCTTGGTGGATCCAGTCTGAGAGGTGAATGGCGTCGGGCGTCCCCACGACGTCTTTCCTCAATAATCCTCACTCCAGGGGATTCATCTTCTTGTTCTTCCCGACGGCGATTAATGTGGTCCCTCAGATCTTCATCTAGATTGGGTCTTCCTAACCGTCCGTCTTGGCGACTTACTCGGCTTCGGGGAGGCATATCCCGTCTACAATTTTGTGGGGGCTCCCTTCTGCTCACTCTGTCGTCCAGATTTGCCCCCTCGTTCCAGAGGGCTGAAGTAGGTTAGCCAAGGAATTTTCAGGGTCAAGATCTAACAGGGCCCGCTGGGCTTCGGCCAGCTGTTGGAGTGTGTGAACGTTCTGTTGAAGCAACGTTCTCTTGTCCAATGGCGGCGGCTGTGATGGTCCTGCCCCATTGTTGCGGGATCCTGTCCGTCGGCGGCGCCCGTATTGGTTAACAACATTGGGGGCCGGACCCTTCGAACGGGTATGCATTCCACCCCCTTGCGCGGGTGCTGTAGGTCGGAGCCTCTGGTTCTGTGCAGCAGCGTTTGTGTTTTCGGGGGGCGGTGCGTCCCTTGTGGTTTCTTTAGAAGGGGTGGCTTCTCGCCCTTCAACCAATTCTCCTGCCATGGCTTGGAATTATCTGGCTAAAGAACTGACCAATCGATTTTCCCGGCAATGGAACCAAACTGATGACGCCAAAATCTGGTTGGATCAGCCTTCGTCTAGCGGTTCGGATAATCCCAGCGACAGTTCTTGATAGCCGGATCTGCACACACGAAATAAACGTAAACTACACCTGGGCTTCACCGGCGAAGGCCCTCCGGTGTAAGAATAAGGATATGGGTGATTAGAAACAGAGAATCAATTGACTAGGTTAGAGCCAAAAGTTCGTTACCCGTTTCCTGTGTAGAGGACCTGTTTATATAGGCGTGGGTGTATGAGTTCTGACTTGCTAGGAAAGCCAGGAAGCCCGTGGTGATGTATGACTCATATTCCTTGGAGATAGACTCCTGATAAGGATGGATTAAGCCCTGTTATCGGATAGGAGAATTATCCTTGCTTAGATAAGGATCTTTACTGTTGGAGTTGTAATCAAACTCTGTAAGAGGTTTCCCAACGATAATGGGAGGTTTACGATGTAAGTCGGTCCGTCATCTAACTCGGCTCGTCATAGAGGCTGGCTAGGGATTAGGCTTCTAGGACTCGACCTAGGCAAGGACTGCCTGCTCGGCCTTACTGATGTCGGCCTAAAAACATGGGCTTCTCGTTTGTGGGCCTCTCGGTATAAGTCCGTTAGGTACGATGGGCCTTGTGTCTGGGTTCCCATCTACCAAGTCGGTTTATGTCGTTCAATAAAATTTCTCAATTTTTCAAAAAAAATAAACATATGGAATAGATGAAATATATTTAAATGTGATTCAATTTTTTTTTATCACTATTTGTGTACAATAGTGATCATCTTACATTTAAAATGAAAATTATCTCCCCATATTCAAAATTTTATTATTTTTTATAATTTATGAAGAAAACAGTTAGAAAATAAAAAAAAATAGATGACTAGAGAATTACTACTATTTTTTTGAAAACACTACAAAAAGAAAAACGAAAAAAAAAAATACACAAATAGATTGACGTGGTAGTATGATATCAAATTAATAACAAGAAATTGTAAGGACAAATTTTGAATGGTGTATCCTTAAATACAGTATTTCTTTTTAATTAAGGTTAGAGATATTAAACAATAAATTCTTAATTTTACAGTTATTTGTATTTGAAAATTCAAATTCAATTCAGTCTAAGATTACTATCTCTCTATTTCAAAAGAATGTCTACTGTCATTTTTTTTGTCAAAAATAAATTGATATTTTTATTTTAAGCTAGACGGGCATTTTTTGTTGTTGTTGAAAAGAATGAATGAAATAATGGATATGTGAAATTTATTGGTTGATAACGAGAAAATATTAAATTTTATATTACTGAAAACTGATACAATTTTTATAAAAAAGTGTTTATGTTTAGGAATGTGATTATCAAAAGAAGGTAAGTGAATTCTATTCAATTAAAAAAGTAAGTGTTTAAGGGGTAATTTAGTCAACACACTCATTATTTTACTTAAAATTTAAGATATGTAGTGGGTGAGTATAAAGTGTAGTGGTAATAGCCCCTCCCAAGATTTTAATTGGGATGCACATACACCCACATTATTTATCTAGAAGCAGGAAATAGTTCACTGTTACAAGTATGAAAATACTTCCTCCATCCGTAATACTGGTACAAAATTCTATTTTAACTATGTTATTAATAAGTCACACTACCAAAAAATGTTTAATAAGTCACACCACCTAAAAATAGAAAGTTTATAATACTCCATTTGTCTCAAAATATGATCTTTTCATTTATCATTTCTAATTGTCCTAAAATAACTCTTCTTATTTATACAATTTAAATTTAAAAGTGCATAACAAAAAACATGACTAGAAAAATATATCGATAGATTTACGGCTAGAAACATTATATTTAATTAAAAATATTTAGGTTCGCTAACTTCAAAATTTACACTTTTAATCTTTATCTTTAATAAAATTGTCTACATCTGAATAATTGCAAGCTAAGTATAAATGATCTGAACATGCTTATATGTTAGAATTTCCATTACATTTTGGAACAAAGTTTGATGGTAAATGAATTTGTCTACCAAAATTTAGTTGTGAAAAATCAACTTTAAGGGTATACATGCATGTGATCGTAGAGTACATGGAATATTTTGAAATAGTCTTAAGAGCAATTTTGATATACATTTTCATTTATATTTTTTATTTGGTTAATTTTACTGTGCTCCGTTGATACTAGACGGCCTACAAACTAGTAAAGTCTTTAAAAGAAAAATAGCAAGAAATTAATTTATTATAGAAAAATGTGATAATAATAAGACGAATTCTCAAATGCGGCCGCCGCATGCCATGCGGCGGTCCGCTTTCCTATGGCTTGGATCTGCTGCTCCTCGCTCCAGTCAATCTCGCTACATCCGACTGTCCAGATCAAAGCCTTCTTTTCCCAGATTTTGACACGTGTCGTCTTAAAAAAAAAACTTCATTAACTTTAAAATGCTATATTTTGAGATTTATAACTCAGTTTTTTTTAAAAAAAATATCGTTTTGTTCGTCTCGACGAGACGAATAAAACTACATAAGTCATGCTATGATTTGATTTTTTTTTTTAAAAAAACATATTTTCTTACACACAAAAAGTTTGAGTTGCTTGTCAGCTAACATGTAACACTCTGTTCTGATAAAAGTAACACGTTCATCTTCAAAAAGTAACACTTTCTACTGTTAAAGGTAACAACAGTTTTACAAAAAAAAAATTGAGTTTGCATTTCAATTGTTACTTTCTCAATAAAAACTTGTTACATTTCATATATAATGTTACCTTTAAGAATATAAACTGTTACAATTGAGGAAAAAATGTTACATTCATTTTTTATAAAATGTAAAATTAGTTTTAGTTGTCAATCTTATGTTAATTTTGAAAAAAAAAAGTGTTACATTTGAAAAAGAGAGTGTTACATTCCTTTATAAAAAGTGTGACATTAGTTTAGTTGCCAATTTTTATGTTATCTTTTAATCTATTGCAGCAAAAATGTGGTACATTTTTTTTAAAAAAAATGTTACATTTGAAAGAAAAAAGTATTATATTTTGTTATAATAAGTGTTACTTTTGTTGGGAGGAAAAAAAGTTATGAAAGACAAAAAAAAAAATCAAAAAAAAAAGGAAAAAAAAAAAAAAGGAAAAAGTCTCCTGGCCCGGTCGCACAGCGTGCGGCGGGTGTACAGGAGACTACCTCTATTAATAAAAGATGGTTTCTGATCCTAAAACAAAAAGGGCAGTCCAAATCCAAAAATAAAAAGAACTACCTCCCTAAACCCTTTAAATACCCAACCCCTACTCACTTTTCCTTTCACTCGCTACTCAAAACTTTTTCTTCAACACACACACTCAGTCATGTCGGAGCCAATCACAGAGAAGAAGACGATGCTAGTTCTGAAAACAAGCGACGATCAGGAATTCGAGATCGAAGAATCTGTCGCTATCCAATCCGGAACAATCAAGAATATGGTCGAAGACGGCTGTGCATCCGCCGTCATTCCCCTCCCCAATGTCGACTCCGAAACCCTAATCAAGGTGATCGAGTATCTCAAGCGCCACGCCGATTCAAAGGATTCCACCGAAGATGATCTTATGAAATTCGACAAGAATTTCGTCGAAAGTATTTCGGATTTCCAGGAGATTTTCAATTTGGTGTTGGCCGCGAATTACCTCGACATTCGTGGATTGTTGGATTTGACTTGCCAGAATGTGGCCGATCATATCAAGGATATATCCGTGGAGGAGGTACGTGAGTTATTCAATATCGTCAATGATTATACTGAGGAAGAAGAAGCCGCCGTTCGGAACGAAAACCCTTGGGCTTTTGAATAGATGTTTGTTCTCAAAATTTAGGGTTTCTTGTAACTGGTAATACTTAATTCAGCGTTGTTCGTTTTGAGGGGTTTATAGTTGATAGAGAATTCTGTTTTATTTTGTTTTTTTTATTATTAATTTTGCTATTGATCTAAATAGAGTTTAAATTTTGTTTTGAATAGACTCTGCGGATTTTATTTTATCTTTGTTAAATTGTTATGTCTATCATGTTATATTACTAAGTATTTCAGACTCCCACATATGATTTCTTAAATTTCATGAAGGCCACGCGCATATTAAATTGGATGTGTTCGATTCTATCACAATGAAGATGCAAGTTTCTTGATAAAGTTCAGTTAGAGGAAGCCCAGATTTTTAGTAGTTTTTCTTGTTATGGTACTAGTGGCTAGTTTTTTTTTTTTTTTTTTTTTGGATTTGATTTCATTATTTCTTGTCAATTATTTGAAATCTTTTTGCTTTAATGTTCTTGTTTGGTGCTTATCTTTTGTTTTTGAAGAAGTTTTTGATTCAGAATTTGTTTATGGCATTTTAGGGTTTATGTCTGCATAAGCTAAAGGAACTAGCAAACTCAGCTGATGCATATACTGCTCGGTTAAAATTTGACTAGAAAACATTTGACTTCGTTCCTTGTGGTCAACTTAAATTTAGTAGTTAAGAACTTAGAATTGATTTTACTTTTTTCAAATCAGTTTATGTAAATTTTGAATTTGATACTGATATAATATAGGAAAAAATGCAAGAAAAGTACCTGAACTATTGGGGTTGTTTGGATTTAGTAATTTATCTATTTTTTTACCCATGAAAAATACCTTAACTTTTTTTTTTGTGCAGCGGAGGTACCTATTGCTCACGCTGTTCAAATTCTACCGTTAACCTCGCATGTGACTACTCACGTGACCTTTTTTGAAGGGTAAAATCGTAATGTTAGGTGTGAAAGAGCATTTCACAAAGACAAAGGAGTTTAAACGAGCTCGAGTTCGAGCCTTATCTAGTTCGAGCCTTACCGAGCTCTGATAAGTATTCTCTGCATTTTGAACAAAAAACACTATTTTTTTTTTATTTTTTTAATCTCAAAATGTGTCTAATTTACAAATAGTTACTAAGGTAGTTAATAATTATAGTTAACTATTATATTTCACTATAAATAGCTAACTATTATATTTAACTATTAATAGTTAACTATTTGTTTTAACAATTATATTTAAAAGTTGAGGCCGACCGTATGCTAACGGTGAATTCATAATTTTTTTTTAAATGCATAGGGATAGGCAGGTTTTCATATTATGGTTAATGTTTTATGGAGTTGACCATGAAAGTCAAAGTCAGACAAACTTTCTGGTTAGTATATAGCATTTAAATGACGCTATTATACTTAGTCAACTGTATTTAGTAAAACGTACGCTACGCTAGGTGTATAATATAGTATATGTTACATGTATGTATATATACATATAATACACACATACATCATACATACACACACATATAAGGGATGAATCTCATGATTGTAGACCTAAGTTATCTAGAAGATTCTAACAACCTAATCTCTAGAATAAATACATAATCTTTTGAATAATTTCAAAAAGATATTTAAAATAAAAAACATAATATTTACATATTCTTAACACGGATCACCTGCTATTCAAGTTACCCGTTAATCTGCCTCTTGTTGAGTGGTCCAAAACTTCTCTCAACTTCCGTCTTCTTCCTCTCTCTCTCTCTCTCTCTCTCAACTTCTCTTTTCTGATTTTAACAACAACAAGTTCATCCCATCAATTCAATCCAATAATTCAACAATATCTTCTTCTTCTTTGTTTGTTAAACTTAATTTGATTTGTTTTTATCTCTTAAGTTAAACTTTAATCATTGAAGAAATTCAATGATTAAAGTTTAAATTAAGAGTGATTTTTTATTTTTTGTTTGTTTTTCAAAAATAAATTTCTCTCCTTTTGTGAGAGCCGTTGTATTCTCTCCTTTATGAGAGCCGTTGTATTCTCTCCCTTGTGAGAGCCGTTGTTCGTTTCTTTGTGTGTTTGTTGTTTTTTTAGTTTTGCAAGTGCGATGATTCTTATATCTTCTCACAGTGAAGTGGATGCCAATGTTTTATCCGTACAAGGCTTGTTTGTCGATTGCTGGTAGACGTTTTCTCGTCAACTCGGATTCTGCAAATGAAGTGCTCAGCGCAATATCTTATTCGAGGGGGAATTTCTTGAATGCCGAATTGAGGCAGTGTCCAAGTTCTACTTGGAGAGGAATCCGAACATCTCAAGATTTAGATTGGATTTGTCGTTGTAATAGGTTAGACGTTGGAACTACTATAAAAATTTAGGGTGAGTCTCCGACCTTTGTGGAGTGTAGGCTCGCATGACACTATGATTGCGATTTTATTCATTTCGCATTTTCCTTCATCTCTAATGGTTTTTGACAAACCTTAACAGTTTTAGGACGACATTAGTATATATATATATATATGAATTTGAGATTTTATTAATTTCGCTATTATGTTGACATGAACTAAAATAGAGTATCAAAATTTTATTTTCAGTTGATTCTGGGCGTTTATTTTTTCTTGAATGCAGCTGGTTCAGTAGTTCTTTTACAATTTAATGTTCTCGTTGGTGATTGTCTTTTTGGCTTAGAAATTACGATGAGTAATTTTTTCATGTTAGACATAGAGCAATACTCGAGTAACAAAAAAAAATCATAAAATTTTGATTACCAACACCGGTTTTTTTTTTTTTTTAATGTACTAAACAGAAGGAAAGCGAGGAGAGAGATCAAACCCTAGTATTCACCGAGGGTGAAGCTTAACTTTAACACTAGGCCACTCCTTTGGGGACATTATATAAAGACGGTTAAAAAAACGAAATGAATTATGTATTAGTTTTACTGTACACATTGGAGTACTAGAAACCTAAACCTAATCTCTGAACTCTGAAATGAAATGTAGAGAAATCTCGGAACTGTTAAAGAATTGAGAAAGGGAGCCAAGTAACAAAATCACTTCCTTCATCTCATGTCGTCGCACCAGGTGCTCACACAATTTGGGGACGACGGTAGTTTAAGATATCCAATTTTGCTTCATCTCATTTTTTCATGTCGTACTCAAAACTTTTGATCATCAACACAAGTGAATAGGACCGGCCCAAGGGGGGCAGGTAGGGCGCCCGCCTAGGGCCCTTGGCCAAAGAGGGGTCCAAAATTTTTGTAGCATATATATGTACTCCCTCCGTCCTATTTCAAATTGCAAATACTAGGTTGGTGAACGAAGACCACCTGCACAGTAGAATGAAAAAGACTCATAGAAAAGAAGAATAGAAGGAGTAGAGAAAGACACGGTTTTGACTCTGGGAACCCAAGTGGTGGTATCCCTCTAGACTTTGTATATTAATAGGAAAATTCCATGAGTACTTTACAAGGAAAGATAATATTTATTCCTAATCTATCCTAAGCACAATCCTATTTACAAGGCAACTAAATTAGCATAAAATAACTAAAAGATATGTACAGCTAATGAGTTGTGGTGAGATTGTGGTAATTGGCTCTTGCCAAACACGTGAGACTGAAGGCTCACGGTTTGTGAATACTCCAGGGACTAAATTGCAAAGTTTTGGAATTCGGTTTCCGCACATGGGGAATTCGGCATTTCTGCCAGAGGAGTTATTGGTTTTCTTTTTTTTATTATTATTTTTTTTATTCTTTTGATTGGATTAGGATTCATTAGTCATTTAATTAGGGAATCAATTAGATTAGTTAAGGGGATTAGAGTTAGTTTTAGGTTATACTTTTTTTTTTTTTGACTTTAGAAAACAGGCTACATTATTTCTTTTTTCTCTGGAGCTTTTGTAATCCTTTAATGGAGAACTAAACTCCATTACTTTGGATTGTGATCTTGAACCTATTCTAGTTTAATTGAGGTATTCTCTTTTTCTTATTTGTTAATCTATTCATAATTTTGCTTGTTCCTATTTTAGATTTATATCTAGGGTTTGTGGATTTGGCCAATCCATTAGTTCTTTTTATTGATCTATGCTAGAATTCTCTGTTCTGTGCCAGAATTAGGGTTTTCACCGTAGCATCTTCACGAATTGTGTATGTGCCATAGCAATTCGGGAAGTAGGCAAAATTTAGCGATTATCTGTGTGAAATAATCATAGAAAGCGTTCTTGATCTTAGTCTCTTAAATTGAATCAATTAATCTTTAAATCTTTCCTGTGCCAGTCTAGGTTTAATTTTAATTAGGGTTTATAGTGAGTGTGCCACTGCTATAAACTAAACTGTAAGAAGAGACAGAGATTGCAATATATCTCGTGATCAAGTGAATAGGATTAACGGAGAAAAAAAAGTACCGATGAAATTGAATTAGAGGACGGGGATAGTAATCAATCTGAAGTGCTTTTAAATCATTGTTTTAATCATCTTAGTTTAATTTCCCGTCTAGGAGTTAATTACAATCAAATCAAACCCCCAATCTGGTCAAGTGACTGTTCGTAAATAAATAACCGTTCTTCGTGGATCGACTCTGGACTTGCCCTAGCTATATTTTTAGAACCTAGTCCAGGTTTAATTTGTAGGTGTGCGACTAAGCCTACCAAATTTTGGCGCCGCTGCCGGGGAACGGTGTTTATTTGTTTACGTTCTTATTTTAATTTCTTGTTCTTTTTATTTTTATTTGTTTTTAATTAGTTTAGTTAATTTAATTTTCTTTTTAGTTATTTTATTTAGTTATTTGTTTTTAGTGTGGTACCTTGTACGGTCCACACCCGTTCTACTGATAATTGCTTGTGAGTCTTAAACCAGAAAGCAGATGGCAGCGCAGACATTGAGGCAGAAAACTGCACCAAATTGGGGCGAGCAACCTCATGCGGTTCAGTTCCCTACTCTGCCTACTGGGGTTACATTTGAGTTGAAGCCGGGTTTGTTGAGTCAGTTACCGCACTTCATGGGTATGCCCGGTGAAAACCCAAATCAACATATATCCCAGTTTGTGCAGATATGTCAAAGCATGAAGCCGTCTACACTTCCTTTAGAGCACTTATTACTCAGAGCATTTTCTTTCACTTTGAAAGATGAGGCTAGTACATGGTATTACCATCTGCCGCCAAATAGCATTACCACATGGCAGCAGATGAAGGAGGTGTTTCTTGATGAGTTCTTCCCTCCCGATCAAATCAATGTGATGAAGCGGGACATTAGCAACATGGAGCAGAAGGTAGATGAGACTCTATACGAGTATTATAATAGGTTCCATAAGTTGTGCAGGAGCTGCCCGTATCATGGATTCGATGATGACCAGTTGATCGTGTACTTTTATGGGGGGTTGACAAATCAGGATAAGCGGTTGGTTGATTCTTGCTGTGGGGGCAGTATTCTGAATAAGACAACTGAGGAGGCGAAAAATATTATTGATGAGTTGGCTAAGAGCACTCGAACACATGGAAGGAGGTCGAGTTTCAGACAGGTTAGTGCTGCGAATTCTAGTGGAGGTGTGACAAATAAGCTTGAAACAGATGTTGAGGACCTTAAGGGGATGATGAGACAATTGTTGATGGGTCCACCACAGAGTCAGCAGTATCAGACTAATCAGTATAATCAGTACAGACCACAATATGGGCAGCATCAGCAGTATCAGAGTACCCCTCCGAGACAGTCTACAGATGACATGATTCATTCCTTAGCACAGTCGGTGAGCATGATGAATAGCAATTTCCAGCAGTATCAACAAAAGACCGATGTGAGTATTGGTAATCTAGAGAGCCAGATTGGGCAAATAGCTGATGCGGTTGGGAGACTAGAGGCTAGAGAGGCAGAGAAGGTACATTCTAGAACAGAACCAAACCCTAAGCAGAGTGCATGTGCCATGACTTTGCGCAGCGGTAATGAGATTGGGAAAGAAGTTGTACCGGAAAAGCCTGTGATTGAGGTTGAGGAGGTTGTGCCTACTGAGAAGACCCCGGAGAAGGAGAAGAAAGCTACACCAAAACCACCAGTTTTTGAGCCGGATGTTCCATTTCCTGAGGCTTTGAGAGAGCATCGCAAACCGGAGCCTGACAAGGCTATATATGACACTTTCAAGAGGCTTGAGGTAAACATCCCATTTTTGGATCTTTTGCAGACTATCCCGAGATATGCTAAATTCTTGAAGGAGTTGTGTACATTGAAGAGGGATCAGAAGGCAAGGAGTCAGAAAAAGGTGAAGATGAAAGAGCATGTGTCTGCAGTCTATCATAAGAAGATGCCCAAGAAGTGTAGTGATCCGGGTATGTTTGTGATTCCTGTGTCTTTGGGTGATGATTTTGAGCACATGGCTATGCTTGACTTGGGTGCTTCAATCAATGTCATGCCTTATGCATTGTTTGAAAAGCTCAAGTTGGGACCCTTACAGGATACTAGGGTTGTTATTCAGTTAGCAGATAGATCTAATGCATACCCTAAAGGGAAAGTTGAGGATGTTTTGGTCCGGGTTGGTAAGTTCATTTTTCCCGCTGATTTTTATGTTTTGGAGATGGATACGGATCCTAAGGCTCCCATTCTGTTGGGGAGGCCATTTATGTCTACGGCTCATACTAAGTTAGATGTGTCGAATGGTTCAGTAACTATGGAGTTTGATGGGGATTTAATGGAGTTCAATATTTTTTACTCCAAGAAAGACCCTAAGGATATCCGTGGTTTGTGTTTTATGGATGTAGTAGAGCCAAATGTAGATGATGTGTCCAAGGTTTGTAGTGGGATTGATGATGTGAAGATTGGTTTGGAGATCCCGGCGGTAAAACATGGACCAAGAAAGGTGAAAAATCTTCCTGAGCACCGAAAACATACATTTGGAGGTGAGGAAGAATTGATGATGGCTAGTGGTCCGATGGAGAAACATGGAGGTTTGAGCACGATGAACAAAAAGACGAAGGGATTTATGCAGACAATTCGAGCTCAAACGGGATGGAGTGTGCACTAATGAGGTACCACTTATTCTCCCACGTTTAAACAGTCCTTATTTTTATTCACTTGTACACACTGAGGACACTGATAGTTTAAGCGTGGGCGAAGGTTTCGTAGTGTATAGTATGCATTTTTATTTCTAGATTAGGAGTTTTTCGTTTAAAAAAAAAAAAAAAAAGGTCTAGCTAAAGACGGGAAAGAAGGGCGGCTAACCGGGAGGCAACCCGGGATTTATTTGCTTATTTTATTTGTTATTTGTGTACAATATGCTTTTAATTTTTATATTCTTATTCATGTCTAGAATTGGTGCTACTAAAGGTATATTTTTATGTTTGATGGTGTGCAGAAAAAATGGCTGGAGGGCACCTGAGCTAGACTTGAAAAAAAAAAAAAAAAAAAAAAAAAAAAAAAAAAAGAGGGGGGGGGGGAGCAACAGGCATTGCACAACTCGTGCAGCACAGCACAACCTGTGCCCAATTCTATCCTCAATTTGCTGCACCAGGAAGGGGGTTGTGCGCACACCTTGATTCAGCTTTGCACAACTTGTGCTCATGGGGGCGAGTTGTGCTCTTTTTAGAGTTAAATTGGCTGCACCAATTGAAGGGTTGTGCCCACAACTCCATATCAAAAAAAAAAAAAAACTCCCACTCCCAGTCGATTTCTTTCTCTCTCTCCCCATTACCCGTCTCCCTCTCTCTTCTTCTCTCCATCTCCATAGCCGCCCCATCTCTCCCCTAAACCACCACACAACCGCCACCCCCTCCATTAAACCAACTCCCTCCTTCATCTTCTTCCTCCCTAACACCATCTACACTCTCAAATCCCCCATAATCACCATCTCCACCCATTTTCTCTCTCTAAAACCCCAAACCCAACTTCATCAAAAATTCATCAAATTGCTTCATTCTTTCGCCATAAATCACACTGTCAACCCTAAATAGGACCCAAACCTCCACCATTAACCTTCAATTCCTAGTTTGAAGACCGAATTTCAAAAAACCCTAAAAATTCAAGTTTGGGGTTTTTGGCTCATCTTTCTTAGAGCATTCTAGGAGAGACAAGGAGACTTGTTGGGTACTATTGGAGCATTGGAAGGTAAAAATTTCACAATTTTCACTTGCAATTATTTTTTTGTAGGTGGAAGTTGCGGTGGTTCGGTTGGTATTGATCGGAGGTTTTATTATCGTTTTTGTGATTGTGGTGAAATTGTGGTGTTGATATTATTGTTGATTATTTTTGTTGTTGGTGAGTGATTGTGAGCGATGATAGTGGGTGAAATTGTTAATTGTTGTGGGTGATAATTTTTGGTTGTGAAGTATGAGACGGAATAAGGTCGGAGCAAGTAGTGGTGAGGGTACACCATTTTTTCTTACGCTTTTACTGTCCTATATTTTTACTGTTTCACACACATTGAGGACACTGTGTAGTTTAAGCGTGGGGGAGGGTTTGTATTTGTATGATGTATAGTACGTATATTTAAAAAAAAAAAAAAAAAAGTTAGAAAAAAAAAAATTATGAAATGAAAAAAAAAATAGAGAGGCTAAGTGAAAACCTGAAAGGGCGCTTAGGCAAAAGGTGAGGTATTGAATTGATTATATCTTATATTCACCGGAGTGTTGACATAAGGGAGGTTTGGAGTCTCGGGTTAGGATTGTCATACTTGGTGTAGGAGGCTCGGTTAGAGGTGATTAGGATAGAAACCCTCGTTCTTTCTTGGAGTAATAAGGGGGCGTTGGTGCTTTCACGAGGTAAGTTATGTCCGGAAACACTTTCTAGGCATCATCTTCTTATTTTTACGAGGGCGATAGTAGTGTGAGACTAGCGTGGGGGAAACTTAGGATATGTTTAGTTCCCCCTAGATTTTATGAGTGGGCCTTAGTCCAGATACGGTTTTTCACTATTTTGGAGTTTGTATCGGGCTAAGGCCATTGATTTATATTTGATTTTCTGGAGTAATATGGGGATGGAGTTTCTTATACTCCGAGTTGTTTGTGTTGGTTGACTTTTGACTGAGGAGGTTAGAGGAGATTAGGGGTCATTTTCTCCCATGCTACGCTGATTAAACCGGAGTTTAGAGTGGGGTTAGGATGTTACTCAGGGACGAGTAACGGTCTAAGCGTGGGGGAATTTGATGTGGCGGATTTTGTATATGTTATTTCCCTTATTTTCCTATGTATTTTCATTCATTTTGATGTACTTAGACTAGATTTGATGTATTTGGGGCTTTATTTTATCATTTGGGCTTTATTGTAATCCGGGGTAGAATAGTCATTTTTATTTATTTATTTTTCCGGGTGTAATTTTTGGTGAGCTTCAAAGTCTTGTCTCAAAGATCAAGAATAGTCAAAGTCAAAGTCAACCGGAGCGAAGAAGTATATGTTCAAACTGCAATTTTTGGAAGTTGAGGGGCTGTTTTGCAATGTCTGAAAGTTTGAGGACTGAACTGGAAATAGTGAATACTCCAGGGACTAAATTGCAAAGTTTTGGAATTCGGTTTCCGCACATGGGGAATTCGGCATCTCTGCCAGAGGAGTTATTGGTTTTCTTTTTTTTATTATTATTTTTTTTTATTCTTTTGATTGGATTAGGATTCATTAGTCATTTAATTAGGGAATCAATTAGATTAGTTAAGGGGATTAGAGTTAGTTTTAGGTTATACTTTTTTTTTTTTTTGACTTTAGAAAACAGGCTACATTATTTCTTTTTTCTCTGGAGCTTTTGTAATCCTTTAATGGAGAACTAAACTCCATTACTTTGGATTGTGATCTTGAACCTATTCTAGTTTAATTGAGGTATTCTCTTTTTCTTATTTGTTAATCTATTCATAATTTTGCTTGTTCCTATTTTAGATTTATATCTAGGGTTTGTGGATTTGGCCAATCCATTAGTTCTTTTTATTGATCTATGCTAGAATTCTCTGTTCTGTGCCAGAATTAGGGTTTTCACCGTAGCATCTTCACGAATTGTGTATGTGCCATAGCAATTCGGGAAGTAGGCAAAATTTAGCGATTATCTGTGTGAAATAATCATAGAAAGCGTTCTTGATCTTAGTCTCTTAAATTGAATCAATTAATCTTTAAATCTTTCCTGTGCCAGTCTAGGTTTAATTTTAATTAGGGTTTATAGTGAGTGTGCCACTGCTATCAACTAAACTGTAAGAAGAGACAGAGATTGCAATATATCTCGTGATCAAGTGAATAGGATTAACGGAGAAAAAAAAGTACCGATGAAATTGAATTAGAGGACGGGGATAGTAATCAATCTGAAGTGCTTTTAAATCATTGTTTTAATCATCTTAGTTTAATTTCCCGTCTAGGAGTTAATTACAATCAAATCAAACCCCCAATCTGGTCAAGTGACTGTTCGTAAATAAATAACCGTTCTTCGTGGATCGACTCTGGACTTGCCCTAGCTATATTTTTAGAACCTAGTCCAGGTTTAATTTGTAGGTGTGCGACTAAGCAATATCCCATTGAGAAATGCATTCCTCACATCTAACTGTTCAATAGGCCAATGACGTGAGTGGGCGAGAGATAAGATTGTACGAATCGTAGCCGGTTTGACCACCGGACTAAAAGTCTCTTCATAATCTATCCCTTCCTGTTGGGTATATCCTTGAGCGACCAGACGAGCCTTGTATCGCTCTAACGACCCATCAGCCTGACGCTTGACTTTATAAATCCACTTGCTTCCAACTATGTTGTGTCGTGGGGGAGGAGGAACCAGTGACCAAGTCCCATTTTTGTGGAGGGCGGTGAGTTCTTCTTTCATGGCATGTTGCCAATGGGCAATTTGTGCGGCCTGTTTGAAGGTGCGGGGTTCAAAAAACTGAGAATCCACATTAGTAGCAGTGAGAGCGAACTGGTGTTTTGGACGAAAAATCCCTACCTTGGCTCGTGTAATCATTGGGTGAGCCCCAAGTGGAGTAGGTTCGACAGTTGGGAAGTCAGACTCACGGCTAGATTCATGAAAAGTGGGCTGGGATGCACCAGACAAATCATTTGCTGAAGAAGTGGATTGGACAGATCTCATCGGCCCAGGTGCAGGGGAGTCCGGTTCATCAAGCTGGAATGGTACCGGACTGCTAGTAACATGCGTGGGGTTGAAGAATGTAGGCCCAGATGGTGAAGAGGAAGAGGTCACGACCGGACTAGAGGCTGAAGTCCCAGCTGGAACGGGCGGAGATCCATGTTGACAGGCTGCCAAAGGTACGGGCAGTGGGCTTGTGTCACCTGGGCTGTCCAGGAGTGAAGAAGAGCCTGGTTGTGAAGTGGGCCGAGGTGAAGACTGGCCTGTTTGAGGATGCTTGGGGATCCACCGTGCCTGTGATGGAGATGTACAAGCAGGAACAGCAGTAGAAAAATTCTGTGCAGCATAATAGAAATGACTTTCATCAAAAAGTACATGTCTAGAGATGTAGATTCTACCAGTTTTAGGGTTGAAGCATCGGTATC
Source organism: Campanula takesimana (assembly GCA_026119855.1). NCBI lineage: Eukaryota > Viridiplantae > Streptophyta > Magnoliopsida > Asterales > Campanulaceae > Campanula > Campanula takesimana. The sequence goes on along the minus strand of JAOWBW010000357.1, from coordinate 1,054,827 downwards.
CTTTTCTCATTAAATCATACCCCAAAAAAACACAAGGCGTTGACTTAAGCATAAGTTTATGATTATTATAAGGTACAAGGTTCGGAAAACATGTACAACCAAAAACTTTAAGGAATTTATAGTCAGGGGTCCTTTGCCATAATTTTTCATAGGGAGGACCATAACGAAGTTGTCGCATAGGCAAACGATTAATGAGAAATACGGCAGTTGTGAAAGCTTCTACCCAGAATTTCTCGGGAACATGAGATTGACCAAGTAAACAAAGACCCATCTCAACAATATGTCTGTGTTTACGTTCCACTACACCGTTTTGTTGAGGGGTGTAAGGACACGAAGTTCGGTGACTAATTCCATGTTGCACCAAAAAAACACTAAATTGCCTGTTGATAAACTCCCCTCCCCCATCTGTTTGTATGGTTTTTATGGTATGAATAGCAGAGATTTTTCGGGATAACTGATTTTCGATAAGAGTTTCAAATTCAGAAAAAACCGAAAACACATCCGACTTTCGAAATAAAGGAAACAACCAAACATAACGGGAGTAATCATCAACAATGGAAAGATAGAATTTATAACCAGAAATAGAGGGGACAGATGATGGTCCCCAAACATCCAAATGAAGTAAATCCAAAGGTTTTGTAGAATTAAAAGACCTAAGATGAAAGGGAAGATTACACGATTTGCCTAACGGGAAAATATGACACATTTCCCTAGATTTAACTGGACCGCTAACCGGTATCCTAATTTTATTAACCAAAGATTCAAAAACTTGAGACGAAGGATGTCCCAAACGGGCATGCCACGTGGAAGACGAAGCACGTTCCCCAATCAACGCCAATGAGTTTATGCGAGAGGTAGGAATGAAAGACAATGTGTAGAGATCTCCAACATTACTGCCAGAAAGAACGATCCTCTTGGTACGATTGTCCTTCACACAAAACCCAAAAGCGGTTAGCTCAAAAAAACAGTCATTGTCAAGACAAAATTTGCGGATCGAGAGTAAAGAACGACTGATTTTAGGAACATGCAAGACCGTATTTAAAGTGAAATTCTGATTATTCGCAGAAAACTTAGTAGATCCTATATGAGTAATGGGAAGAGAAGAACCATTAGCTACAATAATAGAGTCCTTACCAGAATATGGAGAGTAGTTATGCATAACATCCGTGGTGGATGTAATATGGTCTGTCGCCCCGAAATCAAGCACAAAAGAGACTGGAGCCATGGGTGATGAACTGCCGTATGAAGAACTGGTACCATGTTGTGGAACATTGTTGCTCGGGTAGTACTGGGCAGTGTACGCATAATTACCTCGCTGGAAACAAGTAGTAGCATCATGACCATGTTTCTTGCAGATTTGGCAAGTGACGGTATTCGGATCAGGACTTAGAAAGGGATTAGGAGGCATGTATGGAATGGGTGGAGTAGGCTGCCGCATGGGTTGAGGACTTGGGAAAGGCTGGAAATTCTGTGGGAGAGGAAGCAGACCACGGTTATTGTTCCGATTTTTGTTACGACTTTGGTTACGATTTCCACTACCCCGATTTTGATTTGGGAAGAAAAAATACCCCCCCCGGCCATTAAGACCAGTAGGCCGAAACCCATTGCCAGAGTTGTATTGAGAAGGGCCGGGAACATGGGTGGGATTTTTGGGTTTTTCCGATTCTTTAACCGCAGCTAGAGCACTAAGATTTGTGGTGGTGTGATTAGCAAACCTCTTTTGAAGAGCTTCTTCTTGAAGAAGAAGATCCTTGAGATCATCAATAGAGGTGTCCCCCTTAGCGTTTTGGGTGGTAATGAATTCCTTATAGGTGTGGCCAAGTCCCCCCAAGATTCGACTACGAAGGGTTTGTGTAGTTACGGCTTCACCCGCCGAGGCTAGAGAATGAGATAGAGTTTTAGCTCGGAGAATGTACTCTTGAATAGTCATTCCGGAGCAAGAGAAAGATCATGAAGCTCCTCTTGAAGCTTTTGGATATGAATGGTGGACGCTACACCGAATTCTTTGGCTAGAAGATCCCACGCTTGTGGTGCGGTGGTACAAGGGTTGACATGGGGTTGGACATCAGAGGTAACCGTGGTTTTAATCCAGCCAAGAACGAAACGAGAAGTGTGTACAAAGACATCATAATCAGGATTGTCGGTAACGACAGTGGTGTTGTCTGTGGTGGTGGAGAGGGTACGAGGAGGTGGGGTTGTATTTGTGACTACATCGGTAAGAGAATGGATTTCTAACATGGAGAGAAAGAGAGAACTCCAATTTTGATAATTTTCGTTGGTTAATCGACAGTGACCCATATACGATTGCACATTAAAAAGAATTGGAAGTCCATACTTGTTATACGAAGAAGTACCTTGCCCAGAACCGTTATTAGCCATGGCTTTCGTCAAATCACCCATGGCTGTTTAGTAGCTCTGTTTAGTAGCTCTGATACCATGAACGAAGACCACCTGCACAGTAGAATGAAAAAGACTCATAGAAAAGAAGAATAGAAGGAGTAGAGAAAGACACGGTTTTGACTCTGGGAACCCAAGTGGTGGTATCCCTCTAGACTTTGTATATTAATAGGAAAATTCCATGAGTACTTTACAAGGAAAGATAATATTTATTCCTAATCTATCCTAAGCACAATCCTATTTACAAGGCAACTAAATAAGCATAAAATAACTAAAAGATATGTACAGCTAATGAGTTGTGGTGAGATTGTGGTAATTGGCTCTTGCCAAACACGTGAGACTGAAGGCTCACGGTTTGTGTCTTTCAGTTGGCACGGGGATTAAGGGAAAAAGTGAAAAATGTGATGTGTTTTGAGTGTTGATAGTTAAGTGGGAGAGAGAAAGTGGGGTAGAAAATAGTTAGTGGGTTAATGGATGTGAGTGTGCAAGTGGGTTAAAACTTGCCATTTTTTGATTTTGCAATTTTAGTTGGGACACCGTTTTTGGCAAGTTTTGCAATTTGAAATGGGACGGAGGGAGTATACACATACACGTATACACATACATATATTATCTTTATTTAAGAAATAATAGAAACAAAATTATCACTAATTTTTTCTTAATAAAAATAAAAAAAATCAGCTGACACATTTTATTAGTTCATTTTTAAGAAAAAGAGGCCCCAAGAAAAAATATACACCAAAAAAGAGGCCTATTTTATTTGAAAAAAAAAAAAAAAAGCAACCAAGCCCCACTACGCATATAATTTTTAAGGCCTTCATATTTCCTCATTCATATTATGTTTGAGCCCTTATACTTTGTTGCTTCACGTTTTTAATAGTTTTGTTATACTCCCATGACATCATAAAATGTCTTATTTGACTATTAAAAGAAATGTTGATATATTTTCCTTTCATCATTATTCTTAATGGGAGTAAGAATTACATTCGTAGCAAATGACTATTTAAGCATTTTTGTGTTTTAATTTAGGAATTTCACTTATTTTAATAACTCAAAGAAAATATTTTTTTTCTTGTGAATAATATAAGTTGAAATAAAAACATATTTATAAGACATGGATATGTATACTTCTATGGAGTATGTTTTTTTTTTTTTGTCCTCATACTCTTATTATATTATTATATTTTTGGTGACCATAATTTAATCTTATATTTGCAAGAGTTTTTATGACTCTTTCATAATATATATCTATAATATGTTCTTTTGCAAATTTTGGGACGTTATATGTACATTTTTTTAATCATATTTTTGTTTTACATATTTTTTTATTTTATAATTTTACTGGGTTTTATATATTTTGTTACTATTATTTATAAAAAAATGTAGGTTTGATTATAACCTTTAATTAATCTGTTATTATGCTAAGTTCAATCAATTGATCTTACAATTATTTTATACTTCAATACAAACTAAAAGTACAAGTTAACAAAAAAAAAAAATGCTACTAAAAACAGGAGTTTTGAGAAGATAAAAATGATTTATAAAAGGACAATCATTGTTTCAAAAAAAGAAAAGGCATCTCATTGAACTTTGCCCAGGGTCCCCAAAAAGCTAGGAACGCCCTGCAAGTGAACTGTGATCAAACATTAGTGCAAATCTAATCATCTCAATGAGTTATTAAAAAAAAAAAAAAAACTTTTGTTGATAAATTTCTTAATGATACATTAATACTAACAATTTTTAGAATTATTACTAGAATGATTAAATTATCATTAATATTTTGTCAAATTTAATTTTTTGACGTTAAAAAAGCAAATAAGACTATCTTTCCGTGGCAAGAATATAATTTTTTTACAAAATATATATTTGAGCTCATAAAAGTCAAAATTTTTAGTTGCAAAATTGTTAATACTACATTAATAACAATTGTAAATATGTATACTAAATTTTATAAAATTGTATTCAAATGCCAATCAAGTTTCCCTGAAATTAAGAGATAATGCTATATTTCCATCCTTAGTTGAGGGTAAGGGCTTTTTATTTCTATTAATACTTGGGTTGGTCTCCTGTAAAACGCGTTTTTCCTAATGGTTAGGAAAAACGTGTTTTTCAAAACCTCCAGAAGACTTTATATTGATATCCAGAAAACTTTATGCTGATATCCAGGACCCTTCTGGCTATCACTTTCAAATGTTCTGGCTATCAATCTCATATCCAGAAGGCTTTATATTGATATCCAGAATAAGAGAACCCTTCTGACTATCACTTTCAAAGGTTCTGCTATCAATTTCAAAGGTTCTGCTATCAATCTCATATCCAGAAGGCTTTATATTGATATCCAGGACCCATCTGGCTATCACTTTCAAAGGTTCTGGCTATCAATATCATATCCAGAAGCCTTTATATTGATATCCAGAACCGTTGAAATGTTTCGATTATTTACAAAAATGCCACCGTGTTTTTTTTTAAAACACGTTTTTCCTAAGCGTTTGGAAAAACACGTTTTTCCCGAGATTTTGCGTTAATATTTTGAGGGAAAAAAATAGAAAATAACTTTTGATCACTTGTCACTTGTGCATCATACAGAGATAAGTATTCTTATTAATCACCATAACAATATAATACTTCAAATTTATTTTCAACAGTAGTATTTTTATCGGAGTTGGTTTTGGGGGAAACTAGTTCCTGCATGAGTTATAAACGGTCCACTTTTTAACCCTTAACTCTAAAACCCTACACCCTAAATTCTAAACCCTAAACCTTAAACCCTAAATATTAACCCCTATAAAAACAGGACTTTTTATAACTTATGGAGAAACTAGTTTCCCCCAAAATTTTCTCTTTTTATCGGTCAGCAATTTTCACCCTTTCGTCCCGAACAAAAGATTGTGGATTAGGCACGTATAGAAATGAAGTTGAGATTGGGGTGAAAGGTCTCCAAAATTATAGTGATTTTTTTTTTTTTTTTTTGGAGCAAAAAAACACCAGCTTTCATTAATAAACATTAATAAGATGGCACTCCACAACATTCGGAGGCTCATCCCAAAGTTGAGGATTTTGATTAAGTCGTACAATCATCGTAATACTCTTTGCCTTCGCGAGAAAGCCAATCTCTTCTAGAATTAAAAAGCACGTCCTTGAATGATGCAATAAGGGAATATAATTATATTAAATATTATAATTATGTTGGTATTTTATTATTAGTTTAGTTTTAATTAGTATTTTTATTATTATTTTTGTCATTAATTTTGATGGGTCATTTAAAGTATGTTTTAGAGTAGGATTAGGAGTTATTTTGCTATTTTTAAGTCCTATTATGTTACCATATAGGTTAGGAGTAATTCTAGAAGGTTTAGGATTGTTTTTCAAGTTTTATGGGCACTATAAAATAGACCTAAAGTTGTATTCCGAAAATTAGATTATTCTCAATAAAAAATTGATTGCTTAGCAATTATCTATCCCTCTTTAACCTTCATTATTTCTTTATTCAAGAATTTCATTGAAATTCTTCTTGGGAATTTATATTCCTTGTAGATTAATTGATTTCAATCAATTAATAGTTACTATTCCGCTGCGTCTTACATCAGTTGGTATCAGAAAAGGTTGATCCTTGGACGATGGTTAACGAAGGAGGGCACAACGAGGGCATGGACGCCATTCTTGCTAGTCTCCGAACTCTTACACAGTTGGCGGAGCAACAAACGCGCTGTTGGAGCAACAAGCAACGAAGCAAGATGAGCTTTTGACGGCGTTTGGGCAACTAGCAGTTGGTCGTGATGTCAACCCCGGAAACCGAAACGGCGTGCGTGAGGAAGATCTCCGTCACGTTGATCCGTACGGTTGGGTTTATCGTATTAATCGTATTATTGATATGGATTTCAAAGGAGAAAAGGTTGGTAATAATTTTTTTCCCGTGGCTGGAGAGTTTGCTCCAAAATTGAAATCAGATGAGCCACTTTTTGAAGTGGTGGTGAACGATGAACGTGAAAACGAGTCGTTGGAAGTGCATTCAGAGGAGTCCCTTCTTGAAGTGGTGGTGACGGACGATGGTGTGACTGGGTGTTTGGATGTGCAAGATGCAGGCAGCCACATGAAGATCCCTAGCCCAGCACAACATCACCCACAAACAACCCAGCCATCCCCGGAATCAGCTCCGATCCGGCCGAACTGTAGGCTCGATCCGCCCGGATCTTGTGATAAGATCCGCCCGTACTTCCTCAATGACACGCCCGGACCAGAAAGTACAGTCTGGCCGCACCCATATACAAACCCGCCCGGATCGTCGCGTCCCAGCCAGATAAAAGAGCTCGACTTGATTGGCACGACCATGCTCAGCAATCCGCCTGGAAGGTTAATTATTTTCAAACCGGTGTTAAAAGGTTGTCTTATTTCTTCCATGGTGCAGCAGTGCCAGATTTCTTGCGGATCGAAAAGGTGTGTATTTATTCCAAGTATCTATTCAAGTGGAGTGGACGACTTCAAACATCAAGCACGAACTCAAGGACAAGCTCGTTTGAAGTGGTGGTGAATGACGCAATACGGAAATATAATTATATTAAATATTATAATTATGTTGGTATTTTATTATTAGTTTAGTTTTAATTAGTATTTTTATTAGTATTTTCGTAATTAATTTTAATGGGTCATAAAGTATGTTTTAGAGTAGGATTATGAGTTATTTTGCTATTTTTAAGTCCTATTATGTTACCATATAGGTTAGGAGTAATTCTAGAAGGTTTAGGATTGTTTTTCAAGTTTTATGGGCACTATAAAATAGGCCTAAAGTTGTATTCCGAAAAATAGATTATTCTCAATAAAAATTTGATTGCTTAGCAATTACCTATCTCTCTTTAACATCCATTATTTCTTTATTCAAGAATTTCATTAAAATTCTTTTTGGGAATTTATATTCCTTGCAGATTAATTGATTTCGATCAATTAATAGTTACTATTCCGCTGCGTCTTACATCATTGAAACAAATATCCGTCGTTCGCTCTTTCTAACAATAACCTCAGATGCACAAATGCTACTCCAAGCAAAACTTGGAAACGGCCTAACAGTGGCCTTCAAAAGATCCCCATACGGATAATATTTGGCGTTGAAGACTCGACAAATTGACGCAATAAATGTCTGACCAAGCATCCAAAGCAGTGCAATAAAGACAAATCCAGAAATCAGATAAAGGCTCTCAACATGATGGAGAGAAGACAAAGGCTCCCAATTGAGGGGAGAAGATCTACGGAGGGGAGAAAACAAAGGCTCCCAAAGAAGGGGAGAAAACATATAACATAACGCGATAATCGACTTGATTGCACGAGAAAATCGATGAAGGGAGAAGCACTTGCTATGACTACTTCGATCACCAACATCGATCTTATGTAACTCCATAACCCTCAAATCTGATTCTTCAAAATCAGAAATTATTGAAAACCACAAAAAACATAATACTAAAAATGCGTTAAAAAGTAATGGAAAGTAGTGGTCGAAATCCGACCAAAAATGTCGGATCTCGACCACCGAGTTTGAATATGCCGGCTGTTTACAATAGAAAGGAACAGAAAGACATGGGAAGTTGTGAAAGTTTGTAAGAGTTTGAAGTAAATAGTTTATTCATGCTGCTTTTTATGGAACACAGCCTTTGATTTATATAGGTTACAAACCTATTGCTATTAGGAAACTATTGCTATAAGGAAACAAATTCCTTGTTTGTCGCCGTCCCTGTCTCCACACCCTCCCTCAAGTTGGAGCATGGATTAAGAATGCCCAACTTGCTAATGAGAAGGTCAAAATGTTGTTTACCAAGGGCCTTCGTAAAGATATCGGACAACTGTGATATGGTGTTAACATAGGAGGGAGAAATTAGGCCATTTGTAATTGCATCACGAACAAAGTGACAATCCACCTCTATATGCTTTGTTCGTTCATGAAAAACAGGATTTTTAGCAATGTGTAAAGCTGACTGGCTATCACAATAAATGTCAATAGCTTTGGGATGATGAATACCCAAGCTCAGAAGCAACCCTTTCAACCATTTGAGTTCACATGTAAGTGCTGCCATAGCACGATACTCAGCTTCAGCGGAAGAACGAGAGACGGTAGGTTGTTTCTTTGTCTTCCAGGAGATGGGGGAATGACCAAGAAACACAAGCCATCCGGAAAGAGATCTTCGAGTTATAGGACAAGCTGCCCAATCTGAGTCACACCAACCTTGCAAAGTAAGCTCACTATCAGCTCGCAGTAGAATACCCTGCCCCGGTGTACCTTTAAGATAGCGAACAACCCGAAGAGCAGCATCCCAATGTTTCCTGCGAGGCTCGTTCATAAATTGTGCAAGAATATGCACAGAGTAAGCTAAATCTGGTCTTGTTACGGCAAGATAGATGAGCCGTCCAACAAGACGACGATATTGTTCCGGGTCTTCTAACAAAGCACCAGTAGCAAGACCAAGTTTATGATTTGGTTCAATAGTAAAATCAGCGGGCTTAGCACCCAAAAGACCGACCTCAGAAATCACATCCAAGGTATATTTTCGCTGGCACAAGAATAGGCCAGACGAACTGCGAGCAACTTCAATGCCCAAAAAATACTTCAATGAACCAAGATCCTTCATCTTGAAACATTCACATAAATATTTCTTGAAATTATGTAGAGCAGTGGAATCATTCCCAGCAAGAATAAGATCGTCCACATACACAAGAACATTCATTTGCACTTTACCCTTTGTGAATGTAAAGAGAGAATAATCAGAATAAGACTGCAAGAATCCGTAGCTTTTCAAAAAAGCCACCAATTTGGCAAACCAACAACGAGGTGCTTGTTTTAATACGTAAAGAGATTTGCGGAGACGACATACCATATTAGGTTGAGATGCATTGAAACCCGGAGGAGGTTTCATATAAACCTCTTCATCCAGATCACCATGCAAGAAGGCATTATGTACATCCATTTGATGTAACTCCCAATTCTTTGAGGAAGCAATAGCAAGAAAAGCCTGAACAGTGACCATTTTAGCCACGGGCGCAAAAGTCTCAGTGTAGTCAATGCCTTCCTTTTGATGATTGCCAAGAGCCACAAGTCGAGATTTGAGCCGTTCAACTCCGCCATCGGAGTTATATTTTATTCTGTAAACCCATTGACTACCTAGAGCATGCTTGCCATGAGGTAAGGAGACCATAGTCCATGTGCCATTATCTTCCAAGGCACGAATTTCTTCTTGCATTGATTTCTTCCATCCATCATGAGTCATAGCATCACGAAAGGACCTAGGCTCTTTAGTAGTAGTAATAGCTGCAAGGAAGTGACGATATTTCACAGAAAAACTGTCACAATTTATATAGTGAGCTATAGGATAGGGGGTACCTGAGGAATCGATTGGAGGTGAGTGAGTGGGGGATGGACTTGTAGACGAAACAGCATGAGCCACATAATCTCGTAGACGAACAAATGGAGTTTTCTGACGCATACCCCTCCCTAAAGCCTCAGGCTCAGTAAGAACCTCATCCCCAACATCCGCCTCATCCTCAATAACATGTTCAGGTATCACATTAGGTACTGTTTTAGTAACTACCTCAGGGGCAGGATCAGGGATAACATGTGATGAGGCAACCTCAGGATAATCAATAAAGCCGAATTCATTCTCATTATTAAGAACTTCAACTGAGTCCGAGACACGAGGGACTGCAGTAGGAGCACTGTAAGGAAATATATTTTCGAAAAACTTCACATCCCGAGAAACAAAAAATTTCTTGGTTTCAAGATCAAACAATTTCCATCCCTTTTTACCCAAAGGGTATCCGGCAAAAATACATTTTCGACTTCTACTGGCAAACTTATCACCTTTAGCCCTCTGATTATGAGCATAGCACAAAGCTCCAAAAACTTTCAGAGAATTAAAGAAAGGCAACTTTCCAAACAAAATTTCATAAGGGGTCTGATTATCTAGAAGAGGCGAAGGAGTACGATTAATCAAATGAGCCGCAGTAAGAACTGCCTCTCCCCAAAAATAAATTGGTAGATGAGCCTGAAAACGAAGGGCCCTAGCAACATTAAGAATATGACGGTGTTTTCTCTCGACTCTTCCATTTTGTTGTGGTGTACCCACGCAAGAGGTTTGAAAGTGGATGCCAGATTTAAAGAAGTAATCAAGCATGCAAAGAAATTCAGTACCATTATCAGATTGAACAACTTTAATCTGTTGGGAAAATTGACGTTCAACCATAGCAATAAAAGCCATAAACATGCGAAAAACTTCTGTTTTATCAACTAATAAATAAATCCAAACAGCTCTTGAATAATCATCCACCAAAGTCAAAAAATAACGTGCACCACAAGAAGAAACATGAGTGTATGCACCCCATAAATCACAATGTACTTTCTCAAAGATCCTAGTAGATTTGGATTCACTAATAGGAAAAATATCTCTAGATTGCTTAGCCCGAAAACAAGTATCGCAGACTTTATTTAAACTACCAGAAACATGACTAACGGGAGGAAGGAGTTTTACTACTTTCTCGGAAGGATGCCCCATGCGATTATGCCACAAGTCCAACAATGCAGATGAGTTGGAAGTTGTAACAAGATTTGCTGAAGATGTACCGGTAAAATAGTAGAGTCCATCCCGCCTAACACCCGTTCCAATCAGGTTCCTCGACCGGTCCTGTATAGCACACATGGAGGAGTTAAAGTGGACAGTGCATTGAATATCATCAGAGAGTTGCGAAATTGAGAGCAAGTTACAGCTTAGATTAGGAATAAAAAGAACACGAGAAAGTGTAATAGTGTCCGATAAACGAACAGATCCCTCTTGGTGAGCCAAGACAGAGGCTCCATTAGGTAAACCGACAGGGCAAGCCGGTATCTGCCGTGAATTGAGAAGACATGAAATATTTCCAGTGACATGATTTGAAGCGCCTGTATCAATAATCCATAAAGTCGAATCGAACTTACCATGGAGACGGTCATTGGAAATTTGAGAATTACCGACGAGGCTTGCTAAGGCCTTCCATTGCTCTGCAGTGAAGGAAGCGGTGGAAGAAGTTCCTACAGCTGCCGCACCAACACTTACTGATCCAAGATCTGTCATTGTAGGTGTGGAATTGTTACGAGAAGTACCTCTGCCTCGACCATTTTGCGAACGACCACCACCACGAGAATATGACTTGGTTCGATCATAAAACCACTCCGGATATCCAATTAATTCAAAGCAAGAAGTACTTTCATGACCAGTCTTCTTACAATGAGTGCAAGTAATATTAGAACGATCAGGATTGTCACGACTACGTGTTCCATTGGTACGTACTGCAAAGCTAACCGCATCTTGTGGTTCATCACCAATTGGTTTAGCAAGTCGAATTCTTTCATCCTGACAGGCCAAATTGTAAGCACGATCTAGACCAGGAAGTGGATCCATAGACAAAATATTTGTACGAGTATTTGCATGATACTCAGAATTTAGACCCATAAGAAATTGATGAAGTTTACCCGTCTCCCTTCGTGCTGCATGTTGCTCAGCTGCTGTGCAATTGTTACAACAGGAACAATTGATCAAGGGTTCAAGACTATGGAGTTCTTCCCATAAACCTGTTAATTTACTAGAATAAGTGGCAACAGGCATATCTTTAGTTTGTTCACATTTAGCAATAGCTACCTTCAATTGTTGGATGCGTGGTCCATCAACCACCGCATAACGAGATTTGAGTGAATCCCAAAGGCGTTTAGCATCTCTAAATTTCGCGAGAGTACTTTTAACCTCGGGGTCAATAGTATTCATGAGCCAAGAAAGTAGCATAGCCTTAATAGTATTCCAATCATCAATCGTGCAAGGAGGGGTGGGTTCTGTAATCGTACCGTTTAAGAAACCAAACTTACGTCGAGCCTCGAGCGCCGTTTGCATATCACCTGCCCAGTCGTCATAATTAGTGCCGCGGAATCGAGTAGGAGTGATAAAATCTCCAGGTCTATCTTGAGGACCCAAATAAAAGGGAGAATTATATTCAATTTTTGGTGTTGGGGGAGGAGGGTTAGGATTATTGGTTGAACCCCCACCAGGAGGGGTAGGAGTAAGTGTTTCGTCAATGGCCATTATGTATTCAGACTTGTGTATGTTGAAAGCCTGATACCATGTCTCAGTGATTTTTGTTGAATAAGAAAACGATAAGATGACTTCAAAGGAAGTTGGATGTGAAATGGGAATGTAAAATTATATTAAAATAATTTTTTAACTTCCTTCTATACTAAATTCTGATACATGGATTATAATAGTAATTCTTAAAGCAAATTTTACACATTTCTGAAAATTCATGTCCTCACGATTACATATAACTAATTTATTATTCATCCTCTTTGTCTATGAATAAATGTCCTGATTTAAGGATGATTACATAAAGGCTTCGTTTGCTTCGCGTAAAATAACTTCCGAAAAATCACTTACGGATTTCTAATCCGTAAGTCAATTTTCAAAAAATGTTAACTCCCTCACTCACGCACTTAAATACAACCTCACGCAATCCACTCCACCTCCAACACCACCCCTTCCATCCATCCTGTCCCCACCCCCACCCTCCAACCTTACCTTCCCTCCACCCTAAAAAAAAAAAAAAAAAATCACTCATATTAAAATTATCTTTTAACACCTACTTCACCCCCACCCCCAACCCCCCCCCCCCGCCCCACCAAAAAATAAAAATAAATCTTTACTCTTTTTAAAATTATTTTCTAACAACTCCCCACTCTCGCTCGCTACACCCCACCCCACCCCACCCCCACCCACCCACCCAAAAAAAAAAAAAAAAAAAAAAACTTCTTTCACTTCACTCATATTAAAATTATTTTTGTACACCTCCTTCATCCCCGCCTCACCCCTATCCCCCACCTACCCTACCCCCCCCCCCCCACATACCACCCATCCCACCCAACACCCACCCCATTCAAAAAATTTCTCATTTTGCTTTTTTGTCTCATAATATTTTTTTTCTCATATTAAATTATTTTTTTCTCATATGAAAATATTTTTCGGAAAACATTTTCCTTAGATTTACCAAACAACCGAAAACATGTTTATGTCATTTCCCAGAAGACATTTTCATTTTCCAAAAAACATTTTCCGGAAGTTGTTTTAAGTGAAACAAACGAAGCCTAACTTAAAACTATTACTTAAAGTTTCTTCGTACCAACGTAAAAAAAAAATTACCACATTTATTTTAATACAGATGAAATATAACATACTCTCTCTGTCCCATCCAAAATATGATTCCTGGTCCCAACACAGGGATTAAGGAATACCAATATTCTATTTTATAAAGTGGTTTAAAAAGTAAGTGTGTGAGTATGAAAGAGAGATAAAGTGGATAGGAGATAATAAATGAAAAGTTGTTATGAGTATGACAAGTATGTCCTATTAACAAAGAAGTAATAAAAAAAATCAATTGGGATGTCCTATTTTGAGTGGGACACCAAAATGGCAAAACTTCCTATTTCGAGTGGGGCCGGGTGAATATAGTACCTTCGTTCCAAAATGATCTTCACACTTTTTTCGATGTTACTATGAATGATTTTCGATTAATAATTTTAGGTTGATTTAATTATCCTAATAAAAATCTAAAACTTGTTATTGATAGTATTGTTGATAGTGTATCAGTAACAAGATTTAGATTTCATTAGTATAGTTGAATCAACCTAAAGTTATTGCTCAAAGTTCCTTCGTAGTAACCGCGAATAAAATATGAAAATCATTTTAGGACGGAGGGAAGATTAGACTTGAATGAAATTCAAATTACTGAATCAGTTACGCAGTTCTCACCAAAGCAAACTTCTTAATACAAATACTGCGATTCCTGATACTACTTGAGCTAGAGTTAGTGATAAAGCCTAGAGCTCTTTCTCTTCTTATGCATCTAAATCAATGAAAGAAGCTAACCCTATTTTAGCATCATCATATGAGTCCTCATCGTCATAAGCCCAATAATCCTTTTCCATCATGGCTTCCTCCTCCTCCTTACTAAACAATTCCTCAACAATATTAAACAACTTCCGAACATACGCCGGCGACTTGCTCTTGATATGATCAACAACTTTCTCACACGATACATTAATCAAACCACTTATATTCAAATAATTCGCAGCCTGAATCACATAGCATATCTCCATCGTTGGGACCCCATCGAACAACGCCTTATCGAGTTGCTTTAGTTCTTCTTCTCCGGTGTAGGCGTCGTCGTGCATTTTGAGGTACTCGATCACCTTTGTTAGGGTTTTTGAGTCGACGTTGGGGAGAGGGATAAACATGGTGGGGGCGTTTTCGTCGTCTAAATCTTCTAGCATGTTCTTGATGGTGATGGATTGCATTGCGGCGGATTTTTCGAGTGTGAATTCTTGGTGGTCGCTTGTTTTTTAGGACTAGCATCTTCTTGGTGGTCTCTTCTACTGTTGACATGGTTATGTGAGTGAGTGAGTGAGTGAGTGAGTGAGTGAGTGAGTGAGTGAGTGAGTGAGTGAGTGAGTGAGTGAGTGAGTGAGTGAGATCTTCCTTGCTTGAATGATTGAATATATGGTGTTGCTATATATAGTAGTGGTGTGACCTAGTTAGATTAGGGTTATTTTTCCATGAAAAGGGAAATTATGCATTTGTTTATTGTTTATAATGTTATAAATACTATAATCACTATTGTTAGATTTTCACTGGAATAATTATTAATCTATAATCATGGTTCAAAGACCATTACTCCATACGGTCTAAAATAACTGTCGCTTTTGATCCAAAATAACTGTCACATTTGAGCTAAATGTCCCTCTTACCCTAGCATTGAAAGTTGTTCTGTTTAATTAATTGTTTTATTGTTAGATATTAATGTAGGAAGATGCACACTTAATATGGGTAAATTTGGCAATTTAAACATTAAATAATGATAATAATTGTCTTTCTTAAGAATTGTGCAAATGTCAAAAGAGACAGTTATTTTGAACCGGATGGAGTATAACAAATACTCCCTTTGTCCTGTAATTCGTTTTATAATAAATATCATATTTTCTTTTTCAGTCTGTCTCAAAATAAATATTGTGTTCATGAGTAAGAAAATAATGTTAACGCATTTCCACCATGCACAAACAAATAAAGCATAATTAATAAAAATATGACAATTTAAATATGACATTTATTATGAAGGAGAGAGTACACATGATCAAGAGATCTGTTTAAATAATAGCCCACGCCCAGTTGTTAATAACATCGTCAACAATTGCAGAGGCACTTAATTTAAATTTGCTTAATTATCACACGGGATTATCCATTTAATTACTCCGGAGCAAATAAAGGTTGGAGTGATTAAGTAATCCTTCAATAATGATTGAATAATACTATGGGCACAAAAAAAATCACAAAATCTTGCTCACAAGTGTAATAATTTTATTGGTGTTTTAAATTAGAGTGTGGATGGTCTATTATCGATGTAATCAATAAAATATCGCCACCTCATGTTGTGAGCAAGATTTTGTGAGTTTATTTTGTGCCCCTAGCATTGCTCATAATGATTAACGGATCCGGAACCCAGTTATTAGGCTCCCACATTAGATGCCACCCACACATTTGTTTGAGATTTAATTCTGACTTTACAGTTTTCCGGATCACAACCATTGGATTTGGATGTGATCCGGATAGAGCCGTCAATTTGGGCTGAGCCCGTTGGGCCAGCCTGGCCCGCCATAGAATAAGGGTGGGTTGGGCCTTAAATATACTAACCCAAATACAAGTGGGCCATTTTGGGCTAGCCCATTTGGGTCACGGGCCATACGGGTTTGGGTCGGGGCGGGCGGGGCAACCCACCTTTTTTTTTTTTTTTTTTTTTTTTTTTGCTTACCGATGTCTACTTTGAGACTCGTTGTGCTGCCTGCCCCTCTCTCTCTACTTTAGGGTTTTTCACTTTTTAATTTTCAATTTTCTCTTCAACGACGACCCTTGTCTCAACCGGCGCCTACCAATCATCGCCATCGTCTTCGCCTACTAGACCCCTTCCGTCAGTCCGTGATCCATCTGGTAAGTCCTCTTTTTTCGACCCTTATATCGTCTTTCTCTCTCTCTATCTATTCGACCTTTCTCTCTCAACCGGCGCCGCTACCCTTCCGTCAGTCCGTGATCCATCTGCTAATCTTATCACTCAATTTCACATCATTAGGGATGAAGTAAATATTTTTTCTTTGTTAATCTTTTGGGCTTTGGTTTTGGATTTGTGATTCATATGTTTGATTTTACTTTTGGATAAATTTTAGTAGATTACAATTTTAATCATTTTTTCTTTTGCTTTGTTCATTTAAGAAATGGCATCTAGCTCGGTTAATCGAAGTATCAATGTTGATGTTGGTTTTGTTGGTGTTAGACTCATTAGTCATATGTGACTGCTTGTGCTTGGTGCAGCACTCTCTTTTGGTATAAATTGAATGACACATTATTTGTTCATTCCATGTTGATGCTTGATGCAACCTGTAAGCTTGTAAATACTGTAATATGTTGCTGTCTTGCGGAGTTGCGGGCCTGAACCTGCCTGGATCATGCCCTTCTTTTTTTTTTTTTTTTTTAACTAGCAGGTGCTTGCTAAACTGAAAATCACAAAAAATAAAAATAAAATCTTATTGTAGTCTTTGCCCATCTGACCCGCCTGACCCACTAACCCAAGGTGGGTTGGGTTGGAATGACATTTTCTCAGCCCGCCAAGAATTTGGGCCACCCACCCCGCCCCGTTTAAAGGCGGGTTGTGGTGGGTTGAGCCCACCCCGCCCCGCCAGCCCATATTGACAGCTCTAGATCCGGAAATAAAATACGAGTTGGCTCGAGCCCCGGGGGCTTGTGAAATATCGAGCTAGAATGAGATTGAGGTGCAATCGGATTCGAACTCGAATTGGTTGTCAAGTTTATTTTGTTATCGAGTCAGCTATGTTCGACTTGTTTGGCTAGTTAAAAGTTTGATTTGAATTTATTCACGATCAACTCGATCTGGATAAGCTCGTTAAGACTTGAAATTTTGTTTACGATCAGCTCGAAATTGACTCGTTAATTACATTATGAACACATTATTATATAGTAAGAAAAATCTCAACTCGAGCTACGCTCGTTAAACTCGAGGTCGATATCGACTCGAGTTGCTCAAAAAACAACTCGAAACTCACTCAAGTTCGGACGAACAAGTGGGCTCGAGCTCGAGAAAAGCTTAAACTCGATAAGTTATAAACGAGTTCGAGCTCGACACCTCAAACTCAAAGCTCGACGATGTTGGACTCGTTTACAGGCTAACAAACATGGCTAACCCGGCCCTACAAGAGCAGTAAATCTGTAAATCGAGACAAACTACTCGAATTCGACTTAAATCTGGCTCAAAAATATATGGCAAGTACGTACACTATAAAATGAGCTTATTATGAGCTTCAAGTAAGATTTGTTATCTAAATCAAGTCAAATTTGAACATTATGAGCTTTGAACATCTGCACATTTGCAAGCTTAGCTTGAACTGGGCTTCGACCCAGTTCATAATTTTAATGCCTGAAAAAACACAAGGGAACGCGCAAGAGACATGTTTGATCCACTGTTTCAACATTCAATGTACGAGTACAAGAACTAGGGCCGTGTAATAACAAAAAGAAGAAAAAAAAAGTCGCCCATGATCATCAAGCACACGGAGCGACAAAGGAATGGAGTAAAAATCAGCAAAAAGGAGGCATATATACATCATCCGTCCACACGAGAGAGAGAGAGAGAGAGAGAGAGAGAGAGAGAGAGAGAGAGAGAGAGAGAGAGAGATTCCAACACCAAATGAATTATTACGACTTGAACAAAGCTAATGCACTTGAATCAAGAACAAATGGCGGAAACACTACAATCTTTACAAGACAACAAGATTTAGAAGTTATGTCCGCGCAGACGACAAATATACACAAAGTTAATACTACAGGCAAGTTTAAAAGTCCCTGTGGGATTATCAGCAGCTGTCCTGTCTAGTTAACTTTCTGATGGCCGTGTCAGCCTCTTCGCAATTTCCTGTCGATAAACGAAAAAGAAATTCCTCAGTCTCCAACTCCGACCAATATAGTAGAAATTTTCTATAATCAAGTGCCCACACCTAATTAGACCCAGGCAGCCCAGAAATCCCAGTACCTCACCAATGAAGTACCACACTTAAACGTAAGTTGCCCTCTATATGAAAAATGAAAAATAAAAAATAAAAAACTCCCTCTGTCCCAAAATGACGGTCTCATTTGTCATTTCTCATTATCCCAAAAAGTTCTTCCCATTTTTACAGTTTGGGCTTAAAGGTGCATAAACGAAACATGGCTAGTGAAGCAAGTGTTCATATTCTTAAAAAGTTTGAATGGTCAAATGGGAAGATTATTTTTGGACGGAGGGAGAAATAAACAAAAATAAAAACTGCAGCTACCAAACATTCTGTGATTCAGTAGTCACTCTTCTCCAAGATGTAGGAAAACAAAAAAAAACAAAAAAAAAATAGATATAGTGCCTTGTATTAATTTTTAATTGAGTATAGAATATTGCATAAACAATATGAAATGCCATCTTGTCCAGATAAATTTATACTTGGTCACGTTAAGGTGTTATGCATGCAAAATACGAAATGTCATCTTGCCCAGATAAATAAGGGCGAATGACCAATATATGCAACGTACGTTCACGTTTTTTACGACTAATGCAATGTACTACTTAGTGACATCTTAATCCAATGTACTTTTTCAATTTGTTACACATAAGGCAATGTACTAGTGGACACCCTAACGGCGTCAAAAAACTTAACGGCAGAGCCGACATGGCATCCTAGTCAGCACGCCACATAAGAAGAAGACCAACTCCCGTTAAATTAACCCACAGTAGTTAACAAGAAAACTAACACCCATTAAAATTATAACTCATGTCCATGTTCATCCCCTCATCTACCCCGACACTCCCTCCCTCCCTCCCTCTTCATCTTCCCTAACATCAGACCGCCATCATTCCACCAACAACCACCATCCACCAGTCGCCGCCACCATCACCACCACCAACCACACCCAACAATGGCAGAAAAAACCTCCAAATCTTTCTACATACTACACCAGTCCCCTAAATCTAACATACCCAACATAAACATCAAGAAACCAAGAATAAAAATCAAAACCTGCTAGATTAATCCAACTCAAATTCAATTTTTAAATCAGATTTTCAAAGGGTTATTCAAATCAAATGGTCAAGCAACCCAGATTCGTTTTACTCGAATCTCAAATTTGTTGTTGACGGTTGCGTTCTGGGTTCTCTAATTCATCGATTCAACTCCCCCCCCCCCTCTCTCTTGCAAGAAGATATCTATATTGCTGAGTGGAATTAGGGCGTTTTGATTATGGGTAGAGGTGGGGGAAAGGGAAGGAAAAGAAATTAGTGGCCCGTGAAGACGGGAGTGGAGAGGCAGGGCGTTTTCTGCAAAATATTAATTCCTGATTGATATCATTTTGCTACAATCGAAAGGGTTTATCAATTGGGGAGTTACGGGGGCGAGATCGTGGACAGAAAGGGGGCTATGTGGTGTGTGTGGCTGGGGAGGGAGGGGTGTCGGCTAGGGTAACATTGGGTGGGGAAGAGAAGAACAATGGTGGGTGGTGTGGGTATACTGAATTGGGGAGGACTTGGGAGTGGGAGATCTTGGGATATGGTCCAAGGGTTGGGGTGGGGAGAAAGGGGTTTGTTAACACTAACTGTCGTTAGATCTTTTAATGTGTTGGTTGGCCATTTAAACAAATTGCTCAAACTATTATCCAAGTCATCATTCCGTTAATCAGATTTAACGTCATCCAACGGAGTTGCATTTTTTGTAAAAAGTTTCAAAAGTACAATGAATTATGCTGTCCCTAGATAGTACATTATCTTTGGTGAAATTGAAGGTATTGTACATTGCATGGTTTGGTAATTTACTCGATAAATAATGAATTGAAACAATAATGCACAATTTTAGCGACCAGATGCCATGACAAGATATCTGATAGTAAGGTGCAGCAAAAATAAAATCTTAAAATTTCATCCATACTAACAAGAGTGCAGGAGACCTGTGGAGGAAGTAGAGAACATTTTTTTTTTCACCTATCCATGAAACTAACGTGGTTTAAGTCTGCTGCAGCTTTGTCAAAGATACATATAGTTCTAATTGCAGTATTCATGATTCAACCATGTAGTATTTATAACCTCCAGAGATTCGTGATTGATTTTCAAATCATGTATTATACTCCCTCCGTCGTCCCAATTTGATCTTCCTTATTTGTCATTTCTCATTGTCCCAAAAAGTTCTTTCCAGTTCTACAATTTGGCCTTAAAAGTGCATAAACAAAAACATGGCTAGTGAAGCAAGTGTTCATATTCTTAAAAAGTTTGAATAGTCAAATGAGAAGATCATTTTGGGACAGATGGAGTACAAAAATAAAAAAAAATACTCCCTCCGTCCCAAAATGATCTTCACATTTGACTATTCAAACTTTTAAGGATATGAACACTTGCTTCACTAGCCAAGTTGTTCTTATGCACATGTAAACCTAAATTGTGGAAATGGGAAGAACTTTTTCAGACAATGAAAAATGGGAAATGAGAAGATCATTTCAGGACACAGGGAGTATGTATTACGAGTAATAAACAGAAAAGAATGGTAACCGTGTGATGCATTGCATCCTACATCGAAGAGGTGTAAACTACATTGCTAACAGCCACAGGCGAAGATGCGAATTCCATTTTAAAAATCCTGACAACTAGGACACGACAAAACGACCTCACTACCTAACCAAGTCTTACCTTTTGACCAAATTAAAGCTTTCAATACACAGATAAATATAACGGCAATGAATGGCTAGATAAATGGGAGTCTGCAGGATAAAATGTACCTCAAACAGCTGATTTATGTTATCAGCCGTCTTCGCAGATGTCTCAATAAAGAACATGCCATTCTTTTCTGCATAGTCAATCCCATCCTTCAAAATGGAACTTAAAAATGTTACTGAAGTGCAAAACAGATTCCAATCTTTTCAGAGGAGGAGAAACAAACTGACTCAGTCATTTAGCATACACTCACTTGAACAGATACTTCGCGTTTTTCTAGAAGATCAGCCTTGTTACCGACTAAAGCCAACACAATATCAGGGCTCCCATGCTTTTGTAGTTCCTGTAAAACGTCATGGCGAACAAATCACTACTTGAAAAGCATTTAACCGAGAAATGAGCAGGTACACGCCAAAAATAACTCAAAGAAGTAATGTTTAAATATGATTACGTTTTGGAAAAGGAAACTTATTAGATGAAAAAATCACTAGGATCAGGTTTATAATCGTATAGCTTTATTGACCAAGAGAGGAATGTCATAGCGAACGAACGACGACTAGGCAGATTATGAAGTTAGAGCCACGCTAAACTTGTTAGATGATGTTGAAATTGTGAAGTCCCACAATACAAAGAAATGTATGAGGAAAGTTTTCAATTGCTGCAAACGCAAATTTACAAGGCAAACACACAAGAGAATTAAACTAGTCATGTAACTGATAGGATATACTCCCTCCATCCCATTTCAAATAGCACAAAACCGTCATTGCACGAGAATTAAGGAAAAAGTGGAAAAGGTGATGTGTTGTGAGTGTAGATAGTTGTGTAGGAGAGAGAACGTGAGGTAGGGAATAGTATGTGAGTTAGTTGATGTGAGTATGGCAAGTGAGTCCCACTAAATAAAAATTATAAAAGGTTTCTACTTTTGGATTTTGCAATTTCTGTGGGACACCCAGAATGGAAAATTTTGCAATTTGAAATGGGACGGAGGGAGTATACCTTAACCCAATACTGAGCTTTACTGAATGAATCAGGATTGGTCATATCATAAACAACAACTGCAACTGCAGCACCTCGGTAGTAAAGCGGAGCCAATGCTGCATACCTGCCCAACACACGATTAAAATTTGGAATCCTCATACAAACGTATTCTTCTTTAGAAAAGGGATAAATGATGCAGGTGTTCTTGTGTAAAAAAAAAAAAAAAAAAAAAAACTTCTTTTAGTGAAAATTAGAAAGAAAACCACCACCAAACCAACTATACATACCTCTCCTGTCCAGCAGTATCCCATATTTCAAACTTAACAGTTGTAGAGTCTTGTAATGCTATTGTCTGTGACAAGAACGAAGCTCCAATAGTAACCTGATCAATATGAATATGACAAGGTAAGTATATCTATCCATCTTTCGGGATGTTTAGGATTAACTCGGGAGACAAAGATAGACGCATATCCACTTGAAAGAAGTGGTAGGTAGGCCAAAATAATGATAACATAGGGAATGATATGCTGCTATTTAGCTTATTTGATTACGGTATATCCTTGCCTTGGATGTGGGATCAAACTGACCACGAACAAAGCGAAGCACAATGCAGCTTTTTCCAACACCAGAATCCCCTAAAAGCACCAACTGCAATAAATGTGGGTACAGAATATGGTTAGTCTGTTAGTCAGCAAGCAAAATATCCACGATGGTACTTGGACTATGCTTCTTGCCCCAATTGTGGGAAAGAGACTAGGCAGCACATTGTTAAGCAAAATGGATCCTGTGTACTCACACCACCCACCCACCCAACACCCAACGGACCTAGAGATAGCAACGGGCCGTTTTTTATGTTTCCCAAACCTGCTCCTACTCCAGATTCTTCATCCTCAAACCGCCCCTACCATAAACCCTTCCCATTAGGGGCAGTCGGGTGGGTCATTATGGGTTTGGGACATGCCTGGGTCTTTTCTCATCCCTAAAAGCACCTAAAACACAATAGAATCAATGATAATATTTGATCGCATGATTATTTCCATTGAATTCATGGTTCTGAATGAACGATCATCTCACATATAGCAACACTGATTCCTTGCGACTTTTTATCCTATAGTTGTTGTGCAGATCTATAATAGCTGATATGACCTATCTCACACTAGACTATAAGCACAAACATTTCCCATCTTTGACAGTACTAGACATGAAATTCATGGCAGAAACAACAATGTGGTATATCTACTATAAAAAAAAAAAAAAAAAAAAAAGATTTATGGTTATAGAGTTGCATTTAGGGGGGGGAAAAAATCTAGTAATCAGTATCAATGGGTACAACTATTCCAGAGTCATCTAATCATATAGCTTAAGAGCAGCTTCTGAGTCTCTAGAATCTTAAAGAAAGATCCCTCATGTTAACAATCTCCCAAAGTTGATTATAATTTTCAATGTGCAAATAAAAAGGTATAGACTGTCAACATCCAGTCTTCTAAGTTATATGAAAAAGCTCCCTCAAGAATAGAGCTGTTACAAGGAAAAAGTAAGAGCACCAAAAGCAAACAGTGCGTGCTCCTTTGGGAAGGTAATATTTGCGCAAACTTTGAGCTATGTTAAGTCCATCACTATCATTTTGTTAGTTAAGTGCCTCATACATCAAATTTGTGTCTTCTAATATGGAAAAGTTATATAAACATAATTATTATATCAAATCAATAAGGGTTGTAATTGTAAATATAAAACACGGCAGTGTCAACATCAAGATAACACTAAATATACAATAGATATCCCTGGAATAAGCTGAATCAAGCTACAACGGACTGGAGGTTTAGGGCAGGGGAGAGAGAGACTGAGACTGAGACAGACACAGACGCAGACGCAAACACAGACAGCAACGTGGTCCGTCACGCCTAGGAAATATCACAAGATTATTACTCCTGAACCTGATCTTGCCTATTATACATCTACAGAAATTGAGTGAGTATTACATGTCTTCTTTTTCTCCTCTTCCTTAATTCAAATTAAAAGAATACCAAAATAAAAGTGTTCAAAATCAGCATTATAAAATTGTTGTCAATATTAGCTAAGACCTGATAAGGTTTTAAAGAATATGATACACAAATGGAAAAAGCAAATGAATAAGCTCCACAAGAATTTGCACCTAAGATCAACCAATCCTACCCGTGCTAGAGTCACGCCCTACCTAGGAGGGTCATGTTACTTAGGTCCATAGTCACTCAAACATGTAAACATGCATGGCATACCCATTGCTTCAATTGCAAAACGATTACAACGGCATATGCCTTGTCCAATCCAATTATCTGCAATCACTAATTGGGGGATGTCAATTTGGCTCATTGCTCTGGGAAAGATAGTGCATGGCGCACATCTTGATGAATTAGTACATACAGCAACATTTGAATCAACTCCTATATACTGACCATGATCATGTGCTGTGTCAAGAAGGGAGTAGTAAGCTAAATTACCCAGACACTGTCACTCAGATCATAAGCTCACTTATCGCAAAGATGCCCATCTCAAACTTAACCCAATGAACAAAGCAAAGAAGGCAATGAAATTATTTAGACCAAGAAATTAAAGTGCCAAGCCGTCAATAACAATAATTGTGGCCCTTCATTTACCTTAATAGAACATAAAAGTTTGTATCGCACAGTCGCACCAAATACAGTTCGGCCAGCTTTCTCTGGTGTTCAGCATTAAAATTTGACCATCTATAAACACTAGTTCTTACGATTCATCCAGACAACTAGGGGTGGCAAACTGGGTATTTCGGTTATCCAATGGGTGTTATCCATTAAAAAAATCATGAATATTGTACATGACAAATGTACAATACTTCAAAACATGATTAAATCTTAATGGGTTTACGCAATGGACACAAATTGCCCCCCGTAAATAACAGCAACCACAGTATAAGAGTATTTTTAATCACTCTACTTATATGATACATCTACTACGTTCGCCCAAAATAAGAGTATTTTTTTAACAGGGACTCAAAGTTAGGTAAAGCATTTGAATTAACCTATGTAGACTTTCCAATATAGAAAGTGGTTAATCCCTTTCTTTGCGGAGGAGAACATTTACTGGTTCACCTTACTATATCTACACATTTCAACCTTCATTACTGTCATATTCATAATGGCATCATCCCACAAACTAACAATAATTGGGGGAAAAAAATACTCAGTATTCCGCAAGTGGAAGGTAATTTGTGCAATTACCTTAACACGCAAATTTTTCGCATCAGAAACCCCACCATTCTCCAGGTTAAGTCCACCTACCCGCCCAGGAATCCTATCTGCAAAAAAATAAACCCTAATTAACCGTGAATTATAACAAAATAGTCTTTCATACTAACTCACCAAAAAGAAAAACACCCAATTGAATTGCTTCTACATCTCAATAGTTCAAAACAATGAACAATTTCAAAAAATGATCGCACATCAAATTAGGGCTAAGCCCTCAAAGAAGCTGGCTTTAGAACCAAGAAATCTCAAAATTGAAGCTCAAATTGATGTGATTAAACAATTGAAGAGTGGAGAAACCCTAAATAGAATAAAAAGAAAGGCAAACCTGGAAGGGAGGAGGAGCAACCCATGGGAAAGTGGGATGGTGAGGGGGAAGAATAAGTAAAAAAAAAAAACTAAAAATTAAAATTGAATCAAAGGAATTAGAAAGATTTATAGTATAGAAGATGATCAGCTGTCTTTGTGCATATGTAGAAAGAGAATTGACGGGTTGGTGTAATTCAAAGTTGAGGAGAGAGAGAGAGAGAGGGCTCCAATGGCGAGAGAGAGAGAGGGAGAGAGAGACGTTAATGGTTTAGTACTTGCCGACTTGGAATGGAATTATAATCACCATGTGCGTCTCAACCTACTTAAACTACCGAGAAAAATGCATTTTGGTACTCAAATTTTCATCATAATTCAATTTTTAATCTTAAATTATACTCACTCTGTCCCGAAATCTGATGAAACGATCTTCTCATTTATCATTTTTTATTGTCCCAAAAAATTCTTCTTATTTCTACACTTTAAGCTTAAATATGTGCATAAGCACAGCAGAGCTAGTGAAGCTAATGTTTATATCTTTAAAAACTTTGAATAGTCATACGTGAAGATTATTTTGGGACGGAAAGAGTAATCTTTTGTTCGAAAACAGTGTTTAAAAAATTAAAATTATGAGCTCCAAAAATTCAATAATTACATTACATTAAGTTAAAAATATTAAACATTCATTTCAGTACCGCGAAGTATGATGCACATAAAAATTCACTATCAATTTTTCCTTAATCCTCGTAACAGAAGAGAGAATTATTTTGTGTGGGACGGAAGAAGTATATAATAATTTTTATTTCGTTAATTTTAGCTTTTATTAAACATTTATACTTAATTATTAAAACTAACATTGATTTTAGAATAACCAAAATAAAAATTTATACTAAATCAACTATCAATAATCAGGAGCAACAAATGAGTTTTTCATATCAACTTATAAGTCAAAATATCATCAATTATCTATCTATAAGTCAAAATGTCCTACTGGATTAAGCCATAATAATAAAGTTACAAATGATTTGTTATGATTTTGTTGGTACTTTTAATTAATTAGAGGGTAACAAGTCTACGTCTAGATGTAAACATTAATATATTATTGTAACCCCATTTTTTTTTTTTGAAGGAATTGTAACCCCATTTCAAATCTACTCCCTCCGTTCCCAGAGTAAGAGTCCTACTTTGGTACGTCTCAGAGTAAGAGTTTTATTCTTAAAATGACAAATAATCTTTAATATTCACCACACCCATTCTCTCTCCTATTTTACTTTTATACTCAAAACACCAATCAATTCACTATTCTCTCCCACTCATTCTCTCTCCTACTTTACTTTTACATTCACAACATTTACATCACTTCTAATATTTATTAATAAGTGTGCAAATGAGGGGTAGGACTTTTACTCATGGACGGAGGGAGTATCTTTTTATTAAGAAAATTGTGCCCCTAACATTACCCGGCCTCAGCAGATTAGTTTATTTCAATTGGGCTTGACTGTATAGTTACATGGGCCTAAGCAAAACAAGCCCAACATATTTTTTTACGCCTGCCATTACCATGTTAATATGAAAGGTAAGCTTAACTGAAGCTTTTGGCGGCCCAATAAGTCGATTAAAAGCCCAATTCAGAGTAGCCCGCAAATAGTACATGGATTATTTGAATAGTTTTTTTTTTTTTCTTTTCTTTTCTTTTCTTCATATCCCTTGGTTATATTTTTCAATCGTTCATTTATTCCAGTACTCCCTCGGTTCAAAATATGTCCAAAATTTTGATTTTATTTTGTTTTGTCAATCATTTTAGGATTGAGGTATTAACTCTTATGAAAACTTAGTTTTCATAACACTATGTAAAACCTAGTTTTTACACCATTGGAATCAGTTTTATATCATTAAAACTAATTTCTAACTTGTAAATGAGAGATCTTAAAGGCTAACTGTTGGGGTGCAACCCAAAGTCCCACATCGGCAATTGAGGAAACAATTGCAAGCTATATAATAGCACCCACCCAGTATGAGGCCTTTTGGGAAGTTCTCAAAAACAAATCCGTGCATGCTAGGCCCAAATCGGACAATATCATACTAATGTGGGAAAGTGGTGGTGCTGGTCGCGGTCACTACACTAACCTTATTAATTTTTTTTAAAAGTGAAGATTGCGTGTTAATTGCGACAAGATACAAATAACAAATAATGTACAAATAGCTAAATCACATTTAAAAATATGACCGGGACTCTTAGTAGTACGTGAATAAAACAATTGTATTCCCTTCGTCCTTAAAAAGAATATTCAAATGTCATTTTAAGAGTTATTCTGAAAATCTCGTTCTTTTTTTTTCGACAATGTAGTGGCAAGGATTTGTCTATATTATTTTAATTATCTTTCCAAATATTTAGTTTTGCAAGTATAACGAGACTCATGAAAAACTATGGGTAAAAAAACATTTAGAAACCAAGTTTATTCGGAGTATCATTTACTCCCTCCGTTTCATGAGAACTGAGACTAAAGGAAATGGCACAAGAACTAAGGAAAACTAATAAAATAAGGAAAATGTGTGGTAGAAAATGAAAAGAGAGAATTAGTGGGGTAAATAGTAGTGTTGGTTGAATAAAATGAGTGGTGGAGAATGAAGAGAGAGAATGAGTGGTGGGGTTGGGTGAATATAAAATATTAAAAAGTTTGCCATTTTTGCCAGTCTCAATTGAGGTGAAACGGACGAAAAGAGAAATAAGTCTCAGTTCTCATGAAATGGAGGGAGTATTTGTTAAACAAGTCAAAGAGAAAAATGATTTTTTTCTTTTGCTTTTTCTGAAAATAGAGTATGACTATCTCTCTCCCTCAAGGCTGGCAAAAGGTGCATTCTGACACTTTGAGTTACCTGCGTTACCATTCATACAAGGTTTAGGTGTGTACTTTGAAGGATTAATTAAGTGTAATTTTATATTGTTAGTTAAGTGTTAAACACCAAGTAGCCCATTGTTTCTAACAAACCCCAAAACCACCTTAGCTAGCAATGGTTTTGGGATTAGATCTCACTTAGTATAATGTTTAGATTAATTAAACAATATAATAGAACTTGACCCCAAGGATTAGTTTATAAGTAAGATTCTATCAATCATTTATTCCTACGTCATATCAAATACCCTAGAACAACCACGTCCAGATAAATAGTTGATGATCATCAAACCAACCAACACCAGCTTTTCAGATTATAACATACAGCTTTTATTATGTTCATCATTAAAAACTAACCTACAAAAGATATGCGCTCACTTATAATAACTATTTCTATTCAGATAAGCATGTACACTGACGCTGGAAAGGGCTGTTTTTCATTGTTATCTTATCTTCACCATATTCGCACTTCGTGCATTTAGACCGGGACAATTTTTTATGTGTTTGTCATTTTATTCTATTCCCATGTAGACTCAAAATCTATTGTTGGTTTCTTAATTAGTATAGCCTTGTTACAAAGGTGAGATCGCATTCAGGCTCAAAGTTCTTCATCTCTAAGCAAATCTCAATTTTCATTTGGACAAGATAAAAAGAGAGAGTTGCTGAGCACAAGAAAATAATAGAATAGTAAGAAATGAATAAAGTTGCATCAAGTGGTACAAGGTTGTTGGCCATGACGAAGTCATATACCCCACTCCAAGAAATTTGTGAAGTGATTATTAGCGGACTTAAGAATTTTTTTAGAAGAGGGACAAAATTATTTTTATTAGAGTAAGGGAGCAAGAAAAATAATTAGTGTATTTTTTCCTTCACTGAAAGAGGGGCAAATATCAATTTATTAAACTAACTAATTAAAAATTTACAAAAATTGCACTAGTAAAAAAAAAATGGCAAACGGAGCCGCGGCCCCTTTACCCCAAAGAGTAGGTCCGCCAGTGAAGTGATTGGTATCAATAGTTATCTTAATTTTGATTGAAATGGGTTTTAGTTAAACATATACTCTCTCGGTTCTAATAAATGTCGTCTTTATTTGTACGTTAATACAATAAAAGTTTATTAATAATTTTATGTTGATTTATTTATTTTGACAAAAAAAAAATATTATTATCAGTATTTATAGGCCAAACTACATTTATCCCCCCCAAAGTATACACCGAATCTCACTTTGCACCCTGATGTGAAATTCGTTCCACTTTGGTACATCATGTTAAAATTATCCCACTTTGCACCCTAGCTACTAACCAATGTTAGAAATTTAACGAAATTAGTCATGTGTGTGTCATGTAATGGATGTTTAGGTCTTTTGACTCCGAGATTCAAGGGTCCAACTGTCATTTGACCATTAAAAGTTAGTATGCTCTATTCATCATGCAACCATCATGACCACCCCCACAAAACTACCACCATGACCACCATGTTGCAGCTCTCCCACCGTCACCGCCCCCACCACCAAACGACCACCACTGTTCACCGCTGTAATAACAATAAAATATCAATTTCAGTATTTCCACATGAATTGTTCTCAATCCAAACAAAAATACCAAGAAAGGAATCCACTTCTAACATCAAACTACAATAATATCCCAAATGAAAGATTTTTTTTTTATTATTTTTATTTTTAGAAAAAAGGGAAAAACCCCATATTTGCTTTTGACAAAAATCATAAATCTTGGAATGGGCGAGTGAGGAGTGAAGAGAGAGGGTGAGGAAAGATGGAAGAGCAAGGGAAGTGAAAGGGGTGGAGGGGGAGGCGGAGATGGAAGCTTGGTGGGTTGTTACGGGTAGGGATTGGGGGAGGGGGTTAGGGGAAGAAGATAGGGAAAGGGGATTGGGAAGAGGAAACATCAATATTTAGATTTTCTTTCCTTTTTCCTTTCTCTCATTTTCTTTTTCTTTCTTGCTTTGCTGCTTATTAATGTTTTATTTACTTTTTATTGTGCTATTTTACTTTTATTATTTTTATTTTTTAACTTAATAAAAATGTATAATTTTTTTTTTGTTAATTTAACTACATTTAATGAGTGAGAGATGTTGTAGAATTGACCCTCCAACACCCAAGCAATATCCCAAGAACAATATAGCACCACAAACAAGCACAAGAAATAAAGCACAAGAAAGGACACATAAATTGTTAAACCAGTTCGTCAATATGTTTGACTACGTCTGGGGGCACTACCAAGCCAGGATCTTGCACTATAATATGTTTGTATGAAGTTATAATAAGTTTAGGGGCGGAACTATGCTTTAATATGCACCCAAGAATGAAAACCTAACCCTAGATGGACAAAGGAACTCGAAAAATTGGCCTAAAATCCGAACCAGTTTTTGCCTCACCCGACAAGTGGGCGGTCGCCCATATAGGGCCTGGGCGGTCGCCCATAAACTGCTCCCTCCGGACGTATAAACTGATAAAGTGAGCGGTCGCCCACCATCACCCTGGGCGGCCGCCCAGAGCATCAGTTGCTCCGACGATTTTCTCCACTTTTGCTCTGAAGTCTAGTCACGGTTGGTCCTCTATTCCAACAATCTCCCACCTAGAGATCAACCGCATATATAAGCCCCGTATCCGTTCTTCAACTCATCCTTAGTGTCGTCCTAGTGCTCTCCTCGATCATGGTTGTGTCATCCTCCTCTTCTATTCTCCAAGCCCCATTGAAGCTACACATAGCTTCAATTTATCAAGGTTTACCACCTTGGTTAACATGTCAGCCGGGTTCTCCGATCTCAATATCTTCTCCAGCCTTAAGATCTTCCTTTCCAAGAGATGCCTGATATAGTGAAACCTCAGCTCAATGTGCTTCGTCCTAGAATGAAACGCCGGATTCCTAGCCAAATGAATTGCACTCTGACTGTCACTGTAGAGAGCATTACCACTTCGCGTCTTCCCAAGTTCACCCAAGAAGTTCTGCAACCATACCATTTCTTTGCTTGCCTCTGTCACTACCACATATTCTGCTTTCGCAGTCGACTGAGCCACGATCTTCTGCAATTTAGAAGCCCAGGAGATTGCCGTACCACCCAATATGAAAACATAACCCGTAGTACTTCTCCTCTTGTCTAGATCGCTTGATGCCAAATCCGCATCAACATAACCCGCTAACATGACCTCCTTGCTTGAGAAACATAGAGCCTTACCAGCAGTACCCTTTAAGTAACGCAGGATCCATTTGACCGCTTCCCAATGTTGCTTCCCCGGATTGCCCATGAACCGGCTGACTACTCCCACCGCATGTGCAATGTCCGGCCTTGTACACACCATTGCATACATTAGACTCCCCACTGCCGAAGCATATGGAGTCCTCTCCATCTTGTCACGCTCCTCCTTGCCCTTAGGCGAGTCCTTCTCGGATAGCTTGAAGTGCATACCCAATGGTGTCCCTGTTGGCTTCGCCTCTTCCATGCAAAATCTTGCCAAGACTTTCTCAACGTATTCTGCTTGTGAAAGAACCAACTTACCCGACTCCCTATCCCGGTCAATCCACATGCCCAAGATTTTTCTGGCCTCCCCCAAATCCTTCATCTCGAACCGTTCTGACAACTGAGCCTTCAATCTGTTTACCTCTCTACTGCTAGAGCCCGCTATTAGCATGTCATCCACATATAACATCAAAATTATGTACCCGTTGTCCGTGTTCTTGAAGTAGCAACAATGATCCGCCTCACATCTGATAAAATCAATATCGTGCATGAATCCATCGAACTTTTTGTACCACTGCCTAGGAGCTTGTTTAAGGCTATACAAGCTCTTAGTCAATCTACAAACCAGTTTCTCGATACCCTTAGACAAGTAACCCTCTGGTTGTACCATGTAAATTTCTTCCTCCAAATCCCCATGAAGAAAGGCCGTCTTTACATCCATCTGTTCCAGCAGCAAATTATCTGCCACTACTATACCCAGAACCATTCTGATAGTGGTCATCTTCACAACAGGAGTTAATACCTCGGTGTAGTCAATACCGTATTTCTGCTTAAACCCTTTTACAACCAACCTTTCCTTGTAACGTTTACTGCCGTTTGCTTCCTCCTTGATTCTGTAAACCCACTTGTTATGCAATGCCTTCTTCCCCTTTGGTAGTTTAATCAACTCCCAAGTTTTGTTGGCCTTCAATGAGTCCATCTCATCATCCATCGCAACTTTCCACTTATCACAAAGTGTACTACGAACAGCCTCCGCATAACATTTTGGCTCACCACTATCTGTCAGCAACAAATAGTAATTTGAAGGAGTATACCTGTTAGGTGATCCACGCAATCTGCTGGATCTACACAGCGGAATATCCGGTTCTGGAGTATGTGGTTCATATTCAGTGACCCCCCTGACCTTGGTCTTCATGAACTGTCCTGCTCCCACCCGAGTTTGGAATATCCACCTCAACAAATTCTGGTTCCGAACTAACCCCTTCAGATGCCCTCTTTCTGTCCTTGTACAATACCTGTTCATTGAATACAACATCTCGACTACGAATAACTTTATGATTTTGGTCATCCCAAAACTTATACCCGAAGTCATCCCAGCCATAACCAATGAACGTACATTTTACAGATTTAGCATCTAATTTAGTTCTATCAACAGAGTCTATATGAACATATGAAACGCAGTCAAATATGCGAAGAAATGACAGATTTACCTGCTTGCCACTCCATGCTTCTTCTAGAATTTCATTCCCCAATGGTACCGATGGTCCCCGATTGATCAAGAAAGCTGCCGTGTCAACTGCATATGCCCAGAACATCTTCGGAAGCCCACACTTCAACCTCATACTTCTAGCCAGCTCGTTCAATGTCCTGTTTATCCTCTCTGCAACCCCATTGTGCTGTGGTGTGCCCTTTGGAGTCTTCTCCATGTGAATGCCATTCGCTGCACAATATTCCTTTAACTCCCCAAGCTCATACTCCCCACCATTATCTGATCTCAAGCATTTAAGCTTAAGTCCCGTCTGATTCTCCACCAAAGCCTTCCACTTCTTAAACACTTCGAATGCCTCATCTTTGTGTTTCAAGAAATAAACCCAGACCTTCCTTGTTGAATCATCAATGAAGGTTATGTAATATGACGCACCACCTATAGAAGTTACCGGGGCCGGCCCCCATAAATCCGTGTGGACCAAATCCAACTTTGCTTCCCTCAAATCCCTACATGTCCTCGAGAAATTACTCCTCGCCTGTTTGCCAAACACACAATCTTCGCAGATCCCCACGTCGACTGTCTTCAAACCCGGTAGTCTTCCCTTTGAGCAAATTACCTTCATCCCCTTCTCACTCATGTGACCCAATCGACAGTGCCACAAGTCCGTATCACCTTTGGCTGAAGCCACCGCGATACTATCCTTGGTGTTATTCGCCAAATACAATGTCCCTTCTTTATTACCCCGAGCGATCTCAGAATCCTCCTTGGTAATAACCCAGTTCCTGCAGCCAAAAGTTACCTTGTAACCTTCTTCATCCAACTGCCCAACTGATAGCAGGTTCTTTTTCAAACCCGGAATGTGTCTGACCCCGTGTAGATGTAAGACCTTCCCGTTCGATGCTCTTATTCTGACATCCCCCTTCCCCTTGATTTCCAAAGGCTTCCCATCTGCCAAATAGACCTTACCGAAATCACCGGAAGTATAATTTTCCATCTCCTTCGCATGCCCGCATGAGTGGAATGATGCCCCCGAATCCAGCACCCATGATTCTAGTGCACTACTAACACTCAGAATCAGTTCATCATCACCTTCGACTGTCACATTCACCGATTTATCCCCTCGCATGGGACAATCCTTCTTGTAGTGTCCTAACTCCTTACAATGATAGCATTGAACCGATCCTTTCGCGACCCTTGGTTTGTCTCTGATCTCCACGGCCTTGCCCTTACCACCCACTACGTTTTCCCTTGATTAAGTTCTCCCTTTATTGCTAGTACCCGGCCTTCCCCTACTAGTAGTAGCTAAGGCCTATCCTGAAGTAGACGATGTCCCCAACTTCTTCATATGATTTTCCTCGCCCAACAAAAAGTCTTTAACATCATCATACTTCAATTTGTTCTTTCCCGCTGAAGCATTGATCGCTGTCACCGTTCCGCTCCAACTTCCTGGTAAAGACGCTAGCAACAAACACGCATGAACCTCATCATCAAATGTAATATCCAACGCAGTCAATGAGTCTATAACATCCATAAACTCATCGATGTGTTTAGCTAAGGATCCTCCCTCTTGCATCTTGAGACTACCCATCTTGCGTATTAAATCAACCTTGTTTGTAGCAGATAGAGTTTCAAATCTCTCAGTAAAATAATCCAATAGCTCCTTTGTGGTTTTTGCCTTCTTGGTAGTCTTCGCGATCAACTTTGACAAAGTAGATCTGACCACCCCTAGGGCTTTCCGATCCATGAGATCCCAATCTTCCTGCTTTTCTCCTTCCGGCTTGACTCCCTTTAGAGGCTTATAGAGATCTTTGTTGTACAAGAGATCCTCTATTTGCATCCTCCAAAACCCGTAGTCAGACCCATCAAATTTCTCCACCGCTTGTTTATCCTTGCCCATTCTTGATTGCTTGAACAAACCCTAATCGCCCTATAACCCAGAACGATAAACCAGAGCTCTGATACCAGTTGTTGGGACCGCGACCACCACCACCACTCTCCACATTAGTATGATATTGTCCGCTTTGGGCCCAGCTCGCACGGATTTGTTTTTGGGTCAACCCCCAAAAGGCCTCATACTAATGAAGTGGGTGGGTGCTCTTATATACCTTGCAATTGTTTGCTCAATTGCTGATGTGGGACTTTGCGTTGCCACCCAACAATCCTCCCCTCAAACCAAGGACCACACCGCTATGGCCCGCAGAGTTTCCTCTGGCCCATATCGGCGAAAGCTTGTACCAACCGCCCGCGAAACACCATCGCCCTCGATTGCAAGACTCCCTTCGCTATGTCGCACAAGGGGAACCCCACCATATAAAGCACACACACGGTCCACCCGGCCGGGCCCTTCCGAACCATGGCTCTGATACCAGTTGTTGTAGAATTGACCCTCCAACACCCAAGCAATATCCCAAGAACAATATAGCACCACAAACAAGCACAAGAAATAAAGCACAATAAAGGACACATAAATTGTTAACCCAGTTCGTCAATATGTTTGACTACGTCTGGGGGCACTACCAAGCCAGGATCTTGCACTATAATATGTTTGTATGAAGTTACAATAAGTTTAGGGGCGGAACTATGCTTTAATATGCACCCAAGAATGAAAACCTAACCCTAGATGGACAAAGGAACTCGAAAAATTGGCCTAAAATCCGAACCAGTTTTTGCCTCACCCGACAAGTGGGCGGTCGCCCATAAACTGCTCCCTCCGGACGTATAAACTGATAAAGTGGGCGGCCGCCCACCATCACCCTGGGCGGCCGCCCAGAGCGTCAGTTGCTCCGACGATTTTCTCCCATTTTGCTCCGAAGTCTAGTCCCGGTTGGCCCTCTATTCCAACAAGAGAAATTAACTAAAGAGAAAATAAAAATTCAACTGAGAATGAGAATGACCATAATACCCATCACATAACTAACTTCGTTAAATTTCTAACATCCATTAGGAGCTAGGGTGCAAAGTGGGATAATTTTAACGTGAGGTACCAAAGTTGGACGAATTTCGCGCCGGAGTGCAAAGTGGGATTCGATGTATACTTTGGGGGATAAACGTATTTTGGCCGTATTTATAAGATTTTATTCATTTAAACATATAAAGACTACGTACTAATTAAATTGTCCCATCTAGGAATAACGTTTAGAACTGCACCATTTGGCATCTAAGTAGTAAAATACAGTTAGTTAACTTTATTCTCTTAATATTTCATTTTACAAAAAAGCAATGACAATCCAATCCAGCTGATCCAACAATCCCACATGAAAAAGTTGTAAAGGCTGCATTAAGACTGGGCATCCAATCTATGACTCAGAAAGCAAGTATGGTAGGACAAACATGATGAGAAAATTTTGGAGAAAAGTAGTTGCTCCATAAGTTATAAAAAAATCTTGTTTTTATAGGGTTTTTAAGGTTTAGGGTTTCATGTTTAGGGTTTAAGGGTTAAAAACATGACTTTTTATAACTTATGGAGGAACTAGTTTCCCCCAAAACACATTCAAACATGAGTACTTACGTAGAAGTAGTATGAAAAATGTTTTTTTTTTTTTTAAAAGTGTAGAGAATAGTAAGTGAATAATTTTAATGAGCGTGTAAAAAAAATTCATTGAGAAAAAAGTATTTTAAATTTTATTTTGAAAAAATGTAATTTTAGTGGGATAACTTTTTTTTAAAAAAAAAAATTGTAACATATGATAATGGGATAGTGGAATATATTCCTTTTATTTTAATTGCTTGCAGTAAAAATTAAACAATCTTAACAAAATATTTATCGTGAGTATTATGTAAAATTTATCGTCAATCCCTTTGTGCAAACCTGTGTTTACATTTCAAAATAAAAATTGTTACATTTCAGAAAGAAATGTTATACTTCAAAATAAAAACTATTACAATTGAGGGGGGGGGGGGGGGGAATACATTCAATTATTATAAAATGTAACTGTAGTTTTGCAGTCAGTTTTATGTTATCCTCAATCCATTTGTGCAAACCTAAGGGTAATTTTGTTAAATTACTAAATTGGTTATGTGTTTGTGTTCTACTCCATGAGAAGAACGAAATCAATTATTTATTTGTCCAAAATTGTTGTTGGATGAATGAGATATGAATGCTCAAAATAAGTGAGTTGGAAAAGGCAAATGAAGTTACGCCACATTGAAATCAAAGTGAAAGTTTTCTTGCAAGGGATAAGTGACTTCCAATTTTAGGCTTCCCACATTGGAAGGAAATAGAACTTTTTGCTAGCATAAATACTTGGGCACTATAATAGTGTTCAAGATTATGTTGCATAGAGGCTCTCTCTAGCGCGCAAAGAGGGAGGTGCAAATCAATTTTCAATTTGGCATGAGAGTTATGTACATGTGCACCGAATTTGCTTTTTTAGACAATCACACCTTTTGTTATTATTTTTGATTTTGTGAGTGTTCACCAACAGTTTGAAACACAACACTAAACAACAGTTCTCCTCCATTTCTTTGCAGCATATTGTTCATCGTTTTCTTTGGCCTCCTTTAATATTACAGTAGTGGTGATACTGTCCAAGCTCAGTTCAGTTCGTCGGAAAACTTAGGTGCAAAGTGCCCCCGGTATGCACGTTCTATCTTGAGAAACTAGTGTTCCAACAAAACTCAAGCACACTCCATAAAGGGACAAATAAGCTTTAAAGAGACAGTGACTAGCATTGGCTCTAGCAACAACAACTATAGTTTATTTCTGTATTTCCAATTCATTATTTTGTGTTCAATTTTCTGTAATTTGTTCTTTTATGTTCTTTTATGTTGTAATCGGCTAGCAACACATGATTAGATTTTTCCTTGCTAATAAACTTAGGCGTAAAATGATTTTGGGGAAAGATAAAATGGTTACTCCCTTTGTCCCGAAAGTTATTTTTAAATTATTAATTTGAATGAACTTTGAGCAATATGTATCAATAACAAGTCTTAAATTTTAATTATAATAATTAAAAGTAATTTAAGTTATTTCTTAAGGCTCACCAAAACTAACAGCGAAAACGAAAGAAAGACTAATTTTCCGAAACGGAGGAAGTATTTCCATCTCTGACTAAAAGTTTACACTAATATTATTATCTAAATGATCTTGAATAATTTTATTATCTAAATGATCTTGAATAAGCTTTTATCAGATGTTAAATCATTTTAAAACAAAAATTTTGTTGTGATTGACTGATTGTAGTTGAATAATTATTCTGATCAAGTT
This sequence comes from Campanula takesimana, assembly GCA_026119855.1. Lineage (NCBI taxonomy): Eukaryota > Viridiplantae > Streptophyta > Magnoliopsida > Asterales > Campanulaceae > Campanula > Campanula takesimana. Next base: position 1,016,277 of record JAOWBW010000357.1, on the reverse strand, counting down.
TAAAATTATTGATGCTAATTTGTAATGGTGCATCAATAATAAAATTTATAATTTCATTTGAATAATTAATTTTTTGAAAAATTATATTCAAATTGATCTCCAAATTAAATTGAGATTATATTTTCAGGATTTTTTTTTTATTTTTGTTTTATAGCATTATCAATAGGTTTAATTCGTTGAATTTGGACAGTCAATTAGTTTCACAATTCACAAATAAGTTTTTATTTAAGCCCTGCCTATCCTTAAAAATTAAAAAGAAAAATGAAAAAAAAAGAATAAAATTTATTTACCTAATACTCTTGTCACTGAATGTTTGTCTAAATTTAAGTTTTTATGGTCAATACAAGTGAACATTAAGCAACCAACGATGTCGATATGATCATCATAGTAAAATTTTAAAAATTGTAATTGATGAATCATTATGTGATTTATCAATAAGAATTTTTTGAATTTTATTGTGATTATTAGATTAACACCAATATACGATCAAAGTTATTGACTACTCCGTATAAAAGTTAAAGTGAGACAATTCTTTTGGGAAAAAAATAGTAATGGTGTACGTATTATAAAGGATTAAATAATAATTTGGTCCCTCAACTTGGTAGTTTTTATTAGTTTGGTCCTTCATGAATAAATTTTATTAATTTGGTCACTTATGATGGCTTTTTTTTTTTGGCCAGTTTGCCCCATCTTTCTGTGAGATTTTTCAATATGCCGAATATACCCCTGAAACTAACGATAGTTTGGTCCATAAACTTGGCGCTTATATTAATTTGGTCATCCATGATGGATTTATATCTTAGTTTGCCTCTTTTATTTATTTTTACTAATTTTCTACTATTAAATTATATTTATAATTTATTTATAATGCGCTAAAAATAATCAATTAATTTCAAAGAAAGTCTCAAATATTTTTCTCCTCTATTTTTTTCGAGTTATTCAACCTCAAATATTACGTATTTAAAAATAAAAAAAATGATGTCTTTAATCCATGAAATTAATAATGAATTTCCTTTTTTAAATCCAAATTATTAAAAAAAATGGTTTGAATGTGAATCAGTTGAATAAAATTGTTGAATTTATTAAAAAGATTATTTTTTACTGTTCTGTTTTATTTCTCGCACTATATTTTTCTTATATTGCCATTTTTCAATCTGTGCCTCCTTAAGATTAGGATGATCCGAAAATATTATTAACAAGCTGCAAAGGGGTAGTAATGTCAGTTTGTCTTGCATTTAAATTCTACTCCGTCCGTCCCAAAATAAAAATATGTTTTCTTTTTCGAATTTTGTTAGTACCTCACTATGTTTAACTCACAATTAATCATAGTAAATATGTTTTGATAAATAAATAATCAATCCATTGATTATATGATGTATACAAGACCTGAGAACAGGCAGCCCAAGACAGAAGCTCAACAGCTAAGCTTCTCTGTTTTCCATTCAAGACAACAGTCAAGTCATTACATGATCTACCTATCATCTACACACCCAACAAACTGAAGAACCACCTTTTACAGACTCCCTTACACTTACATTAATTATCAAAGTGCTAATAACATACAAGCTTCAACAGATCAAGCCTTAAAAGCCCAACAGCTAAGACTGTTCTTCACCAAAAGCTAAGCTCCCCTGTCTCAACAGGTAAGACTGTTCTTCACCAACAGCTGACTCATCTTCATCAGATCTTTGAAGAATGATTATTCCAAAATAATCAACCATTGGAATAACTCTTATTGAAGCTTAATCAAGTGTGAATACACTCTCGTCTTCCTTGACAAACTGCAAAGAAGAAACAAATGCTTTAGTCAACTCAGTCAAAGACAAATCATTTATTCCTCTGTACCTTTGGTTCCCCAAACGGCTACTCATATACCTTTGTCCCCAACGGCTATATGCCCTCCCATATATAAAGGAACATACTGACATGTTTTCAAGTGACCTTCCTATTTTTTTACAACCCTTTTAACCCATTTTTACAACCTTTCACTGTTTATAGCCTTACTGCATTCTCTCTGCAGTTTTGAATACTTGCATAAACCCCTGCAAGTATTGTGCCATTTTGCACCCAGTTACAACCCAATTTCAGCCAGCTAACAGCCAAGCTACTTCTGTAAACACTCTTGTGTATTTTATTTTCTTTTTCTTTTTCTTTTTCTCGCTTTGAAAGAAGCAACCTTAATTGAAGTGTCAATTAAGTAGAGGGGGTTCAAAGGAACTTGCCTTATCAATTCTTGTAACTCTAATTGTAGAGAATATTATAGTGAATTGGTCTCACTGTTCTAACAGTGGGGGTGGATCTAAGAGAAGGGTTTTGCCTCTGAACCACTTTAAAATACTGTGTACACTCTTGTCTCAACACTAACACACGCATACACCTTGTCCTTTCATTTATTCATTTATTTATATTCCGCTGCACATTTCTTTTTATTTTTATCTCTCAACAGCTAACCTCAAACAGTTAGATGTTCAAGTTTTAATTAATCTGTTCATTTAGTTAAAAAGGGCCTTTCAATTGGCATCAGAGCTTGGATTCACCATACAGAGTCTAACAACTTGTGATAGATCCATTCAACCCACCATGCCTCAACCAAGAAGAAACAATGAAAAGGACATTCCACACATTGATGATTGTGGATCCTTTGAGATTTATTCATCAAAAATCAAAACCTATCTAGATGCTAATAGCATATGGAACTGGTATGTCTTAGAAAATGAAGTTGAACCTCCCACTCAAGCTGAAGTCAATGGAGGAGGTAGTAAACTCAAATCTCCTGAAAACTGGACTGATGCACAAAGACAACTTATGACTGCAAACTTAAAAGTAAAAAACATTCTGCAAAAAAGTGTAAATGACTCCCTAGCTCAAGAAATAGCTAAAGTACCAAGTGCTAAAGCAGCATGGGAATTAATTAACACAAAGTTCACTAAACACACCAGTGTTAGAACCTAGAATCTATATAACCTATTAAGACAGTTAGACAACTTCAAATTCTATCTTGGAGAGAAAGTGAGTGCTGCAAGATCAAGATTTGAAGATCTTGTAAGAGCCATTTCAGACCATGGTAAAACCTTTGAACAATCTGACATTTGCTTAAAGATCTACTCTAATCTTCCTCAAGAGTATGAGAAAGTAGCCCTTCCCATTAGAGAAGGAGCTGAATGGAGTAGTATGACCATAGAACAATATTTTGGTAAACTTGAAGCTTATGAACTGGAAGGAATGATCAAAATTCAACCAGCATCTACCATATCTCAAACCCTTGCCCTTGTAGCTTAAGAGCAAACCCAAAAACAATTTTCTCAACAGGACATTGACACTCTTGTTATTAATGCTCTACAAAAGCTGAACATAACTCCTAAACAAGAATCAAAGCCTATCTCTCAAAAAGACATCTCAAGTCTCATCTCCATGGCTGTCAGAAATGCCATGAAGCATCAAACGAAAGCTTTTAATAGAATATACAGTCCTTCACCATCCAACTCAACTCAAGAAGTTATCAAGAAGAACATTGAGTGTTCAACTGTGGTAAACTAGATCACTATACTGCAGATTGTAAAGAACCTAAGAAACCAAGGGAAAACTCAAAAGGAATTACCTATTCTAAAGATGTCATTCATAGTTCTAGGTGCAATTGTTTTAATTGTGTCAAGGCTAAGAATGATAAAAATAAAGAACAAGTCATGCTTGCTGACTCTTCTAGGTTTAGTGATGAAGAATTTGAATCATCAGACTCAGATAGTGATGAAGAAGAAGCATTACTGTGTTTGGTTGCACAGGAATGTGATGACTCAGATAATGAAGAAGACATTGAAGCCTTAGCTGCTGCTGAAGAACTTAAAGAGGTACATAATTTTAATTCTCTTAACATTGATGGCTTTAGAAATCTAGTTTGCACCTTTTTTGATTCAAAAGAAGAAACAAGACTCTAGCTTTGCTGCCCTCATCACAGAAAACCTTGAGCAATCAAAAAATATTGAAAATCTCAAATCCCTAAACACTAACCTTGAAAAAACAAAAAAGGATCTAGAAGAAAAATGTCAAAAACTTGAAAATGACATACTTAGCTCAACAGCTAAGGCTGACTGCTCTAAGTCCCAAAAGGATAATAAACATGAAATGAGTATCTTGAAGGAAGAAAACATTGCTTTAAAAGGCAAAATTGATTCCTGGAACAAATCAAGCAATGCTCTATCCATGTATCACTTTAATCAAAGACATCCTGGGGACAGATCTGGAATAAGAGCTAAAAATCCTACACTCAAAATCTACACTCCACCTACTGGTGATAGAGCTGTTGAAACTATGATTTTACAAAGTCTCAACACATTCTCTACCAAGAAACCATCTTACCCCATTCAAACAAAGGAAGATGTGTACAAACAGAGGAGTGAAGAGAGTAAATTAAAAGAGGATTCTCCCATAATTCCTAACTCTCAAGCTTCCACTAGTACTGATTATATTAAATCTCAGAAAAGGAAGCAAGAACAGAAGCCTAGAAAGCCTAGAAAGCCTAGACAAGCCAGACAGCCAAGATAAGCTGAACAGCCAAGACAAGCTGATCAGCCAAAGCAAACTGGACAGCCAAGACATGCTAGGCAGCAGAGGCACTCTAGGCAACCTAGACAAAACTGGCAATATTCTAATGGGAAAAGCCATCAGTCACAAAACTCTTCTCTTAGATCATCATACCACTCACAAAACCCCAGACAGCAATCTCACTTTCATCAACCAAACTACAAAAATCAAAGCCCATACAACACTGGACACCTATATAACTATCAACCCTTCACATTGACACCCTACATGATGCAAATCATGTCCTACTATAACACCCTTAACCAGTTCTTCAAGAGAAGATCAGGTGGCAAGGCTAGGGTATCAAAGAAAGTCTAATCCTTTGGACCTAAAAAGCATAAAGGGTACCATAATTTATATTCTGTTTTATAGGTATCTAACAAAGGAATCTGGTATTTAGATAGTGGATGCAACAGACACATGACCTACAACAAGGAATGGCTTCAACAGCTAACACCAAAGAATGGTCCTAATGTTACATTTGGTAACAATTCTCAAGCAAGAGTCAAAGGATCAGGCAACCTAGTGACCAAGGAGATCATCTTTACAGATGTATCTTATGTTGAAGGCCTTAAACATAATTTGATCAGCATTAGTCAAATCTGTGACAAAGGTTACCATGTTATCTGCACAAAGGACCAGTGCCAAGTCAAAGACAAGAACAACAAGGTTATTCTAACAGGAGTTAGAAAGAAGAACCTCTACTGCCTCCACCTGGAAGTAGTTCAATCCTCAGATGCTCATTGTTTTTTGTCCTATAGCCAATCAGATATGTCTTGGTTGTGGCATAAGAGACTTGCTCATTTGAACCTCAAAACTATTTCAAAATTGTCCATCTCCAATCTTGTTAAAGGTCTACCCAAAATACCTTTCAAGAAGGACAAGCTTTGTAAAGCCTGTCAATGTGGAAAACAAAAGAAGACCTCCTTTTCTGCAAAAACAAGACTTGACACTTCCAAACCTCTTGATCTCCTTCACATGGATTTATTTGGTCCCATTAGAACCAGATCTCTAGGTGGAAAGAGATACTCCCTTGTAGTTGTTGATGACTATACAAGATTCACTTGGATCATCCTTCTTGAATCCAAATGTGATACTCTTAAGAATCTCACTCAGCTGTTCAACAAAGTTCAGAACTTTAAAGGCTTGTCTATCAAAAAGATAAGATCTGATCATGGAACTGAATTTGAGAACACTGGAGTTGACACTTATTGTAATCAAATTGGAATTGATCACAATTTTTCAGCACCGAGAACTCCACAACAGAATGGAGTTGAAGAAACAAAGAATAGGACAATTTGTGAAGCAGCAAGAGCAATGTTGTCTGAAGACAATCTTCCTAAATACTTTTGGGGTGAAGCTGTTACAACTGCTGTTTATGTACAGAACAAAACTCTCATCAACAAGTATCATATGAAGACCCCATATGAGTTGTGGAATGGAAAGGTCCCTACCATATCCTATTTTCATGGATTTGGAAGGAAATGCTACATTCACAACAATGGGAAGAACAACCTGGATAAATTTGATTCCAAGAGTGATGAAGGAATTTTTTTAGGCTACTCCAACACTAGCAAAGCCTACAGAGTATATAACAAGAGAACACTAGTTGTAGAAGAATCAATTCATGTTGACTTTGATGAAAACAATGATCAAAGCAACACTGACCTGTGTGGTTTTGATGAAAGTATTGGAAACTCTGACAACCTTCCAGAACCTTCACCAACAACCAATAATCCCTCATCTTCATATGAGAATAACTCTATTCTTCCATATGTTCTGCCCAAAGATACTCCCAACAGCTTACCTACTCCCAACAGTTTTCCTCTTCCCAACAGCCAAGATAAAACTGTTAGCTATCAAATTGTCGCTTCTCAAATCTCCACTCCTATTCCCATTGTCCATGATGAGAATCTTGTTATCTCTATTCCTATACAAAAGGAAACCATTCCTGAAGGCATCCCTCACTATGACATCTTCATGAGTGCCTTCATCTCTCAAATGGAACCCAAGAAGATCCATGAAGCTCTTCAAGATGCAGACTGGATAGAAGCAATGGAAGAAGAACTGGAACAGTTTGAAAGGAATAAAGTATGGAAACTTGTTCCCAAACCAAGAAATCAAACTGTCATAGGTACCAGATGGGCATTTAGAAATAAAATGAGTGAAGATGGTACTGAGTTAGAAACAAAGCCAGACTTGTAGCTCAAGGATACAGACAAGAAGAAGGAATAGACTATGATGAAACATTTGCCCCTGTAGCAAGACTTGAAGCCTTAAAACTATTTCTAGCCTTTGCATCTTTTAAAAAGATAAAAATATTCCAAATGGATGTCAAGAGTGCATTCTTGAATTGAGTACTAAATGAAAAAGTGTTTGTTGCTCAACCTCCTGGATTTGAACATCCTAAATTCCCAGATCATGTATACAAATTGGACAAAGCCCTATATGGTCTTAAACAAGCCCCTAGAGCTTGGTATGACACTCTATCTAACTTCCTTCTTGATAAAGGATTTACCAAAGGTCATATTGACAACACACTGTTCATTAAAAAATATGGAGATGACACACTACTCATTCAGGTCTATGTTGATGATATAATATTTGGATCATCAAATGAGGATCTTTGCAAAGAATTTAGAGATCTTATGCAAAAACAGTTTGAAATGAGTATGATTGGAGAACTTACCTACTTCCTGGGTCTCCAAGTCAAACAAATGAAGGATGGAATCTTCATCAATCAAGCCAAGTACACAAGAGACATGATAAAGAAGTTTGATATGCAGAATGCCTTAATAGCTAAGACACCCCTGTCTACAACAACCAAACTTAATGCTGACACTGATGGTCAAAGTGTTGATCAAACACTGTACAGAAGCTATATAGGATCCCTCCTATATGTTACTGCCTCAAGACCAGACATCATTTTCAGTGTATGTCTCTGTGCAAGGTTTCAAGCCAACCCTAAAGAATTTCACCTTGCTGCTGTTAAAAGAATCTTGAGATATCTCAAGGGAACTCCTGACTATGGCTTATGGTATCCAAATGAATCACCATTTTCACTAATTGGTTTTACTGATTCAGATTATGCTGGATGCAATCTAGACAGAAAGTCAACAAGTAGTGGATGTCAATTCATTGGATCAAGAATTGTGTCTTGGTCAAGCAAAAAAGCAAACATCAGTTGCAACCTCAACAACTGAGGCTGAATATGTTGCAGCTGGTCTCTGCTGTTCCCAAATATTGTACTTAAAAAGTCAACTTCAAGACTTTGGTATGAATGTCACAAATATTCCTATATTTTGTGATAATTCCAGTACAATTGCTATGACTGAGAATCCTGTTCAACACTCTAAAACCAAACACATTGAAGTTAGACACCACTTCATTAGAGATCATGTTGAAAAATGGAATATTAACCTATCCAAAGTTGGTACTGAGGACAATGTCTCTGATATTCTAACTAAAGCTATGGATGAAAAGAGGTTTGAACTTTTGAGAGCAATGTTAGGAATGATTAACTTGCCTAAGTAAAAGGGATTAACTGAAAATTCATTTCATAAACTTTAAAGAAATACAAAGACATAGTTAGCTGTTCTACAGTTTCCCAACAGCTAACCTAAAACAGATCTCTATTCAAAGGACAGTCATATGATGGCCTGTTTACATCATACAACTTGGAACTAGTACTTAACCTTACTACCCCTGTATTGCTGGTAGCCTTCCCTCCTCAAAAATCCCTCTCCAAAACAAAAAGTTCAACAAAACCTTCCTCAACAGCTAACCAACTATCTTAGCTGTTCAATATCCTCTGCCTTCTTGCAAGATCTGTTTCCAACAACATTCAGACCCCTTGTCCTGCATATCCCCCCTTTCATTTGTCCTAGCAGGTGTAGACTGACCTTCCCCCAAATATCTTTCCAACCATACTAGATGCCTTTCCATAACAGGATCTATAAAAGAAACTGAATGCTGAAGAGGTGGACCCATGGTTCTTGGCCACCACTCCTCCACAGCATCATAGGGTAGGAAATCATTCAAGGGAGAAACAAAGCTAAAAGTCCCTGAGGTCTGCATGCTCTCAGCAGCTATCATTGCCATATGGGAAGAAGGACCTCCAATATCCTCTTCCTTGACTTAAACTGGACTACAACACCTCAAATACTGCCTAAACAGTTGAGTGTGAGTAGTTGATGGTGACTACTGGACCCCATGAAAATTATCTCCCCCTCCTTCAAGCACTGCCATGCTTATTGACAAAGAATCCCTTGTCACTGGGACATAATCCCTTAGCTGTTCAGCAACAGGCACCTTCTTGGCCTGAACAGCTAAGATATCTTCCTGACTCATTAGCTCCCTCAATGTAAATGGCCTCAACACATGATTTCCCTCAACATATATCATTCCAATATCCTTCTCATGGACCTTTAAACCCTCCTTTCTTATCAAATATCCAAGAGAATGAACCCTTTGAACTTCTGTTTGTGCAGCACTTGCATTGCTGCTCTCTTCTTTCCCTACCCTCATGTTCTGTCCAAACAACTTTATACATCCTCTCTTCTCCTCCTGTTTCTCTTTTCCCTTACCTTTAACCTCATTCAGATGTTCCAATCTCTCTCTCTCTCTATCAAACTTCTCCAAAACTTCCCTTTCACACTCCCAATCTCTCTTTCTCTTCTCCCTTTCTCTCATTTCTCTATACTTAAGAGGGTGATCAAAGGGAAGCTGTTCAACTTTCTCCTGCAACTGATGATCACTCTGTATAGTGTATGATCTGTACTCTCTCTCAAACTTTTCTCTCTCAATCTCTTCTCCTACAGGGATTGAAAAGATTAACTTTTTAGCTGTCTGAGCCATCTTTTTGGGACTAAACTTAGATGACAGTCTTCCCATTTTCAAGAATTGAACTAAGAATGCCCTCAACAGCTAAGATTAAAGAGAATAAACTTAGTGTGTATTCATCAGCTAAGTCCATATTCCTTATATACACAAGGAATTTATGACTATTCATAAAAGAGTAAGATTATAGACTTAGCTGTTAAATTTTAATGTTGGTCCAAAATATCAACTGATTTGACCATCAAATCTGTACTATTGGTTCAAAATTGTGGCAAAAAACTGAGAATGTGATGGTCAATATTAATGTTGTAGAGTGCAAGGTTATATTTGTCCCTTACTTTCCATAAATAGCCGCCCGCTATTTCTGGGAATAAATGGCCTCTCATTTAATTCTATTCTATTTACTGTTCACTTGAACAGTAAAAGAGGATAACTGTCAAATCTTCTTAACGGCTACTTTAAATCCCCACGTCGCCTCGATCTTCCAAAATATAACCGTTGTCCCCACCATCTACCACGATCTATCTTCTTTTAACTCTCTTTAAACCTTGAATCGGTTAAAACCCCTCATATTTTCAATCGATTTCACATCCTCTGTTTCAAACCCTAATCCTCTGTTTTTTTTGCTCATCTTGAAAAATCAAATGACTCTCCCTGAAGAATCCCATGGCTACTACATCGAAAGTGACTTCTTCGAAGGAGAAGCAGGAACCTTCGTCAAAGAAATCTTGAAAAACAATGGGCTTCTAAACATGTTAACTACTCAAAACCCAATCCTTGAAAAGGCATGTATGGAGGTATATCTAGTTGGAACCAGACTCAAATACAGTACTATTCGATGTGTCTTCCAAAATGTCACAATTTTCATCAAACCTGAAGATGTGCATACAACATATGGCATTTCAAACCACATAAACTTTGTTACAAATGTTTGGAGCAAAGAATTGGATTCAGAATTCAGTGCCCTCTATAAGCTATTCACTGGTCAAAGAGACATTGACTATGACTCAGTCAAGAACAAGTCAATACTAAAGAAGAACCTATCCATCAACAATTCAGCCCTGAGTGATATAGTAATCAAAGGGATGTGTGGGAAGCAATCATTTTTGGACTAGCTAAGCTCATCAGAATGGAAAATAGCCATTGGTCTCATTAGGAGAAATGTAAATTGGTTCACTGTAATGCTTGAAAACTTCAACTTAGCCTTCTCTCAATCCCTTCACAAGCCCTATGTAAGGTCCACCAAACCAAATCTGTTCAGATTTATGAGTGGAGTCCTTGCTAAAAAATTCAAAGACCTCCCAGCCATTCTCAACACAAAATGGCTTGAAATTGTTCCCCTGAGCATCTCTAAGAAGTTTGACAAGAAGACCATCCCTCTCAAAGGCTCTAAAGAGGGAACAGCTAAGTCATCCAAAGCCAAGTCTTCAACAGCTAAGGCAACCAAGAAGGTCTCAACAGCTAAGCCTGGACCTGATGAAGCTTCAGCAACCAGAATGACAACTAGAGCAACAGCTAAGTCTTCTGCAAGAAGGAAAGCCATAGTTGTTAAGAAGGCAGGCAAGAGGAAGATTGATCAACCTCCCTCATCTTCATCTTTAACATCCAGCTCCTCTTCTCAATCAACAAAAAGTGACTCAGGTACACCTTCCACCAGTCATGAGAACACTACTGCTGACTTTGAAGTGATCAAACCTGCCACCCAAGCCCAAAGCAAGATATTTGTTGATGATGAAGCAACAGTGAGTGAAGGAGAGTCTGAGGTTAGGAAAGCAAGTAGCTCCAGTGGCATAATTGATATTAATGAAGAAGATTCGGATGTACAAGTGACTCTTCAAAAGCAAATTGAAGAGATCAGGAAAGCCAAGCATAGCACTGAGCAAATGGTGCCCTCAACTGATCTAATAATCTCAACAGCTGAGGCAAACATCTCAACAGCTGAGGCAGACATCCCAACAGCTAAGGTCTTCCCAGGCATTATGGAGAAGGTAACTACCTCATCTTCTTCTGATGATCAGTTTTTTGTTCAAAGAAGACCAAATAGATCACCTTCTCCTACTCCCAAAAGATTCAGACACACCTCTCCCCCTTCTCCCCATCATACTTCAAGTTCTGATCATGTTTCTGCCATTGAAGGCATTCTCCATCTCAAAACCCATTCTCCTGTTGAAAATCATAGGGGGAACTCACCTAGACCAGAGAGCCCTGCTAAGTTAAGGGGGAACTCTCCAGTTCATGAGTTACTCCCAACAGCAGAGACTCAAGCCTCATCTGTCCCTTCCACTCCATCTAAATCCTTTGCTCATCTACCTCCTAGATCTCCTATTCACTCCCCTGTTATTCCAATTCTCAATCCTCAAATCATAGAGTTCATTAATGACTTGTCTGTCTCAAATCTTTCTGATGAAGACACATCAACCCTCTTTGACAAACTCTCTGAGAAATTTTCTATGGATGAGGATTTAAAAGCCTTTGACTTTATAAGAATTAGAGAAGCTAGGCATTCTCAAGGTCAAGGTGGTTCATCTACTTCCATATCTGTCCCACCAGCTATCCCCCTTTCTTCAGATATCCAATCTTCAACAACTATTCCCAAATCCCAAATTGACCTTGACACCACCATGCCTACCCCCAGCTTCTGGGCCCTTGACTATGGTATTGACTTCTCTCTCCCAACTGTTCATGAGGCCCACAAAAAGCTAAGTTCAATTCCCATCCTTCCTCCTTTCATTAATCCTCACAACCTCATAAACCCCTGGGAAATGACAAAGACCCATATGAGCATTCATGCTAGAAATCTTGGAGGTCAACTCTTCTATGCATATGAAGAGTGGAAAAAGTTTAGGATCACTACCCAATACTGCTTCCTCTTCTCTGCTCCAAAATTGACAAATCCCCTCAATCTTTCAAATCTTCCTGACTGGGAATTAGTCTTCTCTCATCTAATTTCCATGAATCTCCAGGAATGCCTTTATGCCCCTAACTCCCTTGTGTATGCTCTTTGCATTCAATATGCTCAGTCCACTTTCTGGACTCTTTTTTCCAAAAAGAGCTGCATAATTGGGATCATTGTCAAGCACCTCTTTTCCATTTCCTCTGTCTATCCCCAACAGCTTTCTCCACCTCCTCTTGTTTTCCATAAGAAAGCTAGATCAAAGCTTGCCAACCTCCCTACCAACTTTGACCCATTCAAATATACCCCTCCATATTACCTCACCTTCACTGATTTCAACCAATTCTCAGCCACCCTCATCAAACAACTCAAGTCTTCCCTTCTCAGAAAACTTGATGATGTGTCTGAGTTCATCATTCAAAGAGGTGAAAATCCAATCCCTCCATCCCCTGAACAGCCAACACCAACAGCCTTTCCTCATCCTCCCCCCAGCAGCCAACCTATGCCTCCAAGACCTTCTCAGGCATCCATCTACTCCTATTTTCAAGCTCCTCCTCCTATATTCACCAAGAAGAGACATGCCTCTCTTTACAAGGAATACTCTATGGGGGTTTCACCTTCTGATGAGACTATGACCTCTCAACAACTTCAATCATGGATTGGCAAAAGACTTCTCTCCAACCAACCAGTTCTCACCAAAGAGCAGTTGCTAAACAAACAAGATCAGCACTTCCAGTACAATTACATGATGGGTATTGATTGGAACAATGAATGGTTCTACAGAAGAAATGAACCATTAAGAAAAGCTGCTCTCATTCAAGAACAGAAAGAAGTGGAGAAAAGACAGAATACCTAGTATAGGTTAAACACTTTGGTTTGTTTTTCTTGTTTTGAATAGCTGTTCAGAACAATCTTATCTTTTTCAATTATGTCTTTCAGTACTTTTTAGTTTGCATTAACAGTTTGTTTGCCAAGAAATATTATCAAGAAGTATTCCTCTTCATTGGCTTTCTATTTTCTTAGCACTGATATTTGCAGATATATAATAAAAACCTTTATTTATTTACCAAAAAGGGGAAATTGTTAGTACCTCACTATGTTTAACTCACAATTAATCATAGTAAATATGTTTTGATAAATAAATAATCAATCCATTGATTATATGATGTATACAAGACCTGAGCACAGGCAGCCCAAGACAGAAGCTCAACAGCTAAGCCACAGTCAAGTCATTACATGATCTACCCATCATCTACACACCCAACAAACTGAAGAACCACCTTCTACAGACTCCCTTACACTTACATTAATTATCAAATTGCTAATAACATACAAGCTTCAACAGATCAAGCCTTAAAAGCCCATCAGCTAAGACTGTACTTCACCAACAGCTAAGCTCCCCTGTCTCAACAGCTAAGACTGTTCTTCACCAACAGCTGACCCATCTTCATCAGATCTTTGAAGAATGATTATTCCAAAATAATCAACCATTGGAATAACTCTTATTGAAGTTTGATTAAGTGTGAATACACTCTCCTCTTCCTTGACAAACTGCAAAGAAGAAACAAATGATTTAGTCAACTCAGTCAAAGACAAATCATTTATTCCTCTGTACCTTTGGTTCCCCAAACGGCTACTCCTGTACCTTTGTCCCCAACGGCTATATGCCCTCCCATATATAAAGGAACATACTGGCATGTTGTCAAGTGACCTTCCTATTTTTTTACAACCCTTTTAACCCATTTTTACAACCTTTCACTGTTTATAGCCTTACTGCATTCTCTCTGCAGTTTTGAATACTTGCATAAACCCCTGCAAGTATTGTGCCATTTTGCACCCAGTTACAACCCAATTTCAGCCAGCTAACAGCCAAGCTACTTCTGTAAACACTCTTGTGTATTTTATTTTCTTTTTCTTTTTCTCGCTTTGAAAGAAGCAACCTTAATTGAAATGTCAATTAAGTAGAGGGGGTTCAAAGGAACTTGCCTTATCAATTCTTGTAACTCTAATTGTAGAGAATATTATAGTAAATTGGTCTCACTGTTCTAACAGTGGGGGTGGATGTAAGAGAAGGGTTTTGCCTCTGAACCACTTTAAAATACTGTGTACACTCTTGTCTCAACACTAACACACACATACACCTTGTCCTTTCATTTATTCATTTATTTATATTCCACTGTACATTTCTTTTTATTTTTATCTCTCAACAGCTAACCTCAAACAGTTAGCTGTTCAAGTTTTAATTAATCTGTTCATTTAGTTAAACATGACCGTTCAAATTTTCTCTTGCTATTCACTTATTTTCTTCCCTTCCCCGAGAATTAGAAAATACATTTCAACTATCAGTTATATATGTTCTTAGACATGTGTTTGTGTAATGTGTGTACTATCACTATTCCTGTACTGTCAACATGTCTTTACTATCACCTAACTGTACTGGCACCGTGCCATGGGCACGGGCACGAGCACGAGTACTAGTATTATAGCATTTTTTAAAAAATTATCCTATAAACTTTGTCAACATACAAACCCATCAAAGAGTTAATCTTAAGGTTGAATAACTTGAAAAAATTAGAGGAGAAAAATATTTGAGACTTTTTTTAAATTAATTAATTAGTTTTAGTACATTATAAACAAATTTTAAATATAATTTAATAATATAAAATTAGTAAAATAAATAAAAGAGGCAAAGTAAGATATAAATCCATCATGGATGACCAAATTAATATAAGCGCCAAGTTTAGAGACCAAACTATCATTAGTTTCAGGGGTATATTCGGCATATTGAAAAATCGCACAGAAGGAAGGGGCAAATTGGCAAAAAAAGCCATCATAAGGGACCAAACTAATTAAATTTATTCGTAAAGGACCAAACTAATAAAAACTGCCAAGTTTAGGGACCAATTTATTATTTAATCCTATTATAAATGGAATCTTTATTAGGGTTAACTGAGCTTCGTTCCATTTATACTACATATGTGTATCTTAGAGCTCCACCTCACCATCACATTTACTTGTGCACAACTGAAATTGTGTGTGTATTTAAGCAATTCCACACATCTTCACTTTCATCACCAACTTTCCTTGCCTCTTCTCTCTCTCTCTCTATATATATATATATACATATCATCTTCTTCATCCCATTCTCTCTAGATCTATTTTCTTATTCTTTTTAAACTTAGATTCATCATTCATGTACGTATCCGATCTCAAGTGATTGAGATTAAGACTGACTTAGTTCATCTCGAATCGAGTTGACCCTCCCAAGAAAATTAAAGGAAAAAAGAGTTGTTCAAATGTCTTTTTCTAGGGGTTTGTGCTATATTTTCTTTGTTATCAGGCCAATTTGAGAACCCCTTTTATATAATTAATCATCTCATTAGATTTAGATTGAGCTACACCTTTGTTCTCCGATCGGTTCGATCCATCATCCAAAGTGTCATTGTTTTTCAGATGCGGCATCTTCAAGATTCACATAGGGTTTTTTTTCTTCTTCTTCCCAGAGTACTTAAATTTGGAGATGATGAAGATTAATGAGAATCTTGATGATGCTGCATCAGCAAACCATGACTATAATTTACATCTTTACCCACACCATTAATTTATCATTCAATTTTCCATCTGCAGTCATGAATCCACAACAAGGTTAGTCTTTTTTTCTTTCTGATTCTAAAGTTTTTGTTTATTTCTTTGTATTCTTGTATGTATATGTACCATTGTCGGAGCCAGAAATTTTCATCAAATGGGACAGAGATTGCACAACAAAAAAATTGAAAAAAAATTAGCTGTATTTTCGTTAATGGAGCAAAAAAAAAAAAAATCTAGTATATTATTTCTTTTACTTCAATCAAAGGGGGCAAATTTCAACAAATTACACTAAGCTCCTAATTATTTGTAAATCTTGCACTAATAATTTTTTTCTTTTGTGAAATCAATGGGGGCAATTGCTCCCTTTGGCCTCTTCATAGCTCGATATGTACTATATGTATGTATATGTGTGCCTTTTTTGTCATTGTTTATTAGGGTTTCACTGGCTTTGAGGCTTTGTTTGTTTCTTTAAGGTTAATAATCTACCTATGATTAATTTGTAGATTTTGTGGTCAGTATCCCCATTTAATATTATTACTATTTCCGTCCCTAAGCCTAAATGAATCTCATATTTTGCTCGTGATTCAGAATAAATATTGAAATTTAGTTGGAGGGAGTAATATATAATTTCAAACTTACTTTTGACCAAGAGCGAATTTGAAGATTCGTTTTGGGAGGAGGTAGTAATATATAGTATTTTGATAATTGTTTTTCATTGTATTTTTCATTTAAGGATTGAATCTCTGAAACTTGGAAGATGCGAATATGAAACTTAAAAAAGAATACTACTTCCCCGTCTTTTTTTAGTTTGTTCATACTTTGAGCAAAACACGGGTTTTAAGAAGTGTTTAATACTACTACTATTAGTTTAATTTTGGATCTCACACGGCTTCCTGCCATGGTTAGGTTTCTTAAACTCCAAATGTGTTGTTTCTTAATTTAACACACTGTATTTTAACTCTTTTTTTTTTTTTTTTTTTCTGTGTTTTGCAGTAAAATATTGCAAGGAGTGAAGGACACAATTTTAGACTATGTTTCAAAATACAAAAATAAAATTTTAAACACGATCTAATTTGGCATTGATTGATTGGATTGTTCCAATTTACAGTATTTTGTTCCAACCATTATTGCAATGTCACTTAAGCTTGTGAATGAGTGAAAATGGATTAAGATAAACTATTTTTTCGTCCATAAATGAATGATCATTTTCTTTTTAGCAAAATTTATTCATTGTTAAAATTTCACCTTTAAAATATCATATTTCAGGTGTCCCTTAAAATAAAATTAAATATATACTGTACTATTTTTATAAACTACTAAACTTTTTTAAGTGGCTGCTTAGTTTCTATTGGATTTCATTGTACCTACTCTCTTTGTTTCTTACCTCTCACCTAAACTCTGGGAGCTGTTTCTTAGACTAACACTTGTTTATCCATATGTGTCCATGTATATATAAATTATAAAATATTATGAGTAGAAAAAGGGTGGTGAGAGAGAATTTATATAAGTGAGACTGTGAGACCTATAATTTATGTGTGAGGGTATGAAAGTTGAGTAGAGTAAATTAGCTCCGTCCCAAAAAAAAATGTTGAATGTTTTTTTTTTTTAAATTGCTTTTTAGTTAAGTTCAAATTTGAATATTTTTTGAAATTTCATTTTGAAACGGAAAGAATACTAACAAGTTCAATTTAAAAAGTGTGACTTATATAAGTAACATTCTAAAAGGAAAAGTTTGATCAAACTAATTGGCTATGGGAGGAGTTGCCATGGATCTTTATATAGTCATCCCTTGGTTAGTTAATTCCCGTTGTGGAATAAATGCTCCAACAAAGTTTCCCCATTAAACCTAGACGGAGGGAGTATATATATATTATTGCAAGGCCCATGTTCTTGTCTATTACATTAATTTTGAGTGTCTTACTGTTAGTTCCAAATTATGTTTGTTTTCAACTTCCTATTGATTGTGATCTGCAGGTTGGTTCATGCTTCAACATGTCCATTTTTTAAAAAAAAAAAGTTATAAATGACATTCTAAAATAAAAAAAGTTTTCCCATTGAGCTAGGGCGTAGGGAGTATCATTCTCTTGTTTTGCATCTTGAATACTCTTTTTTCTTAAAAGAAGTGAGTTCTTTTTTATTAATCAATGTTTTAAGCTATTGCAAGAGTGCGTTTTTAATATTATTACAATCATAATACTATTTCTGGATCTTGAACATCAACACTATTGCATTAGCATTTTATGTTTTATTTCTATTAGATCTTAGAACAGATGTTTTATTTTTATTTTTTTAATTGTATTGGGGTTTGGCTGCTTTTTTATTTTTGTTTGCATCTTAAACATCATTAGAAGATACTTGTATTGAATCTTTAACATCAACATTCTTTGATACATGATACAAACTAATTATTATTGTTCTTTATTTTTTATTTTGAAAATTGTTTTTAGTACTATTATTTGGAGTTACAAAATGCCTGGAGCGCTTCTGCGCGTACGAAGAAAAAGAATTTGATGGTCCCTGTAAGGCTGTAATGGGGGATGAAAGGTCTGTTGCACAATGAAGAATTGACAAGAAAAAGGGTACAGGAAATATTTAAGAGGTTGTACTATTAGATTTTCTTTTTCTTAAAAAATTATACAGGAGTGTCCCAGTTCTTCAATTTTTCATGATCAACCTCAAAAGAAACCAACATTCAATTATTTTTCAAAATGAAAAATGTACCATTTATTTGGGACCACTGTGTTGTGATGATAGAAAAAAGAATGAATAATACAAGTTAAAGCAGGTTTAAAATTCAATGGAAATTCTATGTAAAAAGGTATATTGATATTTTGAATCATATTGCTATTCAGTTTTAATCATCATATATTCTTTTAGCGGTTCTGATTATTGTATTTTAGATAGATACACACTCATTATTCAAAAAAAAAAAAAAAAAAAAACACGAAGCAAGATGTTTAAAAATGTTAAAATTATGCACTAAATATCCCTACAATTTGAGAATAGTACAATATTACTGACTGCTAAAATATTACATGAACGATTAAAGCTATAGTTTAAAAAAAGTAAAATAGTTCAAAATGTATACAAATCTTGTAAAAATGGTCAAGTACATGTATGTTAAAAAACTCTATGTTAGATTTTTCTCTAGTTTGGCAGTGATATAGTTTTGAATCTAAATTATGCTGCGCATATTTTAGATCTATGTGCATGGTTTTTAAAATCTTACTCCAACCGCTTCACAAATGTTGAGTGGTTGTGCTTATTATTACGTAATCTTTTCATTTCAAATCGATAGTTTCCTTTAATTTCTCAAACATTATAAAGTTACAGTAGTATTGGAAACTTAGGCTCCATTGGTTTCGCGTAAAACAACTTCCGGAAATGTTTTTCTCATTTTTCGGTGTTTGTTACGAAATAGAAATTGGAGAAATATTGTTTTCTCACTTTTCTAAGTAACTAGTGAGTAACCCGTCGATACTCGACGGGCATAGTAAAACTCAATAATTACATAATATAATTGAAAATAAGTGTTTCAAAGTAACAATAATTAATAATTTATATTCAAGTTACTTCCGAAACTATCCCGTATAAATATCAATATGTTAAAACAATATATATATATATATATATATATATATATATACAACCAGAGGTAAATTCGTTACCAGCTGAGAATAGATATGGCCAACCCGCACCCGGACCTATGACGACCCATGGAACCGAACCTGGATTTAACCCGTAAAAACCGGACTCGTGCAAGACCCGTGACCCGTCGGAACCATACCCGTGTTTGATGCAGTTTGGGTTCCTGTTCCTCCTTTTCAAAACCCGCAACCCGGTGATTCCAACCCGTACACCGTAACCGTACACGGACCAGAACACGTGCGGACTCTTGTCAGACCCGTTAAATTTTGTTAGTTTTATTACATACTCCCTCCGTCCCATTTTAAGAGTCAAAAATTTCCCAAATGGGTGTCTCAACTTAAGAGTCAAAATCCATAAAAGGAAAGTTTTTTATGTTAGACAAAATATGAAAAACTAACAGAATAATATGAATGAAAAACAGAAGCAGAATTTAAAATAAAATTGAAACAGTAAGCAGAAAATTAAAACCAATACTGTAAATTGCCCGAGTCGTGTGAAACACACTCTCCTTAAAGCAATTTCGTCCCCTCACCAAATTGTGCTTGAGGATTTGTCGGACGGTTGCTTCCCAGGATGAAACGGCGCGGACCGGAATGTAAGTGCACAAAGGAACTTCCGGCGAATTGATACTGAGCTTGGTCTTGATCACCACCAATGCAGAATGCAGGAGAGCAACAGAAAGAGGAATTTATCAATATGCAACAAAAGAAGATTGCAAGGGACTGTTGGTGGAACATTTCGTGTGTGTAAACTGGTGGAGTAGGTCTGTTAATATAGAACTCAAAGGTAAACTGAAGGGAGGAATTAACACAGAGTTAATTTGGAAGCCTAAGTGTTTCAGCTTACCAAAACTGATTAAGAAACTCAAAGGCCTGGACTGTTTTATCCAAAAAATAGCAAAAAGTGGGTTCGCGCGAGCAGCCCATTTCGGGGCTCCATTCGTGACCGCAGGACGCGCTCGCACATGAGTTCGGTAGCCGGTAGGCAAATTGGGCCCTTGATTTGCACCCCCCCTGCGCACCTGTGCGCGAGAGAGAGCCTCTATGCCACACATTCATACCACTATGAAAAGCATATTAGTATATAAACTTACCCACTTTCACATATTTTTTCAATGTGGGATAACACATTATCCCCATTCCAACCCACTTACTTTGAGCCTTCATATATCACTCATCCCTTTACCAAATTGGACAAATGAATAATCAATCTTCATGTCCTCATGGAGTAGAACACAAACCCACAAACATTTTGTCATTTCGACAAATAATTCATTTAAGAAAATACTCATTATTTCCTTCAAAACACACTTTTTCCAACATTTTATACTTCTTTAATTAGTGGACCCCACATGTCATACACACAACAATTATCAACTAACTATTCCCTACCCCACTTTCTCTCTCCTACCTACTTTCTACACTCACAACACTCTACTCCACTATCTATACTCTATAATAAAAATATTATTTCCTTAATTCATGTGCCATCTTATTTTTTAACTCTTAAATTGGGACGGAGGGAATAATGTGTTGAAAAAGTAACATTTCGTTGATTTTAACAGAAAATCGTTACTTTTTAAACAGATTCTGTCAATTTTTAATATAAATTGATGATTTAACAAATTTTCCTAAAATTTAGTAACAGTTAAATTTAAAATATAAAATAAAAATTAAGGACCCGTCGGATCCGTGTTCGTCACTACATATTTTTTTAGTGTTGTTAAAATGACCAAAATCATTCAGGTTTGTTCCTTCTTCTCATGTCGCTTCATATTTTTGTCTTTCTCTCCATCCTTGCTCCTTACACTCATTCCCCTTTTGTTGTTCATTTTCTCAACAGTCGAAATTCACGACCTTATTACACCCGCCTCGGCCATGGTCCCCTCTCTAAACCCCTCTAAATTCCTGGAGTTTTAAGATCTCAGATATTGTGGAAAATCAGTTATCTTGAAATCTCAGATATGTGATTTTGATTTTGAAAAAGGTGATTGTGATTTGGCGCATGTTTAAGAAGAATTCCATGTTTTATTTTTCTTGATTGACTTTTATTACCTTGAAATACTAAGATTAGAGTTTAAATTTAAGGGAACGTTATTTTATAAATAAGTTTTACATGTGTTCTTAAATGAAATTTGTATCGCAAAGTTGTCACTTACATAACATAACAAGTGAAATTCTATGTGAAATTATCTAACAGTTACTTGATTCATTGCCTATACATAAAACTTATTTGAAAGTTATTTCATCTTTAAATACTTTTATCACTAAGCAAATTTATACAAACTGTTATATATAGTTTGATTTGATATTTCAATATTATTAATTAATAACTAAAATTCTGTTAATGGAATTCTGCATCTTTAATTAGTGAGATTTGGCATTTTGAATTGTTTGGTGATTACTATACCCTCTTTATTAGTACTCCCTCTGTCTCGAATTAACGTTCTTTTAATTTTTTAAATTTCAAATTTCAAATTTATTATTAGTAAATATTACAATTATGTCCTTAAATAGTCTTACTTGCTTCAACCTATGAGAAGGCGCCATGTGGATTTCCACGTCACTATTCCACGTGGCGTGTTGAGAAGCCTAGAAATGTTTCTGGCTTTATATATTATATTATATAGATAGATGACTTATGGATTTCTATTTCGTAAGTCATTTTCCGGAAGATGTTAACCCCTTACTTACGCACCAAACTCCCCATACACCCACACGCTACAAACTACACCTCCAACACCACCCTCTCCATCCATTATATTCCCATCCCACCCTCCAACTTTACCTTCCCTTCCCCCCCCCTCCACCCCCCCCCCCCAAACCACTTACCCACCCCTTCCCAAATAAAATAAAAAAATCACTCATACTAAAATTATCTTTTAACACCTACTCCATCCCCCACCCCTTAACCCCCCCCCCCCCCCCCCGCAAAAAAAAAATAAAAAAATCACTCTTATTAAAATTATTTTCTAACAAATCCCACACTCCCGCTCCCTACCCCCACTACCCCACCACCCACCCACCCACCCCACAAAAAACAACTTATTTTCAATCATAATAAAATTATTTTTGAACACCTCCTCCACTCCCGCCTCCCACCAATATCCCCCCCCCCCACCCATCCCAACAACCAACCCCCCACCCACCCAAAAACCCCCCACCAAAAAAATAAAAATTATACTCTTATTAAAATTATTTTCTAAGAACTCCCACTGCCTACCCCCACTACCCCACCCACCCACCCCCCCCCCCCCCCCATTAAAAAAAAAAACTACTTTTTACTCATATCAAAATTATTTTTGAACACCTCCCCCACCCTTGCCCCTATCCCCCCACCTCCCCTACCTCCCCCCCCCCCCTCAACCACCCATCCCACCCTGACCCCTACCCCCATTCATATTTTTTCTTAAATTACTTTTTTTTCTCATATTAATTTTTTTTCCTCATATGTGAATATTTTTTCCGGAAAATATTTTCCTTAGATTTACCAAACAACCAAAAACATGTTTCTGTCATTTTTCGGAAAAACATTTTCCGGGAAATCATTTTCCAAAAGTTGTTTGAGTTTTTAGCCATTTTGACCTGCGTACTATTTGGGCGTAGTCAATATGACATGCGTACTTCATAAACAGCAAATGTGTCCTGTGTACTTTAGTTTCGTTTTCAATTTGACCTATTTCTCTAACGCCAGTTAAAATTTAACGAAACAGTCAATGAAAGTTAATGTACTATTGGTTATTTATTAAATATTTTTTAATCCATTTTTTTAAGACACGTTCAAAATAATTAAAATTATAAAAATATATACTCCCTCTGTCCCATTTGAAGATTCACCATTTTGGTGATGACACAAAAATTAAGAAAAATGATGAGTGTAAGAAGGGTTGTGAGAGGGAAGAAGTTAGTGGGTATGACAAGTGGGGCCTACAATTTACATATGTGAGAGGGAAAAGTTAGTGGGTATGACAAGTGAGCCCCATAATTTAAGTATGTGAGAGGAAGAAGTGAGTGGGTATTGCAAGTGAGACCTACATTTTTACCATTTTAGGAAAGGATGAAGCTTTTAACGGGACACCCATTTGGGTAAAAGGTGAAGCTTCAAATGAGACGGATGAAGTATTTATTTTAAACTTTAAATATTAATGTTTCAAATTTTTTGTTCACAGCCCTTTTACTTATAGAATTTTCAATGTAGTCCTTAAAAGGAAAATCAATTTCAAACTAACTAGTACGTTAACGACTGTTTCGTTAAATTTTAACTGGCGTTAGAAAAATAGGTCAAATTGAAAACGAAACTAAAGTACGCGAGACACATTTGCTGTTTATGAAGTACGCATGTCACATTGACTACGCCCAAATAGTACGCAAGTCAAAATGGCTAAAAACTCGAAGTTGTTTTACGCGAAGCAAACGGAGCCTTAGTGCTTTTGAAGTATTCATTTTGAATATGAGACCATTTTTTTGAGACAAACAAAAAGGAGAAATGAGACCAACAGTTACATACTCCCTCCGTCTCAAAATGATCTTCGCGTTTGACTATTCAAACTTTTTAAGGATATGAACAATTGCTTCATTAGCCATGCTTTGTTTAAGCCTAAAATGTAGAAATAGGAAGAACTTTTTGAGACAATGAGAAATAGAAAATGAGAAGATCATTTTGGGACGTAGGGAGTAAATCACACTTTCTCAAGTAAAGGGGGATTATCCAATTACGTAAATTATATTTTTGATTAGATAAAATATAATTTAAAATTCAAAATTATAATTATTTATAGGCAATTGAATAAAAGAAATCTAAAGGTAAACTTTCTAGTTAATTTTTATACATTAAAAAAAATTGTCATTTATTTTTGAGCTTCCATGGACCTTTCAATATGGGCTGTTGGAGTTTATACGGGCCCAAACAAGGCCCAATCAAACCACAATTTCCCATCGCCATTTCACAACCCGTTTCTTCTCTTCCGGCAATCCCCGACCTCCGTTTTGACTTAGAAGCCTGAAATCTTCTGGGGTTGTTTTTCTTTCTCCAAACCCGAAAAATAAACCAAAAAAAAAAATTATAATCATGAAATTGAAAAGATTTATATCGTTACCGATTTTATCAGTGTTCATGTTAATGTATTTCGTTTACTACATCACAGTGTTCATATTTCTTGAAGATTGGGTCGGGTTGAAGAGCTCAGCTGGGTCGTTGAATTTCTTGATCTTCACTTTATTGGCTTTCCTCTCTCTTTTCTCTTTCTTTGTGTGTGTTCTCACAGACCCTGGTTCTGTTCCATCGGGATACGTGCCTGATGTTGAAGATACTGGTGGCTCCGATCAAGAATCAAAGAAATCTGTAAGTCCGTGTGTGTATGTATGTATGTGTTTGATTTTTTTTTTTTTGTTAATTGGTTTAAATTAGTGATTTTGATGGCACCCATTTGTGTTTCTTGGTTGTGATTTTGTTTTTGGAGTTCTTGAATTGAATCATTTTGCCCTCTTTTGATTTTGATTAATGAAATGTGTTTATCTTGTATAAATTATCTATAATACTCCCTCCGTCCCAAAATGATCTTCCTACTTTTTTTTTGGTCATTACTACGAATGAACTTTGAACAATAATTTTGGGTTGATTTGATTATCCTAGTGAAAATCTAAATTTGTTATTGATAGTATTGTTGATGGTGTATGAATAACAAGTTTCAGATTTTCATTAATATAATTAAATCAACCTAAAATAATTGCTCAAAGTTTATTCGTAATGACGGCGGAAAAAATGTGAAGATCATTTTGGGACGGGTGTAGTATTGGTTGAACCGAAATCGGAACAGTTATGTTGGATGTCAGATCAAACTAGGAAATTTGACATTTGAAAATGAAAACACTTGACTTAGTAAAGTGACTCCTGTAGAAGAAAGGATAAAATTGAAAAAGATGGTCTGGAGTCCGGACACATTGGCTTTAGGCGGTTTATGAATTGTATTAAGTAGATTGTATACAAGTTCACGAGGGTTAAGCAAATGCTAGAGGTTGTTTAGTTGATTTGAATTTTCCGCTTCAATCTCTAGAGGTAACAAGTATACTCCTATAATTTAAGAGGGAGGAGCGTAATTCTCAGTGTAAATTGGAAAAGAAGTTATCATTCAAATAAGCAATGTATTGACCGTATTGATGGCATGATGCACTAGGGGGTCCTAGTGGCCCTATCCAATTTCGCATGAATTAGTTACCTTCAAGCTGATTGTAGTTATAAATACGACAACAACATTTTTGATATGTACCTCACTCGACATGTTTAGTATATCTGCCTTGTTTTGACTTCGAACTATTAAAATCCCTTCTCTATTGGATTGATGCACCGCTGCTGTTTTTACATGCAATATTGCAATTGCCTCTCTAGTGAGGTTTTAGGTGGTTAATATTTCTTTTAGGTTGTGTTTCTCTTGCATCATATTTCTCTTCTTTTTGTATGTTGGGCCTGCATGTTTCCCCAATCTTTCAGCTCAGGTTTCCCATAATCTTGAACCATTGGTCTGAACTGTGTTTTTCAAACTTATGCGTCAAATTATCAGGTGTCAATGTTTAGAACAAACTTAGACTACGTTATAGTTGAATGGCGGTGTGAGTGAGATATATTGCACCTTGAGGAGGTGCAGCAATTATATATATGTGTGTGTGTGTATATATATTCCAATTAGGTAGTTGCCATGATATAAATCTCCTCCGCGCTGCCGTTGGTTTTGATCATGGATGAGTTGCCAATGGTATTGAAGTGGAGATCTTATGAAACTTCCCAAGTTAATGAAATTTGAAGATCATGAAACATATGTCCAAAATTTAAGCAAGGGTGTCTGTAGCTTTTGATGAATACGAAACTGATGAAACTTCCCAAGTTAGGTACATAACATAGGGACAACGAATATATACAAACTCCGAAAATTGAACAGAGAGTACCTAGAAACCTTAAAAGAGCTAAAAGACAGAGTATATGATCCATGACTAAGCAAAGATTATCCTATTTGAACATAAATCAAAATGGAGTTCTAGTGATTATGAGGTGAAGTTGCGGTTAAGAACCTTGGCTGAAAACAAGCAAACTAATATTCAGAAGCGGAAGTAAAATTTATATAGGTATAAGAGTACAGGTGCCGAGGAGTTGTGTGACTAGTAAAGCTATCAAATAAGATCATGGTAAGAGGAAACACATTATTACAAAGTATATAATGAATGAGTCATACCAAATTGATTGATAATACACTAGGATGTGAGACACTATCTCATAAGCTATTTGGGTTTTATGTGCCAATAATGAAACATACAGAGTATGTTCTTGAGTAAGACTGATCAAAAGATATAAAGAGGCAAATAAGGAGTCAATCGTTGCCTATTTATGATTAAGTATCCTCCTTTACAGATTTCCATTCAGGCAATCATGAAACTATAATCACGCAAGCTGCGGGTTTTTCAAAATAGTCAGTCATGAAGCTGTACTTAGATTGTTGTAACTCCAGTAATGTGATAACCTTGTTAATCGATGAGTGTAGGAGTAGCCCCCTTGATTTGTGGTAACCACAGTGAATGGTACATGTCTATAGGGCTGTTAAACGAATCGAGCCGGCTCGACTCAGGCTCGGCTTGTAAAAGCTCGAGGTGAACTCGAGCTCGAGCTCAAACCAACTTTTCAAGCTCGTTTTGTTATCGAGTCGGCTCGTTTGTTCGACGAGCATTGATCGAGATCGACTCGTTTGAGCTCGAGCTCGGCTTGATAAGCTCGTCACGTAAAGTTTTTGTTCGCTATTAGCTCGTATGTGGCTCGTTAAGCTCGAATCATTATTACTTTGTAATAGATACACATATAATACATGTATAATATATGTATGCACATATTAATACTCGAACTCGAGCTCGATAAGGCTCAAACTCGAGCTCTTTTGATTATAAATACTTCAAAAAAAAGGTCCAAGCTCGAGCTCGGCTCGTTAAAACTCGAGTGCGAGCGGCTCGCGAACAGCTCGAAACTCGATTCGATTTGAGCTCGAACAATCAAATTGAGCTCGAGCTCGAGTCGGCTCGGCTCGTTTACAACCTACATGTCCGCGTGATTGCTTATCTGTTTAATGTCATTTTTCTCCAAAAAAAATTGTACTGCATAAAATTTGATACTAGTATTTGCATGTTACATTGAGTAGATTCCATATGGTCGTCAAAGAAAATGATTTTACTCGTTCATCAGTTTCTTCAACAAATGTCTTGAACGGCCTATTTTCTTTTTCCAAATGTAATTTTTATGACATTAGTTTTTACTTTTTACTAGTTGGTGTTTTTGTTTGGTAGAGTTTCTCCTCCCCCGAAAAAAGATAATAAAAGGAAAAACATCCACACCACTATCACCAGGCAGTCTCTCTCCATGTCGGAGTTATGTTTATAATCTCTCTCCTCCCCAAAGAAGAAAACAAAGGAAAACCTCTGCACCCCTACTAGCACTTGAAAGTCTCTCTCCCTATAGTCCAAACACCAAGGTATCTTACTTACGATGAAAGGAGTGTGTGTATTTTGTTGGTGGTAATTGGGGTGAGGGAGTGGTAGAGAGACATTAGATTCTAACTTTGAGGAATGATTTTTTTTATTTTTATTTTTTCAAAAAAGCGCACTGTGCTTGCTATGGCAAACTGCCATGATTTTGCTTCCAGGTAGATATATTTCTAGATTGGAAATTATAGGACCCAGCTTTTTAGTCCAATTTTTCATCCCAATCTTGGTGCTAAGCATGTGAATGCTTTGTGATGGCCCCACAGAATAAGTGAATGTGATGTCTAACCACTCACTTCACTTGCTATAAAGGTTAGAATGAAATTTTTGGGCTTAAAAGTTGGGCTCCTCATCATCATTCTTCCTAGAAATAAATTCTACCTCCATCTCAAAATGAATGTCCAAAAGAATCCAAATGCACTCTTGATAGGAGCAAATCTGAAAAATAAAATAAAACCAGACATTCATTTTGGGACGGAGGGAGTATGATTTATGAGTGTTAGTCCATATAGTGCAAAAAATGGTACGAATAACAGCTATAAAATTGAACAAGCTAGTGAGGTGGGGTGCGAGGGGAAGGGGGCTGCGAAGTTCTCCATCCACTCCCCCCAACCCACAGATTTTTCTTTAGAAATGGAGGCAATTTAGCTCACTGTATGGGGGATCCAGAAGCAGACCTACCCTTTACTTCAGATAGAAGCATTCACATCTGTAAAGACCAGTTTACCTCATTTATTAGTTGGTAATCCTTGCATTATTCATTTCCAATTTTACAATATTACCCCTTGGTTCAAAATAAGTGTTCTGTATTCCTTTTATGGCCGTTCCAGAAAAAGCGTCCATTTCATTAATTTTTCCCCACTTTCACTAATGTATTCTGATTGATTACTCCTTTGGTTAATGAGTTGACGTTCTCAGATGGACAACATTGGAAGGGTCAATTTACTTTTCTTAATGTGTGAGCGAGCCCACATGTGACACTTCTGTTAAAATGGAGGAAGTACTTTTCGTCAGCTTCATTTTTTTTATATCAGTAAGAATAGACCAAATTTAATGCAGTTAAGAAGGAGTCTGAGATTGGGAATAATAGGGATAGTCAGTGGTGAAGCCACATGTATGGGGGGGGGGGGGGGGGGGGGGGGGGGGGGGGGGGGGGGGGGGGGGGTGGGGTCAGACCCCTTAATTTTGTGGAAAAAGTAATTTTAGTACCTTTTTAAATTCAAATGTACACTAAAAATACTATTTATGTCAATTTTGACCCCCTTTACTTGTGGTAAAATTTACACTATTGTACCATTTTTGACCCCCTTTGTGCAAATTTTTCTATGAAAAGTATCAATTTTATTCCCTTATCAATCCCGACAACCCATTGAAATTTTTCTGGAGTTGCCACTAGGGATAGTAGCCTTTATACTTGGCTGTCAATCTGTTCTAATCTCAGAGACCACGAAGTGGAGAATTGATACTCAATTATCAGCCATGGATTGGCCAGTCATTTTGAAATTCTTTCTCAATAAAATCAGTGATATTCCCTGGAGTTTGTGCTTAATAAACACTGATGCTTTAGTAGAAAGTATGCCTCGCTATTATAGTTTGGGCATGAATTTACATTTATAGCTATTTATCTCTCCCCCACCCCACCCCTGATTATTGTGTATATGTGTGTGTGCATGAACGTATATATCAGCTAAAAGATGTGCTCACCTTTCAGGGAGCGAACTTAGGGCGTTGTGACAAGTGTTCCGGATACAAACCTCCTCGAGCCCATCATTGCCGCGTCTGCAGAAGGTGTGTTTTAAGAATGGTGGGTGCCTTGTATTCTACTATCATGGTTTAGTTCTATTTCTATCCTGATCTCAGAATAATACTCCCTCTATTTTGGAAAGTTTGTCCCATTTTGATTTTTTTGGTCAACACGTGTTAACATGACCATACATTGATGTCAATCTAGTGATTAGCAATGAAATTATAAAAATTTGGTAAATCACTTAATGATTCATCAATTAGTACAATTTTTAGAATTTCATTAGGATGATTAGATTGACATCAATGTTTCGTCAAAATTCATTTGTGTTGACCATAAAAGTCAAAATGGGACAAATTTTCCGGGACAGCGGGAGTATAGAATCTCAGTCTCATCTCACACTTAAATGTTGCATGCAGGACCATCATTGCATGTGGATAAAATAATTGTGTTGGCCACAGGAACTACAAGGCTTTTGTTGATCTTGTTATATATGCAACTATTGCCAGCCTATATTCTTTGGTACGTATAAGCATCTCTTCTAGTCCCTCCGTCCCAAAAAGAAGAGTCCTATTCTGAAAAGTCAAGCTTTTAATGTATTTTTACGTATCCTTAATACTCTCTTGTTTGCCGTCTCTGCATTGTACTCGTTATCCTTTCATTACTTTTTAGGGCTTTTCATTAGAGTATTTTGGGGAGTTTTTTTTTTTTTAAAACAGTAACAAAGAAAAAAACGAAAAGCGGGACTCTTTTTGGGGACAGAGTGAGTAACTTATTCAATGTTTTTGAGGTGCATTTTTAATAAATATTTGGGCATTATAGGCGATAATAATAGGCTGTGCCCTTCAAAAGGAGTGGGATTTTACTGGCTGGATTCGCATCAAGACCTTTTATGTAAGATTGTAGCTACTACACTCTTGTTTGTTAAAATGACTAAATGTTCACATTTTTGAAATCTTTTGCGTGAATTAAACATTTAAGACATGCTAAACTTGTACCTCAGATAACTTCAGGGGCGATGATTTTGCTATTAAGCCTGACACTAGGAACTCTCCTGGGCTGGCATTTGTACTTGATTGCTCATAACATGACAACAATAGAGGTAACTGTGAGTTGCGTTGTAGAGACAGAACATGATTGTTACCACCTCCGTCCCAAAGTGAATGTCCAAATTTATTCTTAATTAAGAACAAATTTGGACATTCATTTTGGGACGGAGGTAGTATTTTAGTGTGTGTTACTGAATGTCTGTGTATTGGGATTTGATCAGTATTATGAAGGAACTAGGGCAGCATGGTTGGCGAAAAAATCAGGGCAGAGCTATCGTCATCCATTCGACGTTGGTGCTTACAAAAATATGACTTTGGTCTCTCTCTCTCTCTCTCTCTCTCTCCCCCCCGCTCTCTCACACACACTCACCATCAATTCATAGGCTTGTAGATACACCCTTGTATATTAACTCTCAATTTAATTGCAGATATTAGGGCCAAACATGGTGAAATGGCTATGGCCGACAGCAATAAGCCATTTAAAAGACGGAGTCGATTTTCCTACCACCAAAGATAGCTTATAGCACCATTTGCTTTCTCAAAGTTCCCATAAACTCATAGAATCAACTTGTCAGTTCACATCACACTTTCAAGGAGGAGAAAACCATCACGACTAGAGCAAGTGACGGGCTTGTGATACAGAATAACCCTTCAAAAAATACTATCTCGGCCTCAACTAGGTAAATGTTACTCCTCACAAAACAAAACGCCCGCGTGGGCCCATATTGGAAATGTTGCACAATCTTAGCTAGTGCACTACCCTGTTTTTGTGCGTGTATGTGTGTGAGATTTGGATTACGCTTAAGAAAGAAAGTTGGTGTCGTTGCGAAGTTCTTTTTTTTCTTTCTTGACTTGGTTATGTAATTAACGGAAGTTTTTTTGTACATAACCTACATAAAGCGATTACGCAGCTATATGGATACTTGTTCTTTGTACAGTGCAGATTTTTATTGAGAAAAGGAGATTGTTTTCATGTTTGAATGTGCTAACGACTACGACGAAGCTTTGAAGTTTTGGGACCTTGTAGGATTTTACGAGTAGGGACGATTTGGAATAATTTGGATTATCCGTGAACGCGGAGAGTCGAAAGAATATCTTTAGGTGCTATGTGTCAAAAGTTAGAGATTTGGATGTAACAAATTTGTGAAGCAAATGAAATTTGAGCCAAGGATATAATTTTTCATCTTTTTTTGGCAAGTGGATATATTGTGTGACCACATTTTTTTGGAAGAGTGATTTTTTGTAACATGTGGAATATGGATGTGCTTCTTGAATGATATGAAGGGTTGTATGAATTTTGTGTAGTGACTAGCTACACAAATTATAGAGTGGCTATAAGACATTTCTCCTAACAAATTCGTGATTTTCTTTGAAAAACAAAATGTTTTTATATTTACAAAGATCATATTTAAATGTATAAATACTAGCAATATAAAAGGGAATATAAGCATGTTTGAGCATAAAATTCATATTTAATATCTCTTAAATAAGATAAATATTCATTTAGGAATGAAAATAATAACCCAAATTCTTATAATTGTCTTAAGGTTACGTTGTAAGGTTTTGAAATTTAGTGTTTTTGAAGCCTTTACTTTGAAAATATGAGAAACTTTTTTGGGACAAAAAAAAAAAAAAATATATCATTTTGGGGCGGAAGGATTATATCTTAACCACTGTCTGATACTTTTCAAATAATGTAAATATTTTCATTTTAAAAAGAAAAAAAAAAGAAGAGATATCCATCAATAATTTAAAATTTATACGTATTCATATTTTATCCAAGTGGATTATTCATCGTCATATTCTAATTAGAGTACTTGTTCAGTTAAGAGTCTAGAACAGGATAACAACTTGATTAATTAGGGCTAAATTGTTGTTTGTCATTTGCTTTATGAAGTTACATTTAGGGGTTACTAGTTTCAAATATTGCACATCCATCATTTTCTTTAACAAAATTTATTCAAAAACTTTAACTTTAATCAAATATCAAAAATTAATTAATATGCACACCTCATATGACAAATTTTTGAGTAGTACTGACACTCTTTGCAAGAGTTGAGTTGCTTAGTATGTAAAATCAAGTCGAAGATACAAGAGTGAATGTAAAACTCTGGAAATTATTGTGTCAAAATGTTACTTACTCCCTCCGTCCCAGACTAAGGTTCTTACTTTCATTTTTGGTTTCTCCCAGACTAAGGTTCTTAGTAGTTTTATTACCTAATGGGACCCACTTATCATTCTCACAACAAAAACTCCCTACCCACTTTATCTCTCATACTTTCTCTTACTTACTTTTTCATACTCACAACATTTACTTTTTCTTAATCTCCGTGTAAAGTCAAACTAAGAACCTTAGTCTGGGACGGAAGGAGTATAAAAAAGCAAGAAGAGTGAAATACTCCTTCTGCTTCAGAAAGTTTATCTTATTTTATTTATTTTTTGGTCAACTCACATTAATTTTGACAATACATTGGTATTAATCTAGTGATCACAATAAAATCATAAATAAATGTTATTGACAAATCACTTATTGATTTATCAATTACAAATTTTTAGAATTTCGCTAGATGATTAAATTGACATCAATGTTTGGTCAAAATTCATTTTGACACTATAAAGTCACAATTGAACAATTTATTCGGGATATAGGGTGTATTTTATCCAAAGAATAAGTTATCGTAGTGAGACGAGACCACATGTATCACTTTTGTATAATACAAGTAATCCAACAGTTATGTATAACTGATGACGACGCCTCTAATAATTCATAACCGTTGGATTATTTGTGGTACACAAAATTTGCACACCTTATCTCGCCTTGTAATGAAAAACCTCCTCAATGAAGCCAATTAGAGCTGTAAATTCGAGAAAATGGGACGTGACGGAATTATGAAATCCCGTATTTTTACACGACAGGACGTCCCAAATTCTTCACGGGACAAAATATCCCCGTCCCATCTCACCTCGGGACACAGACACAGGACAATACGAGACAAGAAGATGCTAATATTATAAAACTAAAATCTAACTGAGATGATGCCAAAACATGAAATTGAAAACATAAGATTAATCTTTCATAATCCAACAAAATCAAAAACTTCTTAATTTCTTAAATAGCTTAATCAACACAAAAAGACAATGGATAGTTGAAAAACAATATTAAAAATTAAGTGGTAAAATACATTTGAGGTTAAAAAAAATAAAATTAAAACTAAAATAATTTGGGAACGCCCCGTCCCACCTTGTCTCTCGTCTAAAACGGGATGTCCCAAACAGATTTTGGTTTTATACGAGATTAAAATATACTATTCCATCCCGTTCCATTTATATGGCGGGACGGGACACAGATTTTGCTTTTATACGAGATTAAAATATACTATTCCATCCCGTTCCATTTATATGGCGGGACGGGACGTGGAGACACGGGCGATCCCAAATTAACCGCTCTCAACCCAACACTTCAAACCAAGGTTCTAAAAAGCTCTAGGCGCCGTAACAGCGCCTAACGCCTAGGCGGGGTCTAAACGGAACTTAGGCGAGGCCGAGAATTCAGAAATAGTTATAATATCCTATGCGGGACTTAAGCGTTTCATGAACGCCCCGCCTAAGCGGCCTAGACGGACGTCTTTTAGAACACTGCTTCAAACGCATGATCTTTCGGTGAAAAAATAAATAGTAAAGGCATCTGAGTGCAACTTTCCACAAACTTGGGGAGCATAAAGTAGAAGAAGTATAGTTACCCTTTTCTTTTAAAAAAACCTTTCGTTCTCCAAAAGGACAACAAAGTCAGAAGAAAGAAGTACGTTTATAGTCCACTACCTTCTCTCCCATCATCATCATCATCATCATCATCGAACAATTGCAGAGAGATAATTTATTTGCCGCCATTAATTACTCTGTTTTCCCGCCATTAATTGCTCTGTTTATTAAACTTCGGCATTCCTTTTCTTGTACCTGAAGAATAATCCACTGTTCCAGTTAAAGTTCCTCTTTCCTCTCTCTCCCCTCCCTCTCTCTCTATATACATATATATATATACACTAGGTGTATGTGTGTGTTTCTGTACGTATGTAAAACGTTCAACAATGGTGCATGTGAGTTTCTTTGTGTGTATGTTTTTTTTTTTTTTTTTTTTTTTTTTGACAGAATGTCAATGATTTGAAATTCCCGGCATAAAAATGGATATACGTATGTAACTTGTTTTTTTGTTTTATTTTTGATAATTTTCTAAATGTAGCTCTATCCTCATACAAAATTCAAATTTTTAATGGATAATGTAAAGTGGTATATCTAGATTAGATTGTGCCAATTGACAGCTCGGATGTTATCTTCAACCCTATTTTATTTTATTTTTTCAATTAATTTTGCTTCTATTAATTTGCTTGTTACTCATATTAACCTTCCTTTCTCATAGATTCTTCGAGTTGATTATGTCCTCTAAAATAGTAAAATATAAGGAATATAACAACATTAATTGTAGATGTCATTAACTTTGATCTTGAATACACCTCCGTTCCAAAATAATTCTCAAATTTTTTTCGCTGTTTACTACGAAATAACTTTGAGCAACAACTTGTTAACAAGTTTTAGATTTTCATTAGGATAATCAAATCAACCTAAAATTATTGATCAAAGTTCCTTCGTAATATCGTCGAAAAAAGTGTGAATGATCATTTTGGGACGGAGGTAGTATATATGAATGAATCTCACTCTCTCAAGACTTCACGTTGATTCTGTTCATTGTAATTTGAATCATCTTTATAATAATCTCTTAACAGAGATGAGTTTGTAGTTTAAGGTTCTGGAGATTTGAAGAAGGAGATGAAGAATTCTGTATCGGACCATCCTTTTGACTTTGACAGTGAAGACGAAGACGTAGAGAAGCATTCAGATGAAGAGAAGCATTCAGATGAAGAAAATGATTGGACTGATTCCCATTTTACAATTAATTCAGATGATACACATCCCGACCATCCCCAGGGAAAACCAAGTTCCTTGAATCCTTCTTGGCCTCAAAGTTACAGGTCTGAGATTTATCCTACTTGTTCTTGAAGCTCTTATACCTTGCGTGTTTGCGTGTGCAAAAATATGAAGACTATGACAATTATCGATTTGGGGCCTGTGTAGTCAGACTGTAGAAAAGTCTCAAATCCTTACTATCATATGTAACTCTTGCTACGACGGTGCCCAAATGTAACCGTGTTATTAAAAGATATAAGCCATATGGCTTAAGTGCAGTCCGACTATACAGGCATGTTATTATATAGTGCATCTCATGTACTAAAAAAGCAAGACTTCAGTGAAGTCCGACTATACAGGCATCCTGACAATTATTGGCATGGTTGAGAATCTTGAGATTGTTAATTACTCTTCGAATTGATTGTTTCTTGCTGCCTTATTTGTGAACAACTGTTAATGGTGACTTCCTAAAAATGTTTCATTTAATCAATTCGAATATATTTCAGGCAGTCGATTGATCTGTATGGTAGCTTACAATCTCCAAGTCTTAATTTTCTGGGGACTCCAACTCTGACGCAATTTGGCAGCTCATTTCTTTCCTCTTCACTTACACGAAGACATACTCCAGACGTATTGCCAACGTTGAATAAACCTTTGTTATCGCCAGTGGAAGATGAACCACCGCCAAAACAAAGACGTAGTTCTCTTTCTCTACTTCCTCCAAGGAGACCATCTGTTAGAAAATTAGAAGCACCAGATCAAAAATCTTCTGAAGTCCCACATGGAGTTTCAGAGTTTGGAGAGAGCTCATTCCGTCAAGCCACACTTAACGGTACGTCAAGAATCTTTATTAGTACACTGTTAGTGCCCATTCTGCCTCTAAATGAGGGGTCTGGGCCTATGTAGTCGGACTGCACACAGAAGTCCAACTTCTATAATAAATGAGTTACAACTTATAGTACGCTTGTTACATTTTATCAGCGTGAGAGAGCATATATTATACTATTAGTTACATGATATACTAAGATGAGTTACATTATATTCAGACTTTTATGTAGCTAGACTGCAGACTGCACAAGCTCAAATTTGATAAATGAGTACCTCGACAGTAAAGTAAAGTCTGAACTTTTCGATGTACATGACTTATATCTAAATAATTTGTGTTAACTCTTGATTTCAGGCATAAATGTTCTTTGTGGAGTAGGAATCCTTTCTACTGCTTACGCTGTCAAATTAGGAGGATGGTATGGGCTTTCAATATTGTTTTTCTTTGGACCTACATCTTTCTACACCGGACTTCTCCTGCGCCGCTGCTTAGATAGTCAACCTGGTCTTCAGACTTATCCCGACATTGGCCAAGCTGCCTTTGGCTCCTTAGGTCGTTATGTCATCTCAGTAAGTGCTGTTAATTTCTGTCTTTTGTTAATCTTCAAAAGAATTATTTTGAAAAGATTAATGATACTAACAAACACTCAATATTTATACCCCGGTTAATTTCTTATCATTCTCGCTAGTTTGATATATGAGATTATCCGAGAAAAGAAAGTGATATTATATGAGAATATTCAAAACCTAAATGTATTCACTAATAAGAAAATTGGTTTTCTGGGGAAGAAAAGATACACATGCCATATTAGTACTCCCTCCGTCCCAATTTGAAAAATGTTTGGACATTCATTTTGGAACGGAGGTATCTATTAATGGAAACTAATAGCCAAACAGGTAGAGTGATGAGGTCCCATAATGATAGCAAATTATTAAGTATGACCTCATCAAAATGAACTTAGTTTCGAGCCCTCTGGCCACAATGGGTGATGTAGACTCTGTTTATTTGGTGTGAATGTCCGTCTTATACATGTTCTTTTACATTGTTGTTCCAATATATTTTCTTTATAATAATAATTAAAAAAAAATCCACCTCTTTACATGGGCGTCATGGCTTTCCTAGGTTGTAGGAAGTGAGAAAAAACTACTACATCTGTCCCAAAATAAATATCCATTTTCTTTTCAAATTTGCTCTTACTCAAGAGCAAATTTGAATCTTTTCGGACATTTATTTTGGGACGGAGCGAGTATGTTACTATCAGTCTGTAGGATGAACATGTCCTCTGCTTTTCTGAATATCCAACATATATTACACTAAGATGAAAGATCAGATCTTTATTATGCCTTGTTTCTGATCTGATATTTGTCTTTGTTGTTTGTTTTCTGTGTCTGCAGATAATTTTATACGTGGAGTTATACGTAAGTACATCTAGCTCAAACAGTGGATTCCTTTATCCTGGTTTAAATATTCTCATTTTTTATCGTCCTTCCAAACTCAATTTTTTCAAACCACAATTTAGATATTCATTTGAGTACTAAACAATGTATGATAACCTATGTTTTCTCTGTTTTTTCAGGCTAGCTGTGTTGAGTATATTATCTTAGAGAGCGATAACCTTTCCTCTTTGTTTCCCAATGCACATCTAAACTTAGGAGGGTACGTGTTAAGTTCACACAACTTGTTTGCTATAATCACCACTCTCGCTGTTCTTCCCACATGTTGGCTTCGCAACTTACGTGTTCTTAGTTACATCTCTGGTACGTCTAATGATTACTTCACGTATAATTTAACATGATTTCATTATATATGAACTATTGAAAACGGGATTTAATTTTTTTTGTTTGTTATGATTAATTTTTTCTTCCAGCTGGGGGAGTTATTGCATCTGTTTTGGTGGTGCTTTGTTTGTTTTGGCTGGGCTTGGTTGATCAAGTTGGTTTCGAGGCAAAAGGCTCAACATTATTGAATCTCTCCAATCTTCCTGTTGCAATCGGGCTTTATGGCTTCTGCTACTCTGGACACGCCGTCTTTCCCAACATCTATTCCTCTATGAAAAAACCAAAACAATTCAACATGGTCCTCTTAACCAGGTAAAACTTCAATATATACATATATATGTATATATGTGTGTATTGATATTGTCTTTTCGTTTCTTTTTCTTTCCATGACTTGAAGTTGATTCATTTTCTCTACAGTTTTGCAGTATGTACTGTTTTCTATGGTGGAGTTGCGGTAATGGGATACCTAATGTTTGGAGAATCGATAAAGTCACAGTTCACTCTGAATATGCCCCAAGAATACGTTGCCTCGAAAATTGCTGTGTGGACTACTGTCATCAATCCATTTACTAAATACGCTTTAACCATTTCTCCCGTCGCAATGAGCCTGGAGGAATTGATACCTCCAAACCATCAAAATTCTCACATTTGGGCCATCTTACTTAGAACATTTCTGGTCATCTCTACTTTGGTTGTCGCCCTCACCGTCCCCTTCTTTGGTAAGTTCTTCCTATATGTTTCTTCTTTTAAATTTCTTCTTGCCTAACACTTTTTTTTTTTTTTTTCATTTTGCATTTTTTTTCTTCTCACCTATTTTCACTGCCATCTCATCTGATGATTCAGGTTAGCTGACCCCAAATCATTTTGAGACTACGGCTTTGTTGTTATATTTATATGATATACATTTAAATTAACCCTTTGTGATTCTGTTTTACAGATTTGGTAATGGCATTGATCGGGTCCTTATTAACCATGCTTGTAGTAAGTTCTTTTTTTTTTTTATACCCTTTTCAGAAATTGAAAAATACAATAAATATCATATGCCTTTGAATCAATGTACTAAACAGAATTTTCTCCTGCAGACATTGATACTTCCTTGTATTTGTTACCTGAAGATTCGCACCGGAAAAACAACCCGCTTTGAGGTATGCCATAGAATTAAT
Organism: Campanula takesimana; assembly: GCA_026119855.1. NCBI lineage: Eukaryota > Viridiplantae > Streptophyta > Magnoliopsida > Asterales > Campanulaceae > Campanula > Campanula takesimana. The sequence goes on along the minus strand of JAOWBW010000357.1, from coordinate 976,699 downwards.
CAACTGGAAAATGAGCTATAAGTTTCTCTTGCATCCCAAAATTATACAACTGCTTGCTTTAGAGCTTGATTATCAGTTTATTTTTTTAATTTTTTTCTGCGCGCGTTCTCTAACTTAAATTCTCCTTCTAATGGGCAGAAATTATCTTGTACATTGATTATTGTTGTGGGCGGTATCTCGGCAGCTTCGGGAGCCTGGTCTGCTCTGACTAAAATCATTCAACAATTGGGTTGATAATTTATCCACTTGTCAGACAAGTCTCTTTTGATATATGTAAGCTTGCATCTTGTTTAGTCAGTTTCTACACAGGTTAATATTTTTCTAAAATTTTGGACGTGAACTTCCTCTGTTCTTCCTTCATTTGTTGGTACGAGACTCAGTTAAGTTGTACTTTTACATCATTTAGTTTTTGACTTTAACTGTAATTTAAATTTCTCAATTCTTCATTCAAAAGTTACTGTATTTTATACCCTGCTAGAAAATCAGTTTATTTCGGAGTTTTTTTATTTTTTTTTTTTGTATGGATTTCTGCATCGTGTGGTTTCAAGAATTGGCTCAAGAGAGGTAAATAATTCAAGTGAGTTAAGGATATAATTGTCTAAAACACTATTTATTATATAAATGAGTAAAAAGTAGGTTAGAAGTGATGATTTTTTTTTTTGGGTTAATGACAGATTAGGGCCTGAACTCCAGGGGGTGCGTCTAAACGGGGCCTGGGTTTTTTTTTCCGCTAGATCAGAGCTCAATATCTAAATTTTTCGGCAGTTAAGGGCTTTTTTACGGAAATCGTTAGAAAAGTCAGTTAAGTGCCATGTGCCGAGTACGTGATCGTCAAAATGTATGTATTTGTAATTGATATTAGCAATGAAGGACTTTAGTGAAAATTTTAAAATTTGAAGGACTTCAAAGTGTATTTGATTTGGCCAAAAAAAAAAATTTACAAATTGGAGGAGAAAGTCAATTGATTTTGACCAAAAAAAAAAACCCCCAATCCAACTTCTCTCTGTTTCCCCGTTGCCGGCGAGTTCGCTCGTCTCACGTCATCTTCTCCGGCGACCTTCAACTCCCCACCTCCGCCGCCGCATCTCTCTCCTCCTCCATCACCACCACCACCACTTCCAAATCCAAGCTCCCTCACCGTAAACCCCTCCAGTACTCTCCTGTTCCTTACCCTTCCCCCTTTCTCAACCTCCCCAAAAACCCTAAATCTCGCCATCAAGCATCACGTCACAGAGCTTGTCTATGTTTGTATCGACTAAGGCAAGCTCGTCGGCGAGGTCTTGGGTGAGGATGGTCTGAGCGATGGCCATGCCGACATTGCCGACGCCGATGACGGAGATTTTGGTGGTGCGGGTAGAGGGCATAGATGGGGAGGCGTTTTTGGATGCGTTTGAAGAAGGATTTTGAAATGTCTAAGCCTCCTGGGCCTAGGGTTGACAGTGATGGGATTTTGTGCATTTTTGGGGGAGGAATTTTGGTTTTTTTTTTGGTGAGGATGGTCTGAGCGATGGAGGCTTACTGCTCTTGTTCTTGCTGGGTTTGTGTTTTTTTTTTTTTAATTTACTTTGTTAAAGTTTCTATTAAATTGTAATTAATCTTTTAAATAAGAATGTGGATTTTTTTTATATTTTAATAAGTCTATTTTTTTTAAATGTTGTATAATAATATTAAGTATCTATAATACTCCCTCCGTCCTCATTCGAAATAGGATTCTTGGTCCGACACGGGGATTAAGGAATAATAATCTTTTATTATAAAAAATTGTTTGAAAAGTAGGTGTTGTGAGTATGAAGGACAGAGAAAGTGGGTGGGGAATAATAAATGAAAAGAAGTTATGAGTATGACAAGTGGGTCCTACTAATAAAAAAGTAATAAAACCTTTCCATTTTTGGATGTCCTATTTCAAGTGGGTCCTACTAATAAAAAAGTAATAAAAGCTTTCCATTGTAAATAGTGATAATTACTTTATGTTGTTTTAAATTTGGTGAATGTAAAAAGTAATTTATTATGTTCATAGAATAAAATTTAAATTTATTTATAATTTTTCTTTATTTAAATTTATTATTTAGAAAATAATCTAAAACCTTTTATATTTAATATAGCTATTAGATTATTTAGAAAAAATATTTATTTCATTTTTAAACCCTCTAAGTTTCAAAAATTTCACTAAAACCCTTACAAACTAATATCATTACAAACTCATCCATTTTGACGATCACGTGCTCGGCACATGGCACTTAACTGATTTTTCTAACGATTTCCGTCAAAAAGCCCTTAACTGTCGAAAATTTGAGATATTGAGCCCTGATCTAGCGAAAAGAAAACCCATGTCCCGTTTAGACGCACCCCCCTGGAGTTCAGGCCCTAATCTGTCATTAACCCTTTTTTTTTCTAATACACAAGCATTATAAAGACAAAGGTGTCCAAAATACTATCCCATTATTTGTCATTTTAAGTATGAAACTTTTAATCTGAAACGTACTAAAAACAAAAGTAAGACTCTTACTATGAAGAATAATACTAGGGGCACAAAAAAATCACAAAAATTTGCACACAAAATCCTAAGTGTAATGATGTTATTGGTGTTTTTAATTAGAGTGTGGCGGGTCCAATATCGATGTAATCAATAAAATATCGCCACCTCACCTTGTGAGCAAGAATTTGTGACCTTATTTTGTGCCCCTAGCATTTCTCTACTATGAAACAAAGCTAGAGCTAGTAATCCCTCCACATTTCATAAAGTGGTCATGCACCCAAGAACGCTTCTACACCTAAGAAAAGATTGTAAATGGCCAAGACTACTAGAAGGATTATCATTTAGAATAGGGTTAATGACAAATTAGGGTCTGAACTGCAGGGGGTGCGTCTAAAAGGGCCTGGTTTTTTTTTCGCTAGATCAGGGCTCAATATCATATATTTTTTTGGCAATTAGGGGCTTTTTGACGGAAATCGTTAGAAAATCAGTTAAGTGACCATGTGCATGGCACGTGATTACAAATCAGTTAGTTTGAACTGATATTTGCTATCAAGGGGTTTAAATGACATTTTTCAAAAACTAAGGGGAGGGTTGGAAAAAACATTCTCTCTCTCCCCAAACACGTAGAACACTCCCTCTCCCCCCCCCCCCGTTTCTTTCTACTCCGGCATATCTCCCCCTCCGACCTTCTTCTCCGACATCATTCCCTTTTTTCGGCGAATCTTTAGATCCAGTAGCCCTATCCTCTCTTATACATCCCAACCCCCAACCTCAACCACCATCCCCATCCCGACCCCAACTCCCACCCCCTAAACCCAGAAAATCCATAAACAACGAATTCCGGCAATTTCAATCGGAAATCAACAACGCTAGGGTTTCCCGACCACCTCACTCTCAGTCACCTCCGCCGCAAAATCGGTGTCACTCTCAGTCACCTCCGGCATCAACGACGGCGATGTGCAGTCGACTATCCAAACCCTAAATTCATCCGGAAACGAAGAATCCAATGATCAAATTGAGGCTACCAACTTGTCCCGGAAGGACATAATCAAAGCACTTGAGGTTGTGGAGAGAGACTCTGTCGCCATCGCCGGGAGCTTCACCTCTCTCTTTTCTTCCCTCCGTTCAGCACTCGCCGAGGTCCGTTTCCCTTTCTGGTCGTATAATTTCTTTTGGGTATATTACTCCCTCTGTCCCTGCCTCAGAATGATCAATTTGGTGTTGATTTTGATTTTTAAATTCGGGTCAATTGCCGGATTTAACGAAGAAGAGGTGGGTGTTTGCCGGATTTGTTGAAAAGGGTGGGAATTTGGTTGTGGTTATTGAAGATGGGTAGTGGTGCAATGGTGGAGTTGATGGTTGTGGGTAGGCGTAGATGGCAGGTGGTGGTTGCGGTGAAAAGGTTAGAAGAAGGGGGTTGGCCGGAGTTGTTGAAGAAGATGGTGGGTGTTAGCCGGAGTTGTTGAAGGTTATGGTGGGAATTGGCTGTTGTGGTTGATTTGTGCATCATTATCTTGTACTCCCTCCGTCCCGGTTAGTTTTACTTTACACGGAGATTAAGAAAATTTATAATTTGATCAAAAATTCTAATTCGAACGGAACATAATAGAGTGTATAAAAGATCAAAAGATCATAAAGTTTACTTTTATTTTTTTAGATAAGCATATGTAAAATTTTGCTTAAAATACTGTGTTAAATTATGCATTACAATATTACACAGGTATTTATTATATATTTTTAAAAAAATTAAGTATAATTTTATTATTTTTAAATAATATTATTGTATATTAAAAAAATATTAAGTGTTTTTTGTTCTAAAAATAATTATTTAATTAATCTTGAAAAGATATTTGATTTTTTAACCCTTTAAAATTTAAGAATTCCTTTAAACCCCTTGATAGCAAATATCAGTTCAAAATTTGATTTGTTAATCACGTGCCATGCACATGGTCACTTAACTGATTTTCTAACGATTTCCGTCAAAAAGCCCCTAATTGCCAAAAAAATATGATATTGAGCCCTGATCTAGCGGAAAAAAAAACCCAGGCCCCTTTTAGACGCACCCCCCTGCAGTTCAGGCCCTAATTTGTCATTAACCCTTTAGAATAATACTAGGGGCACAAAAAAGTCACTAAATCTTGCTCACAAAATCTTAGGTGTCATGATTTTATTGGTGTTTTTAAGTAGAGTGTGGCGGGTCCATTATCGATGCAACCAATAAAATATCGCCACCTCATCTTGTGAGCAAGGTTTTGTGAGCTTATTTTGTGCCCCTAGCATTGCTCTATCATTTATACATTAGTAATCTTCTTTGTTTCTCTCTTCATTTCCTCCGCTCAATGGATAACCTATATGCGCCCAGATTCATACTAGAATCAAAGTATACAATAGGCACTCGGTTGAATGGGATGGGTACGCACGGGCAAAATGGAAACCCCGAGAACCAAATCGGTATCAGCTGGGACGTAACAATATGCGCCCAGATTCATACTAGAATCAAAGTATACAATAGGCACTCGGTTGAATGGGATGGGTACGCACGGGCAAAATGGAAACCCCGAGAACCAAATCGGTATCAGCTGGGACGCAACAATATGTGCCCAGATTCATACTAGAATCAAAGTATACAATAGGCACTCGGTTGAATGGGATGGGTACGCACGGGCAAAATGGAAACCCCGAGAACCAAATCGGTATCAGCTGGGACGCAACAAGTTCGGACTTTATCGTTAAAAGTTTTAGTATTTCGCTAATGGACCACTAGCTAGCATGGTTGGCCCAATGGACCACTAGCTTGCATGATTGGAAGCCCACACTTGATTAGTATCTCTTTAGATGAGTTATATTAAATACTCTCGTCATTTCCCTTTTCTAGCCAATGTGGGATATGTCTTTCCATATCCCCTAAACTCTTCATTTACCATTATCAAGTTGCACTCTTTAGCCATTAATTTCTCATTCATCTGGAAATGAATTTGAGAAAATAAATGCATTTTCCTAATCTACACTAAATGTAGATTTTAATTTTACATCTTAATTTGTTTAATATAAAAAATTAAACTCATTTAAAATTTAGATCAAAACTTGGTTGAACGATTTTTTTTGCGATACCCATTTCCAACCACAGTATTATCAGTCCATAATGAACAAACTTCCCTGAAATTGTATCATTCGGCCGCACCTAACCTTGGAACTTGACCAAAAATAGTAAGTAGGACAATAACAAAGCCGCACGTGCTTTTCTCAAAAAAAAAAAAAAAAAAACAAAGCCGCACGTGCTCCATTTATTCCCCTTTTTTTCCGTTCAAATCCGCCGTCAAAAAAATGTCTCAAAACCATCTTCAAATCGTAACCCACTCTTCATGATGCTCAATTTGTACAGTACAATTCTCTCCCATTTCCCCTTTTTCCCACTCTTCACCCTTCAATTCAATCTCCCTTCTTCATGTCTCTCACATTCCAATCCCTAATTATACCTCCATCAATCACACCCTCCCAACAACAAAGATCAAAGTCAACGCGCCTTTCCGTTGACCCAACTGGGTTGTCTTTCAATTCCAGTGATTCTTCAAATTCATTGATTTTCAATTTGGGTTTTACAAAGAGGAGGGAGGTGATAATTGGAGGTGGGATTAGGGCGTTGACTGATTTTAAGGAAGGAGGAGGGTCAAGTCATGAACTTGAGTCTGATGATTCTCCTGTTTCGGTTGATTTGGAAGAGATTTTGAATGAAGCCCAGTTTGATCGTGTTCTTGCTGATGCTCAATTGATTGATGAACCTCTTGTCATTCTCTGGTAATTTTTCTCTTGGTTTCCCTTTTTTCTTTTTCTTTTGAGTTGAATTGTTTTGTTTTGTTATGTTATGAAATTTAATTTTTCTTGTTTACAAGATGGAAAGTAAATATTGGATGCGAAATATACTTGCTTTTCTATTATGATTGGGAATTTTCATTTTTTTTTTTTTTTTTTTTTTTTTTAGAAATAGAGATTAATTTATGAATGGTTGTTTTGTTAGAATTAGGTTATAGAAACCTAGATACAACCTAAAAACAACTGTACTAGTCCATACCCGCGGCCTGCAGTTCGAGACACTTAACTTTTTGTTTTAACACAGGGTGCTTAGACTATCTCTAAGATCCTAACGTTTGGTTCTTGGCACATTAGCAAGTATCTTATGTGTATTTTCTTAATGGCTCGGGAGAGTTCCATAAACCATGGGTGATGCAAATCCTCGCTTCAAACCGTAATGCCTACTCCCTCCGTCCCACTCGAGTTAGGACAAATTTCCATTTTGGGTGTCTCATTCGAATTAGGACAACCCAAAAATAGAAATGTTTTATTTAATGGGACCCACATTCACACTCACAACAACTTTCCACTCATTATTCTCTACCCCACTTTCTCTCTCCTATTTCACTTTTCATACTCACAACACCTACTCCATTAACACTTTTTCCTTAATCCCCGTGCCCAACCCAAAAATCCTAATTCGGGTGGGACGGAGGGAGTATGTGGGAGCGTGGGGGAGTGAAAAAAAGATGGATATACTAGTAGTATATACAAAGTCAGTGATGATCCCTTGACTTGGAAAGCAACTTGTTTCTGTATTTGTAAAGTAGATTCCTAATGGTTTGGACAGTAGATGGTAGATAATGAGAGAAGTAGAGAAGATAGTGGCTCCGACTCCTTATTATACTTAGAAGAGGAGCATAATCCACTGGACGTTAATTTAGTACTCCCTCCGTCCCAAAATAAATGTTTAAAAATTTGTCAAATTTGCACTTGATCTAGAGTATATTTGGACATTCTTCTTGGGACGGAAGGAGTACAATATGTTTTATATGTAAGCTTTAATGTATGCAATCATATCCATTGACTTCTTGATTTAAGTTATATGGCATTATTTTGAAATCGCTCTTGATCAAGAGCGATTTCGGACATTCATTTTGGGACGGAGGGAATACATTCCAGTTGTCACTTGATGAGTCTTCAGGTTATATGTTTCTAATTATTTGCTTTGTTTTTGAATAGTACTATACAAAAAAAGTTTCATTTGAGTTTACATACAACTAAGTTACTTTCTTATGCAGGATGGCTAGCTGGTGCCGGAAATGTATATTTTTGAAGCCGAAATTGGAAAAGTTAGCTGCTGCATATTATCCAAGGTCAATTTTTTTCCCTTTTATCTAGTAAGTCATTGTTGGAAAATCCATTGCACCAATGGGAAACTTGTTAGAAAACACTTTTCTGATTAACAATGATAAGAGATGGCTCTAAATAATTCCTTGAGATGTAGGATAACGCTAACATCTTAGTCTACAAACATAGCTTGTCCCCGAAAAATTTGTTCTACTTCCCATTTTTTGGTTTTCCCCCGAACAACTGCCTAATTTCTGAAAATCTTAAAAACTAAAGTGTAGTTCTATCAAAGTACAAGCAAGTAAAGCATGTTCCATTAAAACGTTGACTTGTAAAATGTGACAATATTTAGGGCCAATTGCAATTCGGTTACCTAAGTTTTACAAAAATTTGCAATTGGTTACCAGGTTTGTCAAAGTTGCTATTAGGCTCCTCAGTTTACTGAACCAGAGCAATCAGGTGTAAATCCCGTTACCTAGTTAAGAAACTAACGAAATGGAACCCATGTGCGAAACATGTGAGATTTTAAGAGGGCAAACTTGCCATTTCATCAGGAAATTTAACGAAACTAACCAGATTGGGAAAAAATTGATCAAATGTGTCCATATGTGTTAAAAATTTAACAAATTTCGTTACTCAAACACCATTTCCATCAACATTAACACCACCATCTTCAACACCCTTACACCACCAACCACCATCCCACTGCCTAAACACCACATTTTACCTCAATCAAGAACCATTTCATCAATTGGTAACTCGCCGGTGAGATTGTTATTAGATATGTCTAGAAGCTGTAAAGAAGAACATAAACCGAGATTTTGAGGAACCATACCGGACAAATCATTGTAGGAAAGATCTAATTCCACGATTGTTGAAGACAAATTGTCCAGAAAACGAGGAGGAATCCCGCCTTGATAATCATTGCCGGATAGATAGACGAATTGCAGAGCGCCACTTGCCGGCAAAGACGGTAACCCGCCGGTGAACTGATTCCGGGAGACATTGAGAAACGTGAGACTGTTACACCCATTGAGAGAAGCATTGACATCGCCGGAAAACTTGTTGGACGAGAAATCCAGGTGCTGGAGATGAGAGCAATCAGTAAATGACGGAAACCCAGTTGAGAAATTATTAGCAGAGAGATCCAAATACTCCAAGCTCGGACAATTAAACGCCGGCAAAGCTCCGGCGACCTTATTACCCTTCAACGACAAGTAACTCAGCTGAGCGCAGCCGTTAGAGAAAACCCATTGAACCATGTTACCGCCGGAAATTTTGTTGTAGGAAAGATCAAGTAGCTGTAAATCACTCAAATGCATCATCCTTTTAGAAGAATCGTTACCAACCGCAAACTCGAACAAATTGTGCGACAGATTAAGCGAGTGTAATCCGGAACAAACTTTGAAACCGGATAAGTCGGAAATCTCACCGGAGAGCTGATTTTCAGCCAGATCTACATAACTGAGAACAAAACTACACTGAGATCTCGCCGCAAAAGTGAGTGTTCCGGTGAAGGAGCATGGGTTGTGGTTTGGTAACCAATTTTGGAGCTGGGTTGAGTAAGAGAGTGAGGATTTGAAGGAAAGGAGCTTCTGGGTGTCGTCTCCGCCGTCATTAATGGAAGCTGAAGAAGCTTGAGGATTTTGTTAGGCAGATATATTATGTGACATTTTTACCCTCGTTTAAAAGACACGTGAATTGCAGATGGTGGGATTTTGTTAGTTTTTTAATTGGGTAACGAGATTTACACCCAATTGCTCCGGTTCAGTAAACTTAGGAGTCGGATAGCAACCTTGACAAACCTGATAACCAATTGCAAATTTTTGTAAAACTTAGGTAACCAAATTGCAATTGGCCCCAATATTTATGAGACGGTGGCAGTATTTCTTTCTCTTTTATTTATATGCTTTGACGTGCATGAATGAGAATCTACCCCTTATTTTCTATGACCATGCACTTTCATATACAATTATGATCCTGAAATTATATGCGTTAAAATTTGAAACAGGGTACGATTTTACTGCATTGATGTCAATAAAGTTCCGTACAAACTCGTGACTCGGGCAGGTGTGACTGTAAGTCTCCTTAATGCTTAAGTTACACTATTATACTTCTGTTATGTTCGTTATCATGTACCTCTTAGTGAGGGAAATGGTGCTGCGTGAGAGTATATTATGCTACTTGGTGATGTTTAGATAGATTTCATAATAACTTTGTAGATTTGTAAAATCAAGAGATAATTCTACGTAGATTTATTATCAATAATTAAGTGATTTACTCCCTCCGTTTCATGTGAATTGAGACTTATTTCCCTTTTCGTCCGTTTCACCTCAATTGAGACTGCCCAAAATGGCAAACTTTTTAATCTTTTATATTCACCCAACCCCACCACTCATTCTCTCTCTTCATTTTCCACCACTCATTTTTTTATTCAACCAACACTACTATTTACCACCCCACTAATTCTCTCTCTTCATTTTCTACCACACATTTTCCTTATTTTATTAGTATTCCTTAGTTCTTGTGCCATTTCCTTTAGTCTCATTTCTCATGAAACGGAGGGAGTACTTTAGAAGAAAAGAACATAGCAGTTCTGGTAACTTAACGGCCAACAAATTAGATATTTTATTTTTACAAATTTGTGAGATTCTGGTTAACATTTGTGTTGTACATTTTCATGGTACTTCGACTTGGAGCAGAAAATGCCGACTATACAGGTAAATTCAACAGGATTCACCTACAGAAGTATTTTTAGCTTCATAAATTAAGTTAATCAATGCTTACGCCATGAACTGTATTACAGCTTTGGAAGGATTACAAGAAACAAGCCGAGGTGATTGGAGGCCACAAAGCATATTTGGTTGTTAATGAAGTTCGTGACATGGTCGAGAATGAGGATCCAAATGTTTGACGGCCATACTAACAGTTGCATTTACATTTTTTGTCCCTCAAATTCACATTTGGTTTGTTGGCATAGACTTTCATTCAATCTGAAACTTGTGATTTTACAGAACACTCGATATACAAACCCTAGCCACATCTCTGCAGATTGTACATGATATAGAAAGCCATTTTGTCGTGACAAGGAGCAATGCATACACAATGTCTCAATAAAATCCTACATATATTGTGTACATAGAATACGAAAACGCTCTCAATTGTGTTTTTCTTTTTATTTATTTTATACGATGTTAAGATTTTTGTAAGAGTTAACGTGCAATCGAGCTTAAAGTGTAGTCCGACGTTCTTGGACAGTCAAACACGTTCTTGGACAGTCAAACTCGTCCGATGCATCAGCTTGGTAATAAACTTTACATCTCTGTTTATCCAGCCATAGTACCAGTCAATATGTAATTTTCATAGTTCAGGCATGATTCAGACACTATTCTGGGATGAGGAGAATCACTTGTGCATGAAAGTTGCAACTTTCTACTTTACACCCATAAAGTCAACACTAGCACACCACTTCTGGTCAGCTATCTAGTCCATAATAGTTATATATATACACACACACACATATACATATATTATGGAATATCTTATCTTTTGATAGCCATGGTTTGTTCTCACTCATGACTTTGATTTCTAAAACTAAAAAAAAAAAACAGAGCAAAGTTAGGGTTACGCGCTCAAAAGGAATGAAAGAAAAAGAGAAAACAAGCAAACAGGCAAGTATTTGCTATGTCGAAAAAGAATGAAAGGCACACCAAAACCAATCATCAAGTTGTCACTGACTATAAGATGTCGGAATAGCATACAAGCCATAAAAGTGATGGGCAGAGCAATACTTGCAGATGTGCAGCAACAGCAACTTTCAGGTCTAGAAAATATTAGAATGCCTTCGCATCCCTTAGGCAGGCCAATCACCACACAATAAGGACTCAATACAGATGAAATCAGGGCTGTTAACGAATCAAACACACAAGTTTTTATAACCAGGTAGTGAGCTACACCAAGAAGAAAAGTATGTACTCCCTCCGTCCCAAAATGAATGCTCGTGCATTCATTTTGGGAAGGGGAGCATCTGTTTTAGACGTAACATTACAACTGTGAACTTACTATTGCACACAGTTGCATACTTAAATAACTTCGCCTACGACAACCTCCACGACAAAAATACTAAACAAGCTTAACAAAATGCTGACATTAATACAAAATGCCAAGATCACGATCAAGCTCCACATACCATGTTGTTAAACTGTGAGCACATATCGCAATATGTAAGATATATAAAAAAAAAAAAAAATAATAAACATAAGAAGGTAATCATTAAGCTTAAATCACCGCTTTCCTCTGTGACACCTTCGCCTTCTCAGCATCAATAATCGACTCAACAAGCTTAACTGAATCCTCCAACTTCCCTTCAGCATTCACAACCACGTAATCAAAATTCCTCACATGCCTGATTTCCTCCTTAGCAGTGGCAACCCTCACAAGCAAAGTCTCCTTCGTCTCGGTCTTCCTATCGATCAACCTCTCAACAAGCTTACTCTCGCTCTCAGCCACGAGAAAAATAAAAATCGCAGAATTCCCAAGAATTTTCCTCAATGTAGCTGCCCCTTGTATATCAACTCTCAACACAATGTCATACCCTTTCCCCATATAATCCCTAATTTGCTGTTTGGGTATCCCCTTATAGTCACCATACACCAAAGCATACTCCAACAACTCATCTTTTGCCACCATTTTCAAGAACTCATCTTTGGTCACAAAAAAGTAATCTTTACCGTCGACCTCCCCGGGCCTCATAGGCCTGCTTGTTGCAGTCACAACAAAGTGAAGATTTTGACGAACTTCTCTCAGTCTTTTTATCAAACAGTCCTTGCCCACTCCACTTGGTCCACTAATTACAATAACCAAAGGTCTCGGAGGTGGAATTGGCGGGTTAGAGCTGAAGGGTGTGCCAATTGAAGCTTCTAGAGCACGGTAGAGCTCAAGTTTGTCGGCGGTATCAGGAGAGGGGATTGGCACGGTGGCGGGTCTTCGGGCGTCACCCATTTTGGGGGTTGAAGAGAAAAGTTTGGGGGTTGTTTGGAGTGTTGATTTGGGGAATTGTGGGAGTAGGTTGAAAATTGGAAAAAGGTGTGCGGGTTTTCTGTAGAGGAGAGGTGGGTTGAGAGTGGAATAGGAAAAGGAGGTGGAGAGGCGACGGAATATCATCGAGAATGGGTGGGTGTGTGGAAGCGCACCGGTGGTTGGTTGAGGAGCTGGCGGGAGGATAACGGAGAAAAAAATAGAGGGATGGAGGAATTTGGTGAACTCAAAGGGCAAAAATTGGAGTCTTATTTTGATAGTGTTTATTTTCTAAATTACATTTAATATTAATATTAAAAATAATTTAAATATTTATTTAATATGAAATTAATACTACACCCTCCGTCTCAGTTTAAGGTTCTTACTTTTCTTTTTGGTATATCCCGGATTTCGAACCGCTCCACCGAGCGGTTAGCTCCACCCGGTCCACCCAATGGCTCCGATTAGAGCCACCTCATTTTTTTTTTGTTCGACGGATGAGATGTGTCCGAGCTCGGTAGGTCCCACAAAAAATTGAAATCATTTTAGCCGCACAGATGATGAGCTCGCCTATGTGGCCTCGATCTGAACCATTGGGTGGAGGGGTGGAGCTAATTTGGGTGGAGCGGTTCCGGGTCCGTCCCAGTTTAAGGTTCTTAGTTGCTTTATTCCTTAAATGGCAAATGATGAATAGTGTTTTCGACAATCTTGTCCTCATAAAGTTCATATATTACAAAAAAAACCATCACTCACCCATTTACTTTTTAGTTTTTTACCCATTTGCTTTATGAATGGACAATTATATCTTTCACACACTACTATTGTTGACTTAAATTTGCCTTAGTTTCTTAATAAGCGCATAAAATCAAACTAAAAACCTTAAACCGGGATGGAGGAAGTAATATATATATTGTTTTTTTGAACAAATTACACTATTATTGTTTGGCGTTCACTTCATAAGTCACATTTTCATTATATGTACTCCGCTCTCATATTATTATACTCACAAACGCTTTTTTATTCACAATAATTTTGAATATATCTACTCTCCTAATTCTCGTGTAAGAGTAAAAATAGTGCAATTTATTTTGAGACGGAAATAATTCTTTTTTTTATTAATTTGGACCCACTTGTTATACTCACTCATTTTTCATACTCATAACACTTATTCACAATTATTATTATTTTAATTTTTGTGCACACCTAAAAATATGCATGTTGTTATTAGATAGAGGGAATACTTACTTTTAACAAAATTGCTCATTTAAGATTTATAAGAAATTAATTACTACAAGAAATACTCCCCTCATCTCACAATAAAGCCATAACATTGCTCATGCACGGAAATTAAAAAGTAGATATTTTGAGTATGAAGGAGAGAGAAAGTAGATAGAGAATACGTGAAAAGTTATTGTGAGTATGACAAAAGAAACTGATTTATAAAAAAAAATACTAAAAATTTATACTCCATCCGTCCCACTATAAGTTCTTACTTTGACTATGCACGGGGATTAAGAAAAAATAATTGTTATGAGTGTAAAAAGTAAAGTAAGACTACTTACAATTGCTAGTTGAAAAGGGGGTTGAAAAAAATTTAAGTTAATTGAATTGGTGCAATGAGGAGTTGAAAGGGGGTTGGTTGAAAATGTGGGTTGAAACATTTCAACCCGGTTGAGAAAAAAAGGAGAGGACCCAGCTTGGACACGCGGCACGCCCCAATTGAGACGTCTTGGGCGCGTGCGGCTCACCGCCAGAAAAGGCGCGTGAGTCGCCGCTTTAACTTTTTTTTTTTTCTGAGTGTGGCACGTTTTACGCAATAGTTGGTTCTTGAATATTTTCCATCCCAATTATTTAAGCTCAATTATTTTATAGCAAATTATTTAAAAAAAATTGCCAAAATTCATAATTTTTTCCCATTATAAATAGATGCAAGTTTCATTTGATTTGGACACCGAAAAAAACTCCTCTTTTCTCAATATAAATTTCTCAAGTATCCTTCATTAACCTTTATTTAAAAAACTTCAACATCTTTTTAGTGAAATAGATTCCAATAATATTATTTAATTGCAATTACAAAAAAATAATTAAGTGTGAAGTATTTTTTAATTATAAATAATAATAATAATAATTATTAGTATTTTACTAATCACAAATATAAAGAATATAAATAAAATAAAAGTAGTGTGGTATAGGATGATGAGTTGGAAGGTAGTTGAATTTAATTAAACTAAACCATTTTAAGGTGTAAAAGTGAAAGTGTAGTTGAATTATTAGGTGGAAGAAAGAAAAGATGATGTGGAGTGTTAAAGTGGTAGTTCAATGAGTTATGGTAGTTGAAACTAGGGATGACCAACGCCGGTTCTGGTTCCGGTTCCGGTTCGGAATCGCTGGTTCCGGTTCGCCATTTATGTGAACCTTAACCGGCCCTTGGTTACACCGGTTTCGGTCATCACAATCCGGTTCGGTTCGGTTCCACACTACATTTTTTTATTTTTTTTATCATACAATAATGAATAAACGGGTTAAAATTTATTAAAAAACAATGGATTTTTTTTTATTTATCATACAATAATGAATAAACATGTTAAAATTTATTGAAAAACAAGGGATTTTTATTTTTTTTAATGGAAACGCCGGTCCGGTTCCTGTTCACCATTTATGTGAACCTTAACCGGCCCTTGGTTACACCGGTTCCGGTTAACTCGCCGGTTCGCTCCGGTTCCGGGCTTCTCCGGTCCGGTTTTCCGGTTACGTGCCGGTTTGGTCATCCCTAGTTGAAACCATTGTAGATAGCCTAAGAGAGAGAAAATGGGTAAGGAGTTTTTGTTGTGAGAATGATAAGTGGGTCCCATTTTCCATTTTAGGTAATAAAGTAAAGTAAGAACCTTAAATTGAGACAGGCTAATAAAGAAAGTAAGAAGCTTAAATCGGGACAAAGGGAGTACGTTTTGATGTCTTATTTTGGGGGTAACACAAAATATAGCAACACATCATATTTCACATGAGACGGATGAAGTATTTTCTTTAAGAGAGGGAACCATATAATATTAGAAAAAAAAAAATTGTTTATATCATGAATATGTGAGAAACTGAGAGAGAGAAAACGTGTTTTTCCTTAAGGTTTGTGTAAAACGTGTTTTTAAAATAGCGCAGTGACATTTTTGGAAAAACGAGAAGTTGTTTTAAAACAGGTGGTGACATTATTGTAAATAACTGACGCTTGTCGTAAGTACCAGTGTTAAAAATTGCTAGCCATGTACATTGGCAATTATTAACACAAACACTAACACTTTTGACAAGTGTCAGTGGCAATGTTGATAAGTGCCAGTGTAATGACCGACAATTTTAACACTATCACTAACACTTAAGAAAAGCGTCAGTTTCATGTTTATAAAACGCCAGTTTGAATTACCAGCCTTTTGTAATATTTACACAGGACATTTACGATGCTTGCTTGTATTTACGAAAATGTCACCGCTTGTTTTTAAAAACAAGCGTCAGCGTCTTTGCAAAAATACGTTTTCCCTATCATTAAGGTTAAAACACGTTTTTCATAAGACATATTCCATGAATATATAGATAACCTAAAACAGAACTGAATCTAATTTTCATTAGAATAATACTCCTTCTGTCCCAGAAAGATAGTCTCTATTTTTTCGTTGTTACTATGAAGGAACTTTGAGCAATAATTAAAGCTACAGTTAATTATCTTAATGTGAATCTAAAAGTTGGTATTTATAATGTTGTATCAATAACAACTTTTAAATTTTCATTAGAATGATTATTATTGGCTTTAATTATTGCCCAAAGTTTTTTCGTTGTAACAACGAAAAAAGAGGGACTATCATTCCGGGATAGAGGGAGTACTTCTTATGGTTCTTACTTCCCTTTTTTGTTTGTCCCAAACTAAGGTTCTTAATTGCTTTATTACTTAAAATGGACTATAAGACTCACATTCTCACAACAAAAAACTCTCCACCCGCTTGCTCTCTCCTACTTTCTCCTACTCTACTTATCATATTCACAACATTTTTTTTAATCTTCGTGTAAAATAAAATTAAGAACCTTAGTTTGAGATGGAAAGAGTATTTGAATCTATTTTTTGGGTCAAACTTACAATAATATTCCCAAAAGTAGTACTACTAGTAGTATAACTTTTTCATAAAATTTCCACTCACCAAAAAGATTATCCAATATTCTCTCTCATTCTCCATGCACGTAAAAGCTACCTACCATCAATCAGGCGTACCATATTCTTACTCATACACCCCTCCACGTTAACATCTCTCCCCCCAATCTCCCCTCTCTCGTCAACGCGAGAATCCTCATTCTTCGGCTCTTTAATCTTTTCTTTTTTGTTATTATTTACCTATTCCCAGCTTCGATTTCTTCCTAATTTGTTGCTGGATTCTCGAAATTTCACAAATCCCAATTCAATTCCATCGCCCCTGTCTCCATTACTCGTATAATTTCACGTCATAGCTCAGAAATTTCCCCCAATTTCACCCACCCACTCAATCAACCACCACCATCGGCAAGTATTGATTTTTCCCAGAAATTCTGGAAATTTATTGGTAAAGTTTGTAGATTTGTAAGATTTATGCATGTGTTATTTGGTTTCAATGTGTTTTGTTTTGGAAAGACTGATCAATTTTATGTTTTCGTGATCAGTTTGAGGATAAGCGATAATGTATATTGCTCATGTTGAAGGTTCGTGACAATGTGATCTGTAATTATTGGGTTTTAAATATATTTATGTATTTTAGAATCTTTGCATTGTTTGGGGAAAAGGGTATTTGGCAATTTGCATTGTGATGATATAATTTGGTTTAATTTTTAATTTTAATTTGATTTATTTTTTGTTGGTTGGTTTAGGGCTTTTCAGATGGTTGTTGGGAGTGAAGGAGAGGTGTTGTCTGGTATAAATTTACAGACAAGAATGGGGGACGGTACAATGAATAGTGTAAATGGTAGTAATAATAATAACATGGATAATAGTCTCCACAGTGAGCTTGAATTGATGCTCCGTCAGCGCCAGAACAGGCCGGCCATCGATCCCGAGAGGGATTTGAATCTGAATCGGAGCGGTAGTGCTCCTCCCACTGTTGAAGGGTCATTGAGCGCAGTTGGAAGTATATTAAGAAACCCAAATTTCGTGCAAATTGATCAGAACAAAATTAGTGGTGGTGGAGGTGGTGATGGTGGTGGTACTGGTGGTGTTTTGACTGAAGAAGAACTGAGATCTCATCCAGATTATTTAAGATATTACTATTCGCTCGAGAATTTGAACCCAAGACTTCCTCCACCATTACTATCGAAAGAAGATTGGAGAGTTGCACAGAGGTTTCAGGTGGGAGGGAGCTCGTTTGGAGGAAATGAGGATTGGAGAGGAAAGGAGGCGGTGAATGATCGTGGAGGTGCTTCATTGTTTTTGATGGATCCTAGGTTAGCTGTACAGAAAGTTGCTGAAGATGAGTTGATTGAATTGAGGAAGGCTATTAGTGCAAGGAGTATCTCCCGGAATAGTTCTAGTGAACGGCTTAATAAAATGTCTGATGGATTGGTAGGTAGGGGTTCTGGGATGGGTGCGAGGAGGAAAAGTTTTGCAGATATTCTTCAGGTGATAAAAGTTCTTGATTCCATCTTTTAGTATGCATGTATAAACTTTATATTATGTGTCTTGTTTTTGTCTAGTTCTTGGCTTTTTCTATTTCTTGATTACTAAATGAAGGTTAATGTTTGATTATGAAGTTAGTTCAAAATCAACATTTTTTATGCGTAGCCTCTTTCGGGCGCGAAAAGAAAGTCTTTCCTTATAGATTGTCAAAGAAAACTAGTAGCATCTCCAAATCTAACCTAAATCTTCATAATTTTCAAAAAGAAAAACATTATCTATAGTAGGTGTAATGTGAACATAAATAGATCGATTTCCCATTAAGTAGTACTCCCTCTGTCCCTAAATGAGTGTCCATTTTCAAGAAATATTTGTCCCAAAATGAGTGTCTTTTTTTAGCATAACTTTCTCCCTAAATGTTTTTTTTCGAAAAATTTTTCACCGGTTTCTTTATACGTGCAAAACTAAATGTTTGGAAAGGAGAATACAAGATTATATATGAATATTTGCTACCAAATTGTACAACAAAGTTGAGATTTTCAGTGTCCCTTAAAATGAAATTTGGACACTCATTTAGGGACAGAGGTAGTAATAAATTAATTCAATGCAATTTAACTTAACCAATGATAAGTAATGTACAATAATTTAAGTTTGATTTTGAATGAGAGACACTTTTGGGACAGTTGGAGTTTTGTTTGAGAGTGATATGAAAGAGTACTTTTGACATATTTCTCCATAATCAAAATTTGAGTATCTGGTAACTGGCAATGCTACTCGTTATGGTGGTACAATTGGCAGTTCATAAAGTATGGGATAAGTAAATGTATTTGGAAACATAATACTTTGATTGGTGCACAATTGAAACGAGCTAAACATGGTGATTTTATCTGCACCTGAACATGATGATTTTGATTGTAAGTTACAGAAGAACTTGAGATTCTAACATAGAGAAGTTGATGCCTCAATGCGCCTTGAGCTATTATTCACTCCCTGCATCCCAAAATGAGTGTCCAAAAAATTTCCAAATTTGCTCTTGATCAAGAGCAAATTTGATATTTTTTGGACATTCATTTTGGGACGGAGGGAGTAATATCCTTTTCTTTTCTTTTTTTTTGGGTGGGGGAGGGGGGGAGGGAAACTTGAATGCATTGTGTATCAATTCCGCATGCTCCAATAGGCCTTTTTCTTTTCAGGATTTAGGGTACATGGAGATGCTTTCTTGATATTAAGAAGTGCCTCTATAATTTCAGTGTTCAATCATGTACTCCCTTCGTCCCGTAACAACTTGCTAATTGAATAAGCATTTTCTGCAGGAAGGACTAGATCGATCTGCTCCCTCATCGGGCCGCATGTCTCGTTCTGCGAGCCGCAGCTCATTGGGTGATCCTACTGATAACAAAACCGTCTCATATTCGCATTCAGGAGATTTAGGTAACAGAAAAGGATCTTCCGATTCCTTACATACTGCATTTCAAAACCTTGCTTCATCAGTTCCAGAGTCCGTCCCTTCTTCTGTAAGTTTGACTCGGTCAAGGAGTAGAACACTCGAGCCTCTTCATATTAGCAGCCCCCCTCCCGGTTTTCCTCCCGTCAGTGGCAGAGCCTCCCCCGCTGAGAACAAAAAGATTGTTGACTTGAATGTTCTAAACAGTCTTTCTATGATCGAGCTTGCTGACCTGGCAGCTTCTCTTTCTGGTTTGAATCTTTCAAGAAGTCGACTTCGTGATGAAGACAATTTCTTACAGTCTCAAATCCAGATGAGATTTGATAAACAAAATAACTCTCTTACTCATGTGCCAAATCCACAGAGACAAATAAATAGCAACAATGCTGATTTTGTGAGGGATAATAAGCAGCAGGGTAAGGATGGAAAAGGAAGCTTCCCTAGAAGGTCTTCTTCTTATGCAGATCTTCGTTCGAACTTAAACTCATTCGAATCGGGTGGTTCAGAAGGTTCCAAGATACATTACCAAGATTCTAATTACCCGGGAATGGACTTTTCCGGTCACATGTCTAGTGGATATTCACCGGATAAGCTGAAAGCTGCTGTTAATAATCATCTTCCTACAGGTTCTCCTGCTTTTTGTGATGCCAATATGAGTACTCCCTCCGTCCCAAAATAAATGTCACAGTTGACATTTATTTTTGGGACATACAAAAATGGAAAGTGGGACGGAGGGAGTATTTATTTGTGTTTGTAACTAGCATCGGTCAACATAGTGAAGTTTCCACGACATTCTTATTTTACATTTTCTTGTTTCAGATACAAATTTGAGCCCATCTGGAAGTGGGCAAAAACTGAGACGAAGTAACAGCCATGCAGCATCTGACCGCTTGCCAGCAGTGGATCCTCATCAAGCTCTATTCATGCTGAAAAATTCTGATTATGCTACGAGCTCAAGAAATGATTATGGTATTTCCCCGGGTAATATAGAATTGCTAAGTCTTCAGAAAGCGTATATTGAGGCATTGCTAGCTCAACAAAAGCAACAATATGAATCAGCACTTTTTGGTACATCAGACAGCTCAAATCTTCAGTATTTTGGAAATCCCGCATTTGATATTGGCATGTCATATCAAGGAAACCCCTCTGTTCTTCCATCTTTGGGATCTAGACCGTTGACTCAAAATGAGTTGACCACACAAATTGCTTCAACCGCAAAAAGTTCTGTTGGAGGGCCCACTGGGTCCGGTAGGACAGATGGAAAGGTACCTTCTTCATTATTAGAAGAGGTTAAGAACAATAAGACTAAGGCTTATGGGCTCTCTGATGTTGTTGATCATGTCATCGAGTTCAGGTATGCAGTAATGTTGTTCTGGTCCTCTTGACTTTTGTTGTACTCCCTCCGTCACGGAAAGATAGTCTCATTTGAATTTTTATGATTAGCACAAGTGAACTTTGACCAAATATTAATGTTAATAACAAATTTTAGAATTTATTGAGATAATTATTGACATTAATGTTTGATCAAAGTTCACTTGTATTGACCATAAAAAGTCAAATGGGACTATCTTTCGAGGACAAAGGGAGTACTAGTGTAACTCCAACTGTGGCTTGAGCTCGTGGTTTTCTTTTCTTTTCTTTTCTTTATGCAGTACGGATCAGTATGGGAGCCGCTTTATCCAGCAGAAGTTAGAAACTGCCACAGTTGAAGAGAAAAAGATAATATTCAAGGAGATATTTCCCCACGCTCGTGCTTTGATGACTGATGTTTTTGGGAATTATGTGATACAGAAAGTATGTTTTGATTCACTGATCTTAACAATTTTCTTAAATGATGAATCTTAATTTACTCTTTTGCTTGAAATTGCAGTTTTTTGAGCACGGCACTGAAGCTCAAAGAAAGGAGTTAGCCAGCCAACTTATTGGGCATGTTTTGCCTCTCAGCCTTCAAATGTATGGTTGCAGGGTGATTCAGAAGGTGAACCCCTCAGCTTAATCTCACCAAGCTAGTATTACTCCCTCCGTCCCAAAATGAATGTCCAAAAAATAAATTTGCGTTTGATCATGAGCAAATTAAATATATTTTTGGACATTTATTTTGGGACGGAGGTAGTACTGTTTATCTGGTGTATACTCAGCAAATGGCGATTAGTTATCTTTAGTTCTTTACATTCCCCTTTCACCCTTTGTGGCAGAATGACTGTTGATATTCCAGAAAATGTTTACTTTCTTTCTTTTAGCCACAGTGCTTATTCATGATAAGTGTCTTTTCACTCAAACCTTGACATACACCACTTAATTATTACCCTGTATGTTTGTGCAGCGTTCTCCGGCCTATTTTCCTTTCCTGTTTTGAAGTAGGTTCTTTACAATGTAGGTTATGATTACATAATGAATAGGTTATGTTTGGCCTAAAATTCGAAATCTTTCTCATAAAAATGAAGTTTCTTAGGAGTTCAGAACTGTGGCTGGCTGAAGTGGCGATATGGAGAAGCATTATGCTAATAGAAAGAACAAGACTAGGATCTTAAATAGTAAGTGAAGGGGCGTGGTAGTTTAGTTGCAATCAGATTATCACGGAGTGTGAAACTTCATGTAGCCTTACGCGTGGTGAAATCAGACATTGTGTTGGGATGGGATTAGCACAATTGGATTAAGGTAAAGATACTGTATAATTGAGAGTGGTAACCTTAATTGTTAATCATAGTATTACAATTGCGTATCAATAACAAGTTTTAGATTTTCATTAGGATAGTTAAAACTAATCTTAATTATTGCGCAAAGTTGATTCATGTCAACAACCAAAAAAGTGGGACCAACTTTCCAGGACGGAGGGAGTATATTATAGCTAGTAACACAAAATTTGGGCTTAAGCCTGTTGCATATATTCTTTGGTATTTAACTAGCCCTCTATATATTGTTCCAAAAAAAGAAGAGCTAACCGTCTTTACTTGGGTAGACAGGAGCTTCCTTGGGTTTCAGGTTCTGTATTTATAAGCTACCTATCTATTACGTAACCTTTTTTTTTTTTTTTCTGAAAGGATCTATTACGTAATCTAGTATTGCTTTTCCGAGTGTCAGAAACATTACTTCTTTTTTTCAGTTTCCCATTAGATATATGTATAAATGGATCATATAGGAATTTTCTTGGGAAATGAAAAGGTAAAAAACAAGCAACATATACCATCCTCTTAAACAAACAGAAAATGAAAGAAATAAATGTAAAAGAGAGATTAAATAATGTCTTCCACTCTCACCATAGTTGTAATTAACAGGCGTTCCAAGAATGGCATCTAGTGTGAACATCCAGAGTGAAACATGATAAACTATTCTCTCCCTTAACAAGGTTCAGGATTTCGCCTTTGCAACCATGTATATTTAAGAAAGTTGGTTCATGGGTTTCAATATTTGTCAATGGGGTAAATTGAGGGGTTGGATTTTGCGATAATCGGGCATAACTAAAGATGTTATGGACATTCTCCTTTAGCATAAACAATACGCAACCATGTTTAGTATATTTTGACGGATACGGCTTTACTTCGTTTTTGTATGGCATGTAAATATTCATGAGGTTACCATAACTTAAAGAATAGCCACTGGAATACTTTTATCATTGCTTTTGATTAGATGTGATTGCCTAGGCAGCAATCATCAATTTAAGCTGCAAAAAATAAGGAGTATAAATTGAAAATTATCAAATAATGAACTAAAATTGTTCCAATTCTAAGGGCGAAGCACCATGGAGAGCTACTGATCGCTAATGATGAAAGGTGAAGCATGTGAAGTTATGTATCGGGCATAATCTACATCACTTGAGTAACCTTTAGGACTAGGGATGCTCCTAGAGTATGATTAGAATTAACATGAAAGCTGAAAGTCATGTTAGGAAATTGTTTGTGATTTAACTGCTCAAGTAATTTGTTTGTGATTTTGCTTCACTGTCTAGAATTTCACTTACAAATGATATGTCCTTCTCACGGATAAATCTTGTACGCCTTAAACTTTAGGCAAGATATGGTGTTCCATAATCCTCCCTCTGGCCATAATAAGTGTCGCAGTTGACTTGTCAAACTATTTAAGAAATGTGTTGTACTTATTTGTTCATTGCTTGTATCAGAGTAAATTGCATTAAGACAATATCATTATTTGAAAATGCAACAATTGTTTAGGGACAAACCAAAAGGAAACGCACAATACTTATAATGGGACGGATAGAGTATTCTACATCATTACGGCTATTTCGACAATGAAGGGACTATCTGTAGTGTGAACAATTATCTATATTAAAAAAATGATGTACCCTAGCATAAAAAAGTGGGGATTGTGGATCAGGGATGGTGGGATATAACGGAATGCACTTTTAATAAGCAAGATTGCACAATAGAAGCAATTGATAGCACAATCACTCATAGAGCTTTCAGAGGGTTGTGAAATGATAAGCTGCAATAAGGTTCCACATAAGCTCTCCTTTTGTCTTTATAAAATGTCTTATTATGCCAAGTTTGCTCACAGGCATTGGAGGTGGTTGATTTACATATGCAGACTCAAATGGTGAAGGAACTTGATGGTTCTATCATGAAATGCGTTCGTGATCAGAATGGTAATCACGTTATCCAGAAGTGTATTGAATGTGTGCCTCAAGAACGGATTCACTTTATAGTCTCATCCTTTTTTGGACAAGTTGTGTCTCTTTCCTCCCATCCTTATGGCTGTCGGGTGATACAGGTTTGATATTGTTTACTTTATCATTTAAATTTATGTTCATAACCCTGGCCCGCCCTTCCCTGAGCTCTTCATAATGGGAGGTCTTGTAGCACCAGTTGCGCTTTTAATTAATGTTATGAATTATGTTATGTTTTTCTGTCACAGAGGGTTTTGGAGCATTGTGATGATCCAAAGACTCAACAAATCGTCATGGAGGAAATCATGAATTCTGTTTGTACTCTAGCGCAAGACCAGTATGGCAATTATGTAATTCAGGTACACAAAACCTAACTAGCATATGCAAAACTCGAAATTGTTGAAATGAGGTACCTCTGCTGTGATTTTTTAGATGATAACCATGAACTACATGGCCTTTGCTCTTTCTCTTTATTTACCATATAATCCCTTAAAACATTTAACGACATTCTAACACTCCTATAAATTTCTTGAGGTAGTTTATAACAGAAATGATAGTACCATGAAGACTGTTGGATGCATGCCAATTATGTTATGTGACGAAGTCGTTTAGATAGAAATATGTGATCATCGGAAAGGATTAATTGGGCCACCCTTAAGAGGCTTAATATTCCTTTGGAAATATCACTACTTTGCTCTATAATACTTCTGGCGCACCAAAGCTGGCTACATTTGCTTCAAATATTTCAAATCATATAATGTTGATTTCCTTTTGGAGTATGCTATATTTGAAATTTTTTGCTTGTTATGATATCTCTCATTTGGTACGTGGCATTTTGTTATTCCTTTTGTAATTATTTGAAGATCATCCTTTGATTTCCGTTATATTTTGCTATGCTAGCATGTCTTGCAACATGGTAAACCGCACGAACGATCTGCTGTTATCAGCAAGCTTGCAGGACAAATAATAAAGATGAGTCAGCAGAAGTTTGCTTCAAATGTTGTTGAGAAATGCTTGACTTTTGGTGGTCCAGAAGAGCGCCAACTTCTGGTTAAAGAGATGCTTGGTTCAACCGATGAAAATGAGCCCTTACAGGTCAGTTATAATCTGCTGCCCTTTACGTTCAAAAAACTTAAATCAAATACTCCCTCTGTCCCAGAAAGATAGTCCCATTTGGTTTTTGATGGTCAAACACAAGTGAACTTTGACCAAACAATAATGTCAACTAATCATCCCAATGAAATATTAATATCAGTAACAAATTTTAGAATTTCATGGAAATGATTAGATTGACATTAATGCATGGTCAAAGTTCACTTGTGTTGACCATCAAAAATCAAATGGCACTATCTTACTGGGACGGAGTTAGTATATTGCCAAAGGTCATTGCGTTCTTTAATGCATACGATCTGGGAGACTCTTTTGCGTCTCAATGCACATTGAGCCTACAATACCTATGATTTCAATGCCTCAAAGAAAATCTATTGTCAACGTCTTTTTTTTTTTTTTTTTTTAACTGTGATTCATCTGTCTGAATTATGTTTCTTATAATTAACCTAGACTTTGAAATGCAAACATGTGTAGGCCATGATGAAAGATCCTTTCGGGAACTACGTGGTGCAGAAGGTTCTTGAGACATGTGATGATAAGAGTCGGGAATTGATTCTCTCTCGCATTAAGGTGCATTTGGCTGCTCTGAAAAGATACACGTACGGTAAACACATTGTTTCGCGCGTGGAAAAGCTCCTCACATCTGGTGGTTAGTAACTTCACTCACAAACTTCTAACTTCCTCTGAAATAATTTACTTCTGATGCAGGGGTGGAAATTGGTAGTGTAAATTTCATTTATTTTTTTCTTGAATCCAAGGATTTATAGTTTAAAAATATATATATATATACATATATACATATCATTTGTTCCCGTTTCTTCAAGGGAAAAAACCCCATTAAAATTTATTCCCCCTTTACAAATGTGGTAGCCCCCCCCCCCTCCATAAAATTCTGGCTCCGCCACTGTTCTAATGAAATGTAGCACCCTATATTGCAGAAAGGCGCACTGCTTTATCTTCATCACGATCTTCTTGAAGACATAAGCTGGGTTCCAAAGTCCTTTGATCTCTAAATCTTATGGTGAAGAATCTGGTATTTGTAAAAAGCTCCATTTTTTTGATATGCGCGTTGGAATAAGGTCTAGTTGTCTAGTCTCTGTGTACAGCGGCTTCCAAATTGTAAGTAGATTGTGAAGAGATAGTTGACAAAGACGAGCTCAGTGGCCGAAAGTTGTGGATATGGGTATCCTTATTTTGCAGTACATATGAATTTAATCTCTGTAAAGAATGAATGAGTGTAGATGGTCGACTGCAGATGCAGTGGTAGAGAGAGTAATTGTTTGAGAGATGGTTTCACAGAGCCTATGATGCTCTGAAACTTGACTATTATGTAAATAAATATGCGATGCGACATTATTTATCTGAAATGGTACTTTTGCAATTATTGGTGGGGAAAAGGTGTTAACTGATCTGCTTTCATTCAGTCTCGACATGAGGAAACAGAAAAACACTCATCGACGACCTTAATTCCGATGATGATGAAGTAGTAGATCGACGGCCTCAATTACGATGATGAAGTAGTAAAGGAAAATCAATTTTGACTAAAGAACACATATTGCCATACTACTTTTGATCGAAACAATGAGTATTCATAAGAAATATACTCTGATAAATAAAGACCTTTGCCAACTATTGCAATCTATTTACTCATCTCTCTTCTATAGCATTGATATTGATATACTCCCCCTGTGCCTCCAAATTCAGCGACTCCGTTAGGAGTGTAACTAGTTGTGAAAAAAGAACAAGTCAAAATTTAAAGAACAACTCCAAAGAATTAGAAAACTCAGCAATTCTTTTATTACTCTCAAAATAGAACTTAAGAAAAAATACATCAAAATGCAGAAAGTCACATGAACTTAGAGATAAGGATCATAGATACATTTACCACATGCAATTCTAGAATTCTCATTCAAAAAAATCTTCTTTATTTTCAACAGGATTAACTATAACACATTTCTTTAATCTTCTATATTTTCAACAGGATTAACTATAACACATTTCTTTGACTAGCAGCATCAAATCCCAACAATTAATCAAATATTCTGACTTTTTTGTAAGTTAAGAACCGCTTCCTAATAGACAATACCTCCGAGACCAACTCGACTCTCACAACCTTAAAATTCAGTTTGGCAAGAAACTGAACAAAGATCCAACCCCAAGGCCTCAACACAACTGTTCTTTGTAATTTGGCATATGGAACCTGGAGCGATTTCTTCAACAAGTCTATTCTACAATAGAATTTTTCTGATATTACCAAAGAAAATTCAAATTTGTTCCATGTTATTGACATAGTCCTCAAATGCCTAATTTCCTCACAATTGTGAAGAACAGTATTGGCCGCTTCTTGAACGACATGAACACGATGAAAATAAGATAAACTAACAATTTTCATATTTAAATATAATTTATTAAAAATAATTATGAGAAATTTCTTAATTGAATTAATTAATTTCCATCAATATCTCACTTTACACACTCTAAAACACATACTAAACCATCGGTAGAGAGATTTTGAAGTTTCTTACTCAGAATTGAAAGTTTTAATCAACTATAGTAAACATGTCTTCATTAAAGTTCTACTTATATAACATTCATCAATAAAAATAAGTCGAGTAAAAGTATTAAAGATTAATTGTAGGAATTTCTTCACTATGTAAGAGACTCTAATTTATACAGTACATGTTTTTGACCTTATAAATAGCATAGTAAAGAAGTAATGAAGTTAAAATACTATATGGTGTGATAATTATTGTTTATAATGTTGATTAAGACATGGATTGGATTTTTGAAGTGATTGTTGATTTGGGGTTCATGATAAAAGCGTTGTTCATATTATTTTTATGACTTGTATTTTTTTTTTTTTTATTTTTTTATGTACATATGAAATAATCATTGAATGATTGTGTTTATGAATATTTCAATTCATAGCTAGCTAATTGAGGTTGTCCGTATGATAGTTGTACACTTCATGTTGTTGTGAAAGATGGGCGTTTGTACACTAAATAATAAAAAAATCAAATTGCATTTTAGTTACTTGAGTTTGTCGTTATGTTTCAATTAATTATCTAATTTGTGTTTGCAATCAGGTGTATTTATTTTTTGTTTTTTGAATTAGTTAGTTCCAATTTGTGTTTGTTACTATAAATTTAGACTAAATTACTTTTAAAATAATTTAATAATTTAAGTAGTTAAATACTTTTGCACTCACACTTTCATAATAATTAATAGATAAAAGTATATTTAATAAGAGCTCTTTATATATATACATATATAACTTTTTTAACAATTTCAATATATCAAATCATTTTTGAACTGAAAAAAAAAAAAAAACTCTTCAAAAACTTCTACAATAGTATATCTCTTTTTTTTTTTTTTTTTTTTTTACCTAGAGAGTTGGTGAATATTAATGTAAACACTACAACAATTAATGTAAATGCTACAACAAAGAGTTCTTTCCACAAAGAGCAACTCTTAATCAAAACGCTCTTTAAAAACTTTTACAAGGGCATAAAACTACAAAGAGATCGTCATATAAATACAGCCTCATTGTGGATTTTTCTAAATAATAGCAAAATAACAAGTATGATAGGACCAGACAATGAAAGAACTCATACTTCATATTCTGTTTCTACACTAAATAGAACCCTTATATACAATACCAAGGCTACGAGCATCGATAACGACAGTGGAATGGTAGCTGGTGTATGGAACACCAGTCGCTCTCTCTGTCCAACTGGATAATGCCAAGTCCAAGAAAATCCGTTAAAAATGAAACGACGAGGCAGTTAGCAGTCAAGAACTTAAGAAAATCGGTTAAAAAAAGAAGCGACGGGGCAATTAGCAGTCAAGAAACTAAGTCTTCTCTGAAGGAAAACCTCCGGAATATGTCCTCACGATCATTGTCCTATGCCATAGTCACCAACTCCTAAATCATCCACCACTTCTTTTTCTTCCTCGGCTCTATCTCGGGCAAATCTACACAATAAGAAAGATAAAAATGAAGACCCATTACAGTACCGTGGCTTATTAATATCTCTCACACACAGAAACATGCACACACACACACACTGTAGGCACACACACACACACACTGTAGGCACACCGACAAACACACTGCAACTTTCACAGACATAAACACTCCCTCCGTCCCAAAATGACAGTGACTTTTCAAACATTTTAATGTTACATTATAAGTTTTGGAAATTCAGTGATTTTGAAGCCTTCATTTTGGAAATGGGACTAATTTTCTGGGACAAACAAAAAGGGGAAATGAGACTGTCATTATGGGACGGAGGGAGTACTTGATTAACGCTAACTATGCTGAGCCTACAAAAGACCCTACCAAGCCAAAGTCCACAGAGATTACAATAGTGGTTTTAAAAATAAAAGAAGGGCGCAGTCCAGTTTATATATGGTCCAAAGTTTGTCCTTCTGGCCAAATGGGTCTATATACTAAAACAGGTCTATAAAACTTTCAAAATATACAAAAAAAAAAAAAAAAAAAAAAAAGGCCAATATAACTTCAACTGCAAGGTTTCCTATGTCAAGTCATCATGATTTTGTTTTCCTTTTGGTTATTTAACACTTATTCCCACACTTAGTTAAATGGCAAGAATTGTTAGCTACTACTCCCTCCGTCCCAATGATCTTCTCATTTGACTATTCAAACTTTTTAAGGATATGAACACTTGCTTCACTATCCATGTTTTGTTTATGCACTTTTAAGGCCAAATGTAGAAATAGGAAGAACTTTTTGGGATAATGAGAAATGGCAATTAGGAAGATCATTTTGGGACGGAGGGAGTATGATGCAGTGTAATTTGGGTCAAAAAGTGACAATCTCGGAATGCCACAAAATTTGGCATGGGCATGTGAAACGTGCTCTAGATATCAAGTCATAGCTTTGCGATGACTAGACGTGATTTTAGCCCTCCGGGATCGTTTGAGGGGCGAAAACGTCATTTTTCTCTTTTGGGGGTTTTATTTTATTATATTCGAATTTGTTTATTTCCTTATAGTTAGTGGTCAGTTTTTATTTGAGTAGTGGGAAGTTATTAGAGATGTTAGGGTTGTTTATACTTTATAGTCCTGTTTGGGGAGTCATGTATAGGTTAGTTATTGAATTCAATGAAAGTGAGTTTCTTTAGAAACCAAAAAAATAAATCTTGAGTTTTTCTTTCCTAAGTTCGGTCATTCTCAAGTAGATTTGGCATCAGACTATGGATGCAATGAGCAAAAATAATTCTATTCTTCTGGTTCTTGTAAACTAAAGTGTTAATGAAAAACCATGTATGTGGCGTGGGATGTGATGACTTGACGCCGAAATATAGTTGAAGATAACCGTCTCTAGTTTGTTAGGGAAATGGTTTTATGATTTGTTTCACTATTTTGAGCTCATGGGACCTAGAGAGCAAAGCGGGGCAAATGATTGACCCTAAAATGCGATTAGAACAATTTTTATTACCTTCCTACCACAATGGTTTTATGTACAATAAGCTGTTTTTGCACATGTTGCTTACATTTCACATTCCGAATGCATACTCTTTGTTGAATGAGAATTATATTTAATATCAATATTATATCCAATGCGGATAACTGGCATGAAAATACAGTACAGTAAAGCACAATTTAATACCTTCGATCGGATATATTGGGTTATAATGCACCTCTGCCCAAAAGCTCAAGAATATAACTGCACGAAATAAAGATCAAACACAGTTTGTGAAAAATTTAGAATGCCATGTCTGTTCCATAAGGAATTTGTATACTCCCTCCGTCTTGAAATGATCGTCCCACTTTTTGGTTGTTAATACGAAGGTACTTTGAGCAAAAAAAGAGCAAACAACATGCAGAAGATAACCAAGTAAACCTGATCAATGAACAGAAGGAAAAGAAATACTCCCTCCGCCCAAAATGATCTTCCCATTTGACTATTCAAACTTTTTAAGATTACGAACGCTTGCTTCACTAGCCATGTTTTGTTTATGCACTTCTAAGCTCAAATTGTAGAAATGGGAAGAACATTTTGAGACAATGAGAAATGGCAGATGAGAAGATCATTTTGGGATGGAGGGAGTATATAGTCAGGCACCAGCAGGCCAAAAGTTGGTCAAAATTCAAAATAGTCCTTTCAAAACTCAAAAATAATGGCCGGACATGCAAAAACTTTTGTAACCTTGAATTCTGTAATCCATATGGACAATGGAATAACCTGGTTTACACATAGTAATCAATCTTTGGAGGTAAATTAATTAAGGAGCTAAACAATGAAATAGATAATGGAATAATCAAATCTCACGACACTCTTATGTCCACTTTTACTCAATTTAGTAAGTTTGTTCTTCCATATAAGATGTACAGAAATCAAGCAGTCCAAGAAGTCAACTGAGAATTTAATTAACTAGCATGGACAAAAAAAAAAGGCTCCCTCCGTCCCATAACATGTGTCACATTTTTTCTTTGATTCCATCCCAAAATAAGTCTAACATTTCTAAATAAGAAATACTCTTAGTGTTATTTCACCGTGGTACAAGCAATGTACAACAAGTAAAGCACATTCCTTAAATAGTTTGAAAGGTCAACTGCAACACTTATTATGGGAAGGATGAAAGTCAATTATTATCACATTCATGTATTTACAAGTGTTTTCCAACAGATCATCTTGATTGA
The DNA here is from genome assembly GCA_026119855.1 of Campanula takesimana. Taxonomy (NCBI): domain Eukaryota; kingdom Viridiplantae; phylum Streptophyta; class Magnoliopsida; order Asterales; family Campanulaceae; genus Campanula; species Campanula takesimana. The sequence continues at coordinate 944,610 of JAOWBW010000357.1, read as the reverse complement.
GGGCCAGAAAATTTAAACAGCTCTCCCCTTACTTGCTATGTAAGACATATAGGACAGCAATATATTCTGCAACAAAAGAATAAACCAGAAAAACAATGGAAAGTTGTAGCTTCAATATAGAAGCATAAATTCTTTTTAGAAGACTAACCAAAATGCAAGTCTAAAGTACGAATATTTAGGGTGGAGTTTTTTCTTTTGGCTTCATATGAATCATCTTCATGAAGCTCATAGTATCACACTAAGAGCTCGTTTGTTTCCACTTTTTCTTAAAGGCTTTTGACTTTTGGCTTAAAATAAGTTATGATTGTAGTGTTTGTTTTGACTTATAAGTCAAAAGCTCATAAGTAATGTACAACTCAATAATAGCACAAATAAGTGAAAGCTAAAAAGCCAAAGAAATGTTACTTTTTCTCACTTTTTTTGGAAACATGCCTGTATTCACTATTGATGGAAGTTATATAACCCAAATTAACCTCTCTTTCCATATACTATTATTTGAGTGTAAGGTTCCAGGCAAAATTATATTTTCACTAGTGCATATTTGATTACAGTCTTTGTTTTACAATTATATTCAACGCAGAGTTGCAAAAAATATCTCCTTGAATTCGCTACTTTATTTTCTATTATATTTTTGAATTTATACAATTTATATTATTTTTTTGTATTACTTTGATGATTAACTTTTCAAGAAAATAGGGAGGAGTTGTGTAGGATCATTTATGATAGTTTTTAATTAAACTTTGACTAAAGATTTTTAAAAAAAAACTAAGCATCCAAATATATTTTTATATAGATACATTATTTAAAATACCCCCTCACTCTCATAAAAACAGTTTCATCTTTTATAAAAATATTTTGAATTCATATATTTTTCTTGAGTTATAAACGTAAAAGTAAACGTATATCTAATTTTATTATGTAAATAAATGTATAAAAATATATTTTAGTTTAAATAAAAAAATCATATGATTTAATTATAGGATGGATTGGCATGTATATAGGTTAATTTATATATTAGGGGGTGTATCGGTATTTTCATCATAATTCAGCAATTTTTAGCTTATTTAACAAACAAATGCTACAAACGTTTGACAGCTCATAAGTTGTTTCGGAACAGCCAAAACAAACAGTATTAGACTCATCAGCTGTAAGTCAATCAGCATCAGCCATCAGCTATAAGTCATAAGTTATCATCAATCAGCAGACAAACGAGCCTTAAGATCAAAGAGACGCCATCTGGGGATGTTTCATGCTAGTTCGTATGCTTAGTTTTCAATACACTCCAAATGTTGTCCTCCCTCCGTCCCGGAATGATTTTCCCAATGTTGTTTTTGTTGTTAATACGAGTGAACATTGAGCAATAATTTTAGGTTAATTTAATTTTCAGTATGGAAATCTAAAGGTTGTTAATGATAGTTTTATAATGGTGTATCAATAATAAGCTTTAGATTTTCATTAGAATAATTAAAATAACCTAAAATTATGGCTCAAAGTTTATTCGTATTAACAAAAAAAATTGGGAACATCATTCCGGGACGGAGGGAGTATATTTGATTTCATACATAAGATGAAAACCCACAAAAAATAATGATTCACTGGAACTCACTTCTATTTGACTTCTGGTCACATGGAAGAATCTCAATGTAGCAAGTCTCCTTGAACGATGTTAAGACAAATATCTTGACTCCAAACTGCAAGATGTTTATAACAAAGTTAGTTACATTGAGAAGCCTTTCACAGTACTCATCCACCCCAACTATATAGCAAGTACAAATAATAGCCTTAGACATTTCACATAAATGAACTAATTGACCGAAAATTTGGATTACGTTAAAAACAGAAAGACTTAATAAAAAAAAACAAATGAGATTTCTGTCTAGAATGAGCCTCTCCAACTTATTACACTACAAAACAATTGCTGCTGCTGAGCAGTTACATTAACTTCCTGAAATTCTGTTACTGTAATAGAACTAGAACTGTAAGCAAGGTAAAGTCACGTTCATGAGACGGGGGACCCCCACCCCCTTTAATTTTGAAGTTTGTCAATTTTAGCATCTTCAAGTTTCTAAAAAAAAATGACTTTTTACTTCTAAAAATGATGAATTTACATTTTGAACCCCTTAAATCTGAGAAAAGTTTATTATTTTGACCCCCTAGTATGCAAAATCTTGATACCTCAATGATAATAATTATCTCAAAAGGAACCTTGACCCCCTTTCCGAAAATTCCTAGCTTCGCAACTGACTGTGAGCATATTCATTTGCCTTTAGTAGTCTAATCAATTTATACGATGTTCTTGTTCCTGATTAGTTGAAACGTTTATGTTGCAACTTATATTACTGATAACAACGAGTAGCAACAAATCAACGAGAAAACTCATTGTCATGTAATCCTAAAATGACAAGCAAAATTTTACAAATTACTTTAGTTCCAAAGATAAAGTTATCGTGATGCACATATAACTGAAAGAAGGAAAGATGACTCTGGCATAGCCATATTATCCAGACAGTGTAAATACCGTATCTGCAGCCGCTTGCAACGTGACATGATCACCCCATTCACCATTCCTATAATGATTTAAGTAAAGAAATATACTGAGTAAATATATGGTAATTTGGGCATACATAGCCTTCTAAAAACAAAAAAAAAGAACAGAGTCATACTCGCTCATTTTCTTCAAATATTCATCATAAGCCATAGGAACATATCCCTCATACAATTCCCGATGGAATTTGAGCTGATGACCATGGAAACATGAATCACACAATTTAGAGAGGCCAAACGTCGAGCATCACCATGAAAAAAAAAATGCACGGATACCAACATTCACCAACCTGATTCACAATTTGTTCCCTCACAAATTTGTGGTGATCAGTAGAACGGTAAATTTGATCAGACAAGGATCGGAACTGGAAATATATGAAACACATAAGATATCACTTTACAAATAAGGAGCTTGTAGAATAATACTGGTAAATAGCACTTGATTTGTTTAAAGCCTTATATACTCCCTCCGTCCCAAAATGATGTTCCCTGTTTTTTTGACGTTAGTACGAACAAACTTTGAGTAATGATTCTAGTTTATTTTCTTATCCTAATGAAAGTATAAAACTTGTTATTGATACACCATTAAAAATACTATCAATAACAGGATATATTAGGATAATAAAATAAAATATAACTAAAATTCTTTCTCAAAGTTCATTTCTACTAACGTCAAAAAAAAAGGGAACAACATTCTGGGACAGAGGGAGTAAGTTCTTTTGTCACATAGCTTAACAGGATACCACTACCAGCATATTAATCCTTTCAATTTAATTTGAAGACTACATTTATATGAGTATGAAAAAGGCTAGGGTAATATAAGAATCTTTTATGCAACATTAGACTTTTCTCTAACATAGTCTACAAATAATGTGGATAAAATAAGTTAATTTCGACCAGGAACTAGTATGTGCTTCAAGTAACGTCTAGATAATTTATAACACAAAAAACTAACAAACTAAGGAACAATAAGAAGTCGCCAAACGTTAGACCATTGAATGATGACTTTATCGGAGTTCATCCCAAGAAAGTGTTTTGAGGCCAATATGGAATAACTAACCTGACAGTTGCCGTCTCCTGAAACAGTAAGCTCAACCAGATCATAAAGCTGCAATCTGGAAAAGACCAAGAAGCCTCATGATACTAAGGATATAGCATAATATACCACTTTAAACGAACTAAATGATGAGCATTTAACTTGCAATGGGGGATCAAACATAATCCTGACCATACACAGACAAACTATAAACATTTCCCATCGAGGGGCCCAAGGGATTTTCTTTTACTTCTTTTTTTTTACCTCCGTATTTTTTGCTGTGGGGGCGGAATGAAAAGATTTGAGCAAAACTGGTATGTCCCCATGCACAAGAAAAAAGGGGGTTGGCCGACCTATTTATAGTGTTACCTCCAAAAATGAACATCATCATAGACAAACGGACAATTAACAAAACGTATACAAAACTTTATCTTCTAGCAACTAGAGGTGAAACCCTTCTTTCAGGTGTTTCAGGAGCAAGGTTCCCCCTTTTAATCAAGGAAGAGAAATCTATTATTGACATCATAATGTAGATTGGAAGCTGAAAATAACTACAGATATATAAACTGGCTCGTTTCAGTTATATGAAGTAGTTTTGAAACAAACAATGAAATATATGCATGATTCATATTTTGAGCTTCACTAACAACATGGACACTTACCTGCCCATTAGCCTTTGATGATCTGATATTTCTTCATCAGCTGTGGGTAGCTCTCCATTTACTTTTGGAACATGCTGCATGACAAGTAAAAATATGGGAGAATAAGTTTCAATTTCTTTCCGCAACCCTCAACATCCGTAGCTTACAACACAAGAGAATACTACGAAAAGATGAAATACACAAAAACACAAAACAAAAGAAAGGGGGATCAGATAACAGATATAGATATTGCCGAAACAGAGAAAGTTTAAAGAATAATATGGATATAGCATTCTCCTTCAAGAGAGACACTAATGCAATAGAGTAAATTCATTTAATAATGTAAAATAAATATATTAAAAGATCGATACAAAAAGTACTGGTGCTTAAACCATGAGTTGCAGGCCCCCACCAACCCCAAAGACAAAGAAGCAGAAAGAAAGAAAGAACAACCTACTTTTTACATTTAGCAAGAGCAATTGAACACCATCATTATTACCAATTGAGAGTAGAAAACACAACTTACAGAAAATGTTATTATAATTTACTCGTACTATTTGAAGTACTTATGAATCTGTAGGTGACCAATCACAAAAGGTAACTTCACAAATAAACTTACAGGGATAGAAACCATCTGATTCAGCCTCTTTCCTACTTCACCATCGAGGGCAGATTCATCTGAAATCTCTGGCAAGCATGATTTTTCATCACATTCAACTGATTTATCTCCCGGGCTAGAACATGGACTATATCTTTCCTCATTACCACCTTCTTCACGAAAGCTGCTCAGCCCTACAGTTATGAGTTCCATCAATATTATCAGGTCATGTTGGACTTATAGAACAGTAAAATCAGGAAACCATGCGATTCCAAGTAGAAAAATCACCGAATCGTTGTGAAAGACCATCCCTACCTTGAAAAATAGTAGATGGACCATGCGTAACCTGAGCAATAACAGATGGACCATGTCTATCCTGAGCAAGAATAGATGGATCATGCCAATCATGAGCAAGAGTAGATGATTGCTGATTTTCTTTCACGGTGTGTGAAAATCCACTCAACTCTGCATATGAAAGTCGTGAAAATTCTTCCTGAAGTGCACGTGCCATAACTTCATCATTTTCCACCATGTTGTAATTTACATCGCAATAGCCTTCTCTGACATACTCCACTTTAGAAAAGTCCTTGTCATAACGAGTAAATGGCCCAGGAGAATTGCCGCTAGGTGAGCAAAAGAGATGATGGAGACCCCACCGGACAATATCAGGATCTTGCTCGTATGCAGTCATCTGAAAAAGATAAATGAGTGATTTTCCAAACGAATAATTTTGCTTCATTCATTAATTTCTCTGTAATATAATTGAGATCACACGTTTCATTGAACATTATATATCAAAGAAAAGGGAATTTAAGGAGAAAAAATAACTAACAAGCACAAGAAAATTCATATCAATAACAACAAGATTTGGTGAGCTTGGTATTCGTAAATCAATGTTCGAAGTGCAGAATCATGCTTATACAAGGCACATAATACTTTGCATGTAAGAAGAACATAAAGGAGTAAAAAGACGCACGTTTTTTGCAAAAATGCTCTTTATCCAATTTTAATTGACAACAAAAAAAGGGAGTCTCTACCGTCCTCCCTTTCTATCTCTCTCTCCATATCAATAAAGTGGTAAATTTGACACCTTTCCCCGAGCCCCAAAAAGGCTTAAAAGCTGTGCATGAAGCAAAGTTTCATTTTAATAGAAAAACCCTTGATTGATTTACATCAGTGCATACTTAAACAGCAGAACAAGAGGACTCATGCACTATCTATCACTTGTATCTCATAATTTTCCCATCTAATTGTATAATGGAAGCAAACTGAGAACCTTACCGTAGGATCAAGCTCCTTGGCAATCAGCACTCAAATCTCAATATTTAACTGATCATGATCAAGAAAAGGAATGATGCCAGAACTGGAATACTTGGATACACATAACCAAACAGAGTAACAAAAAGCTATACCACCTCAGCAGGAACATGAGGACGCTTTTAATATCAGCCAACAATCACTTAGCTGACAAAGTTTTTGCTCGTAAGCAAAGAGAATTGACAAGAAAACAATATGAGTAGTTCACTCAATCATATGATCATCACTTTATTCCAAGGGCACCGAGAAAAATGATTAGCTGACACTGTCTCGATGTATCACTCAGTAACTTACTTTCATTGAACCACTTAACCGATATCCAACAAAGTAGCAAAAAGATACGCCACTCCCACATCACTATCTATTTCTACTAACAAGTTAAAATAGATAACCTAAGCAGCGTATACCTCAATATTCACTCTCTATGTCCAGCGCAAAAAAGACAGCTTTAGCGCTTAATTAAAAAAAGAAACCAAGAAACAGCATATGGCCAAATCCTATCTAGCCACAATACTTGATCTAATCAGAACAAGGAGAAATTTCTCTGTTTTCTCTTCTTGGTTCAATTTTTGTAATCAAGTATCTATCCTAATCCCTATCCCAACTCATTCTGTGTAACCTTCTTCAAAGTAACCAGTTCACAGCTACATAATACGAATACCAAAAATTACTAAAATTTTCAGTTTTCCATCATCAGCTATTACACCATCAGAATCAAATCTTCATCCTTCATTAATTTTTTATTTTTTTTGTAAGTGATAATAATTAAATAACTTATTATCCTTATTCCCCCATTCAAAAACATCCAATTAGTAACAATAAAAACATACCTTAATCATTAAGAAAACCCTAAAATTCAATTCAAAACCCTCACAAGATAAAGCTTTTTTCCAATCCAAAAAACCAATTCTGCCGATTTCAACAACACAATAAACAGCAAGAATATCTATTTACCAATCATTCAAACACACATAATGCAAACCCATTTCAAGAAGATTACTGTTTAGGCTAAAGACTTTACCTTTGAATTGAAAACAGGAATACCCTTCAAAGAATTTCCTTCTCGGAAAAAGAATGAGGGAATTGAAAGTATCTTGATTGAAATTGGAAATGTGTTTGACAAATTTGAGAAGATAACGATGGAGGATGCGCCACCTGTTTGGGTTAAACGTCAATCAACTTTTTTCAAAAACAAGCTGCGAAATCACAACAGACAGACAAACAGAGCCTTGATGTGAGCGTGTCTTATTTATACGTCTCTTTTTCATCAAACCCAATCTGATTATGTTTTGTGGTGGGTCCCCCCTTGAAACTTTTTACGAGGATAGGTGCAGTGTGTTTATGTTTTTTTTTTTTTTTTAAAAATGTGTACTCCCTCCGTCCCAAAACACCTTACACATATTTCCCTTTTGGGTGTCCCATTGGTAAGTCTCACTTTCCCAAAATGAAAAAGATTCCCACTACTTCTCTCTCCTCTCTACTCACAACAACTATCCACTTACTATTCTCTACCCCACTTTCTCTCTCCTTCCCACCCCATCCACTTTTCTTACACATTTTATTAATTCCCGTGCATTTCAAAAAAAGTGCAGGTTGTTTTGGGACGGAGGGAGTACTATTTATCAAATTGGGTTAAGCATTTGTTTAATGATTGCATATAAATTGGGTGGATTCATTAAATGTTAAAATTAACTCGGCAGCGAATAAAATGTAAATATAGTACTTCAGTCTCATTTTAAACTTCAATTTTTTTTTTTGGTCCCATTTTAAACTTCAAAATCCAAAAAATAAAAGTTATTTATAGTTTTTTATTTAGTGAGACCTACATGTCATACACACAACAACTATCCACTAACTATTCCCTACCCCACTTTCTATCTCTTACCCACTTTTTATACTCACAATACTCTACCCCACTAGTAATATAAAGATTATCATCTTAATTCTTGTGACCACTTTTTTTTTAAGTTTAAGATGGGACGGAGTGAGTATAGAATATTATATTGGAATTTAGCGGTTTACTTGCATGTTTAATTTTAAGCAAACAACACAAACTTTTATAAATAATTGTATGTTTTTCTTCTTTCTTTTGAAGTCAAACGATAAATACAATTCAATCACAATAAAAAATGAGATGGCGCAATTAATAGTTGTAAGTTAATAAAACTATTTGTTTGTGTTTGATTTTTATCAAGCATTTTTTTTATCAGGTATAATTTTATCCAAGTGTGGCTGTTTTAGTATCTCTTTTTTTTCCTGAAATCTTAAACCACTTAATTTAATTTCAGCCAGTAGGGTGTCACACTTTTAATTTAAAATTTATTTTAATGCGCTCTTATTATTGTGCAATACACACTACACAACTAATGCACAATGTTTAGTTTTTTATGAAAAAAAAAATAGTTTTAATGCAATTGTATAGTTATACAATTTAAAAACATGTAAAAGGCCCTCTTAAAAAAGTTTATGAGAAGAAAAGGGTAATGAAAAAAAAAAAACACTTTTTAAAGGTTAATTGAATTATACAATGAAAATTTAAAACTTGTGATTGATACACTATCAACAATACTATCAATAACAAAGCTTACATTTTCATTAAAGACAAAGACTTATGTGAGAACACTATGACCCGTCTCATAGGTGAGACGGGTCATTTTTGACCCATGACCCGACCCATTTGAACCAGCTCCATGACACAGGGGGCGACCCTGCCACGTGGCAGCCTCTCATAGGCAAAAAAAAATTATTTTTTTTTTTTGCTTTTTTTTTCGGTTTGTCAAAATTAATAGTTACTATAACTTAATGTAATGACCGTATACATATAAAGTAACATTTTGTATACATAAAAGTAATACATATATATAGAAAAGTAACAGTGTTTTTTTCTATGTTTTCTTCGTTTGCCAAAAGTAATATTTATTACAACTAAAATGTAATGAACGTGTTACTTATATGTAATAATATTTATACATAATTGTAACACATATGTATAGAAAAATTAATAACTCAACCATTTACATTTTTAGAGCTAAAAACACTTGATTAGTGTTACATGTAAAAGTATTACATTATCTATAGAAATATGTTATAATTTCTTTTTATTAAAGTGTTACATTTACTTGTACAAACAATTACATTCATATATATGAGTTGTTACTTTTCAAATGTTACTTTTTTTCAAAAAATTAAATCAAAATACACAATATTTTATATTTTTGTAAAAGCAATATTACATTTCAATATAAATGATAATTACATTTAGATATTGTTTGGGTTACATGTAATTATAGTTAGTATTACATTTGAAAAAAATGGGTAAAACGAGCTTTTGTTTTTTGTAAAACAGGTGTTACGTTTACTTATGAACAATGTTACTTTATATGTATACAGTCATTACATTAAGTTATGGTAACTATAACTTTTGGTAACGACGGAAAAGCCGAAAAAATAATAGAAACTCAAAAAAAAAATGGGGGGCCAATGGGTGGTTGCCACGTGCCGGGTTATGCCCCATGGGTCATGGGTCGACCCGTCTCATGGATGAGACGAATCCCCTTGTTCTCATGAGAGACCACCTCTTCATTAAAATATTTATTTTAACTTAAGATAATTGTCTAAAAGTTCATTCTTAGTTACGAAGAATAAAAAAGTGAAAAAAAAAATGCTGACAGAAGAATAAGTATGAATATATTAAATTGACTAGTCACTTAACATAGATTTCAAACAAGCATGGCTAGGAAACATTGTATCCTTAAATTAAATGTTGAGTCGTTCGTGTTAAAAACGTGTTTTACATTAATTTATAGAAAAACGTGTTTTTTCCAACTGCCTTTTCTAATATTATATATCATGTGTCTTTTCTAATATTACAAATTGTCTGTTATAATATTACACTTATAAATATTCAACCATTCACTTTTATACATTCAAAAAGACACTTTTAGTGGTAGTTTTAAGATTGCATGTCTTACTATTACAAAGTGCCTCTTGGATTATTGAAAAATGTTTCTTCCATTGTCAACAAGTGTTTGGTGGGTTTTTAATATTTTCAAAACAAGTTCCTACCGTAGTATTAAAAAGTGCCTCTTGTAATATTGAAAAATATCTCCTACAATGTAAAAAAGTGTCTGGTGAGTTTTTGTAAGTGTCAAGCGAGTTTTTCTAACTTCTAAATCAAGTGTCTGCCCTAGTATTAAAAAGTGTCCCTGCAGGTTGTAGTATTGCAAAATGTCTCCTAAAGTGTAAAAAAGTGTCTGGTGAGTTTTCGTAATTTCATCTTATTTGCAAAAAAAAAAAAAAAAAAAAAAAACCGCAACCATCGCACCTGAGATTGTACAGAAAGTCAGAAATTACCCTTCTTCCCTAAAGTTTGATCAAATTGCTAAGCATTCCCAAACATTTAACTTAAAGTAACCGAGGCCTTAAAACTTAACGGAGATCAATTTCACAGTTCTGGACATACGTAATTAAGGTACAAACTATGGTCACAAAAAGTTGGACACAAAATAATTTGTCATAATTTCATTGCTGATCAAGTATAGGGCGTATAGCGAGTCCACAATCGATCGATGCATCTATTAAAATATCGTCACTTCATTTTGTGCCCAATTTTATGTAACCATATTTTGTGCCTCTAGTATTACCCCATTCATAAAGTCCTCACAAGCTTAGGCCTCCATGTTCTCCACACCCATTTATTCTCTCCCATTATAGGATGCACAAGTCTTCTCTTCAACTCTTCTCGTATCGATCTTTCGCTACCGTCATTGTTCGGTGTCACGTTTCCCAAGGGCGTATCGGGGCTCTCGTTCTCGCTTTCTTCCACAACCCGATTCACCATTTCTAACACATCGCTCATTTTCGGCCTCATTCTTGGATGTCGGACTAAACACCTGTTGGCTATGGCTGCAAGCTTTTGAGCTGATTTGATTGAGTAGTTTCCCTCTAGAAGGGGATCAAGAATCAGTTGAAACTTCTTCATGTCAGAGAGGTGGGTCCGTACCCAGTCCAAGAGTTTCTGCTCGTTCTTTGGTTTGTTTCGGTCCAGAGGACGTCTACCTGTAACAGTGACGAAGTCAGATATTTTTTTTTTCTTTTTGAATGGGAGGAGCAAGATCTTTATCATGAAAGGCGAACAAAGTTGTAGTTCATTTTTTTCTTGGTGTGAATGTGGGCATTTTGTACTAAAACCATTGAATAAAATGATATTTTGCTAATATTACACTACTATTTTTATTTTATTTTTAAAAACGGGGGCAATTGCCCCCATAACCTAAGCGGTGGCTCCAGCACTGACCTGTAATGAGTTCATATAAGAAGATTCCATAGCTCCATACATCACTCTTGTGTGTGAGGCGCCCGGTTTGGATGTATTCAGGAGCTGCATATCCTACTGTTCCAACTATCTGCGCAAGCAAGAAGATCAATAACCGTTATGCAATTATTATTTTCGCAGCTCTGGAAAAAATAATCTCAGAAAATCATTAAATGCAAGAATATCATATTGTACACACACACATATATAGATATATATGGAGGCATTGTATATTAACATACTGCGGTTGAGACATGGCTCAGTCCATCTGAAGGGCCTAGCCGAGCCAATCCAAAATCTGATAATTTTGCATTCCAATGCTCATCCAGCAGAATGTTTGAAGATTTGAAATCTCTGAAGATTATCTGTGCCAAGATAACACACGATAATTTTAGGAAAATAATCATGTAAACATACAACTGCAAACGTTCAAAGCAACATACACTCCTAAATTTTTACACTTCTTGCACAAACGCAACTTCATTACACCATTTCCCCGATAATAACCCAAGCCAATTCGCAAAAAGTCAAATCAAACAGAAACCATCTTAGCAAATCGCACTAAAAACAAGTCAAGAGTTAATCTTACAGCAAAATGCCAGTTAAGCTAAGCTTTGGAATTAGAACTCGTTTGGTGGACGTCAGCCACCAGTGATGGGGTCTTGGTTTTCCATATGTAAAGCCATACTGAGGAAATTGCAAGATTTCTAGGCGTATAAGTAGCATTTTTTTTCATTATAAAAGCTTTGTGACTATTCACGAGATGCATAATTATGAATATTTGATATATACTTACTGTGAAGTAAGTATGCCAATTTCTGGGCACTCAAAACACTTTTCAAAGAGTTAACTTGAATTCTGTTTTAAGAGGTCTAATTGTCTTGAAATATGACTTTCATATCGATAATAAGGAAGGAGAAGAAGCTGCTCTATCTCCGCTTTCCTTTTAATAAGAAAATTTAAAACGTTTGAGTTTAGCCAAATTCAGCACGGACCAGGGCCGTAGTTTTAACGATAACAGCCATATAGTCATCATGCCCCAAGCATAGACTGTTTAATAATCTAAGGTTACTCATTCAGTACAACAAACATTATACAGTACTACCTCGTACATTCATTTTGGGACGGAGGGAGTAAGACAGAAACAAAGTATAAGTATAACAGGATCTAAGTTATATAGAGGGAAAGAAAAAAGGGTACCTGAAATTCCATTCCTTCGTGAAGGTATGATAAGCCTCGAGCAGCATCCTGCGCAATTTTGAGTCTAGTTGACCACGAGAGAGATGTCTGAAATCGACTCCCTAAATGATCTTGCACACTCCTATTAGGCATATATTCATATACAAGAAGACGTTGGATTCCCCGTTCATCATCCTCAGCACAAAACCCCACAAGTTTGACTAAATTCTGATGTTCTACAACCCCAAGAACATTCACTTCTGTCAACCATTCTTTATGTCCCTGCAATATCAACATCCATGAGTACCCTGTACTATAGATAGAAATCTCAAATACTCCATCCCTCCCGGAATGATAGTCTCATTTGAGTTTTGATGGCCAATACGAGTAAACTTTGACCAAATATTATTGGTAATCTAATCATCCCAGTGAACTTTGACCAAATTTTATTGGGATGATTAGACTGACATTAATGTTTGGTCAAAGTTCACATGTGCTGACCATCCGAAGTGAAATGGGACAATCTTCATGGGACGGAGGGAGTAATATACGCGACCAGAAATAGAAGGAAACATTTAACCAACCTGCAATCCCCTTCTGCTGAGTTGTTTAACCGCGATGTCGATCTTTTTACTCGAATCCTTCCAATCTTTTATAACACCCCTATACACACCCCCAAACCCGCCTTCTCCTAACATTAATGCACGGCTGAAATTCTTTGTGGCCGTCTTCAGCTCCACATACGTAAACTCTCTAAGATTACTTGGCCTTTGAGACAGACATGTGAAGGAGACTCTACTGGAGGACTCGGTGCTTAGGTCTGAGCCGTCCTGTGAAGTAAACCCTGAGCCAGATTTTGAGGGACCCTCTATAGAGAGACCATTTGACATGGAAGTAGAGGACTTAACGGAAGTTGACTTTATTGCCTTTGGCTCATTGTTCTTGTCTCCGTTAATAAACGAGAAACACTTCATCGCCCTAAGATTACCAGTTCCTTCAATGCAAGTCCATGAAACCATGAAACTTTCTTTGCCACAAAACTACTACAAGAAAATAAAAAAAATTGTGTCAACAACAACAAAACTTTGTAAAAGTGTAAGAAGTATAGAACTTAACCAATTACAAATCTATACAAACTGCAACTCGACTAAAACCTTAGTCCCAAATCCCAATCACTTAGGGTTGGTCACAAACTGATATGACTAGATCTCAAGCAAGAAAAGTGACAATTTCTAGAACAATATCAAGAAATCACAATAGAAAATCAAATTTATTTGGGGTTTCTATACATATGATATTCAAAAACTGACAAAAACCCATCTGTTTTTATATCATTTATTCTTTAAAGCAGCCACTCAAATCCATTAGTTAAAAGAGAAATGGAAGATAAAGAAATCTAAAAACAATAATAAGCTCAACTCAGTTTTCTCTTTTAAGTTTTAATTGAGGTCTGATGCATGAAACCTTTTCCAACATTCATTGTGAAATTATCACAAAAAGTAATATATATATATATATATATATATACTACCTCCGTCCCAGCTCAATGTGCACACTTACCTTTTAAGTGGGTGTCGTTGATATGTGCACAATCCAAAAAAGGAAAGTTTTTTATTATTTTTATAATCTTCCATTCATTCTCTCTCTTCCTCCCAACCACTCATTATTCTCCACTCATTCTCTTTCTTCCTCTCAACCACTCATTATTCTCCACTCTTTCTCTTTCTTCCTCCCAACCACTCATTATTCTCCACTCACAATACTTTTGAATATAAATAATCTCTCCTTAAATATTGTGCCAAACAGTAAAGATGCGTATTGAGTTGGGACGGAGGTAGTATATATATATATATATATTTTTTATTTTTTATTTTTTGCTATGCGTGATCATTAGCAGGGGTTTAACAACTTCAAAAATAAAAATAGTTTCTATTCATAAAAATAGTTTCTTGAATAGACACTGAACTCAAATACAAAGCTGAATTAGATGAACAACCTAATGTCCAAGGTTAAGCATGAACAGGGGTTTAGTAAATACCAACCCCAAATTTACAAATAATTTCTTGAATAGACACTGAACAAGTGCAAAACTCAATTAGATGAACAACCCTCAATTTCTGAGCCATAAAAAAAGGGGAAGAACAAAAAAAGGTGTTACCTTTATGAAACTGAGGTTGAAACTGGAGGAGAAGGGTCAACTGGGTGTGTTGACTTTCAAGAACTCCATGTCAGGGGATTTAAGAGGGGAATTTGGAAAACAAAAAATTGGGGGGAGGGGTGGGGGGTGAGAAGATCAAGTGGGCAGCGAGCAAAGCATGATTTTGAAGAAGAGGGTGAGGGAAGTCAATGGGGAGAAGGCAGCTGGATTTTAGCTTACCAACCTCATATATTATCTTTCCCATTGACATTGACGTTGATAATCTATGACACATGGTGATTGTGAAAGAGAGAAGGACAAGACAGAAAGAATTACTTTTATCTTTAATTGAAAATTTCTGCTGGATTGATGACAAAAACTTTGTGCGGGACGATGTGAGACGGATTTGGTGAGAGAGTAAATGGTATGCCTTTTTATAGGTGGGGCGGGCAAGCTTGTTTCTTTTCTCACCAAAACTCGCCTTACGTGTGAAACCGTTTCACACAAGACTTCCTTTAAATTGATTAGGTAATCCTTTTATCTTGATCAATCAGGTTGGATGTAGTTGAATGGTATAGTACTCAGTTTATGCTCAGCTGAATCGGTTCATTTAGGATGCTCCCTTCTATTTGAAATTACAAAAATAATTATCGTAAGCTAATTAAGGAGAAGTATAGTTCTTCCGTCCTACTTTGATTTATATATATTACTTCCTCCGACTCAAAATAGATGTCGTTTTGGAGTGTTTCTATATTAAGAAATGCCATTAGTGCATGTGAAGATGTCTCAAATACCTCTAAAGTAATTCAACTTGAGATAAAATTTAACTCCCAAAACGACATCTATTTTGAGACGGAGGGAGTATTATTTTAAGTATCTTACTTTAATTTATAAATTTAAAAAATAAAATTATTTCAATATTTTAAAAAAAATGGAATTTATTTTATCATACTTACAACAACTACTCACGTACTATTTTTAAAATTTATTTTTAACTAAAAGTAAATTTAAAATCTTTAGATATTCATTTTAAGATGGACGAAGTAACTTGTTTCAAAATTTATATTTTTGGAAACAAAGGTATAAGAATTATTCTTCAATGAATTTGCTGGTGAAATATGAGACCAAGCAAAAACGCACCTGTGTATTAAACTATCAATTGCGTATATAGCAATCTTATTGAATTAGACAGGTAAAATATTTAAATTAGTGGCTCTCTGTATTTATTAGTAATAAAATAAAAGTGATGATCTAATTTAGAGAGTGAAATTAAAGTTGTTTTTTCCCTCATATGACTACTAGTGGACATGTTTTAATTTTCATAATTAAATCATCCTTGGTTGAGCCTCAAACTGTAAAAGGACGAGCCTTACCATAGTTATAAATCCCGTTCATAGTTATAAATCCGGTCCCGTACGGTTCCGTACCGGCCGGTACGTCCCGCCCCAGTCGAAAACTGGTGCGGTACAAGTATAATTCCGTCCCAGTTTCCGTACCGCCCTGAACCGCCACGTACCATCCAAACTGGTCCTTACCGGACCGAACCGGCCGAGATGGTTGTTCCGGTCGGTACGCGAAAAGAAATACTTTTAAACCAATTTTTAATTGTCGGACCTAATAAAATATATTCAAACTTGAGTTTTTCTTATATAAAAAAAAACTGTGCCCTAGATTTATACTTCACGATTAATCAACATCCATTCACCGCAATAGAACTTTCAAGGTCATTAAGTCGCTAAACAGGAACAAAGCAACCTATGTAGTCAAAGAAATTGAAGCTGCAGATCAGTAATTTGTAAGCAATCTAGACTAAACTTATGTTAGTATTGGTATAGTTTGATGATAAAATACAAGCTTCTGTAATTTTTTATTGAACATATGTTATATATATAATTATCTTAAAAATTACTAAAAAGTGCGGTAAATCCGGTATGGTACACCGGTACCAGTGGCGGATGCACATATGTTTCAAAGGGGTCAATTGACCCCCCTGAACTTTGTGTTTATTCCACTTCAACCCTTTGACTTATTTGTAAAATGATGTATGTCTCTCAATTGACCCCCCTCAAATTATATAGTATGACCCCCCCTCAACATTAGGTATTTATACTTTATACTCCCTTCACCGTCCATTCCAAAATGAATGTCTATTTAGAAAAAAAAATTGATAAATTTCTATTTCTAAAATCTTTGTCCGTAATATATTTTTACCAATTTTTTTCTTTATATATTGCAAAACTTAAAGAATAAAAAGTTAATATCAAAAATATTTATGCATTTTTATCATTAAATTTATAAAAAAAAGCACGCATTTTCAAAATAGTTCTTAAAATTAAAAAATAGACAATAATTTTGAGACGAGAGAATAGTGTAAACATTTTATCCCAAAAAACTCAAAACATACTTATATTACTACTTAATTTGAAAAACAAAACCAAAACATAAAATCAATTTATAAACTATATATTTTATAACATGTTTCGTTGCTTGACACTTAAAATTATGTTTAACATAAAAGTCGCATGACCAAATGTTTGAAACTTTTAACACAGTGTTTTCAATAAAAAAAAAAAAAGTAAATAGAAATAAAAATCACCCCTTTCATTTAGGTCCGTCCCAAAATAAATATTGTGTTTCTAAATATAAATAATAAAGTATAAGTTTTCGTGTTATATCATTGACAAGCAACACATGTTTTTAAAACGTAAACAAGGCAAATTTGACATAATGGGATGGGTATTTTCTTTTCCTCAACAATATTACTCCCTCCGTCCCGAATTAATGTTCTTAATTTGACTTTGTACGGAGAGTTAAGATAAAGTAAATGAGAAAGAGAATGTGGGTAGGAAGTTTTTGTTGTGAGAATGACAGGTGGGTCTCATGGTCCATTTTAGGTAATAAAATAAAGTAAGAACCTTAAATTGGGACAAACTAAAAATGAAAGTAAGAACCTTAAAGCGGAACAGAGGTAGTAACATTTATGTTTTTAATATTGTTTTTTTATTTTTTTTTCGTCACTTTAAATTTTGACCCCCCTCACTAAATTTTCTGGATCCGCCACTGACCGGTACGTTCCGATACCGGTACGTCCCGTCCCAATGGCAAAACCGGTGCGTTGTCCGGGACGGTATTTATAACTCAGAGCCGTATTGCATTTGTTGGTTTTCCCCCATTTTGCGTTTTTTTTTTTTTTTGACAAGCTAGTTACATTTAAATTCATTCAAGGAATTGTCATCGTATTACAAACTTTTATTAGGTTTATTACAGATCTATTGACTAGTCTAGTACGATTACTTATTAGAGTTTTTCACCACGTCACTTGCTCCCAAAAAGGTGTAAACCCACACACACCCGGGTACCATTAGGCCAAAAGGCCTTTGGTCCCATTTTGCGATTTGTTTTGCAGCTTTGGTTCTTTTATCTTGATTACTACCTCCGTCCCAACTCAATACGCATCTTTACTGTTTGGCACAATATTTAAGGAGAGATTATTTATATTCAAAAGTATTGTGAGTGGAGAATAATGAGTGGTTGGGAGGAAGAAAGAGAATGAGTGGAGAATAATGAGTGGTTGAGAGGAAGAAAGAGAATGAGTGGAGAATAATGAGTGGTTGGGAGGAAGAGAGAGAATGAGTGGAAGATTATAAAAATAATAAAAAACTTTCCTTTTATGGATTGTGCACATATCAACGACACCCACTTAAAAGGTAAGTGTGCACATTGAGCTGGGATGGAGGTAGTACTTCTTATCGATGAGAGAAAGTTGTGTTTGTCGAGACATATATTTTATGGGGTTAATGACAATTTAAACCCTAAAGTGATACACCACCCTCCCAAACGAATCCTGATGTTTCTTCTCGCCAAATCAAACCTTGACGTGTAAAATATTCACCAGTTAAGGCCTTTTGACGGATTTTGTTAGAAAAGTCAGTTAAATAGCATGTGACATGCACGTGATTGACAAAATGTATGGATTTGTAGTTGATATTAGCTATTAAGGGCTTTATTGAAATTCTTGAAACTTAAGTAATTAAAACAAAATATTAAAAGCTCAAAATGTAAATATGTATATGCCTTAAAAATATCTCAATCGAAATAACAAAAAGCAATGAATTAAATAAAATAATTTTTGTCTATAATTGGAAATTAACATTAAACATGATAATGGAAATTAATAAATAGAATAATTAAAAAATAATTATACTCTTTCAGGATAAAAAAAATTACAAAACATTTGAAAAAAATAAATAATTGTATACACATTTAAATGTTTCTTTTTTGAATTCAAACATAAAATTTAACAACAAATTCTATTAACCTTCTAAAATAATAACTAATTGTCTATTTATTAATACTATTATGTGCTCTTTCTATAATTTTTTTTATTAAGTGTTGATATCATTACTATGATCACATTTTAACAAGAAAATCCATGAAAAATTATTCCCTAAAATTAAATAATAGTCTATTTATTAATAAATAATTATCTATTCATAATTGCCAAAAACTTATTGAATTATTAATTTGTCTAATTACCAATAATTAACAACACATTCTATCATGTTCTTTGTCTTCATCCCCTCCTATCCTCCACTACCACCACCCACCATCCACCACCCGCCAACACTAAAATCACCACCACAGTCTTGAGCAAATACCCAAATCAATAGATAGAGTTACAATTAAATCAAGTTCAATTCAAGAAACAGCCTACAATTTGAACAACCACAAACAAATGAAATCCAAAAATTTAAACTAAATTAATAAGCTTGACACCCCTTTCAAATGAAAACCCAGATCTTGAGAGAAAATAGAGATAGGGAGAGAAAGAGAGGCGAGAGAGAGAAAACAAAATTTTGATGCAGTGTTGGCGGTAGACATGGTAAGGACTACAGATTCCGTCCATGGGTAACGATTTCAGATTCTGGGCGGGATGGGGGGCGATAACAAAGTGGAAGGGAGCGATAGGGCAGAAGGCACATCAGATCTGAGCTGTTACTGGGGAGAGAGAAAAGAGGCGGCGAAGTATGGCAAGGAAATGGTCAACGCCGGCGATGGTGTGGCCGGGGGAGGAAGGGTGGGTCGGTGGCTGGTGTGGGAGGTGTAGAGAGAGGCATGAGGGGTTGAGTTTTTGAGATTAGGTGTGGGTGTGACGGGAAAGAAGGGAGACAAAGTTGGGGGATAATTTTTTTTTGTTGGAATCATCCCTTCATTTTAAAAATCAATCATTTAACCTCTTAATAGGTAATAGCAATTACAAATCCATACATTTTGTCAATCATGTGCATGGCACATGCTACTTAACTGACTTTTCTAACAAAAATCCGTCAAAAAGGCCTTAACTGACGAGTTTTTACACGTCAAGGTCTGATCTAGCGAAAAAACATCAGGGTTCGTTTGGGAGCGTGTTATATCACTTTAGGGTCTAAATTTTCATTAACTCTATTTTATAAGTACTACCTTCATGTTTAAACATACTCCCTCCGTCTCATATAGTCAAAAAAATGGGTGGATTCAAGAATTAAAGAAAAGGTGATGTGTTGTGAGTGTTGATAGTTGGGTAGGAGAGAGAAAGTGTGGTAGAGACGATATAATGGATAATTGTTGTGAGTATGATATGTATGATCCACTTTCCATTTTAGGATTTTGACTCTTAAAATGAGACACTCTTTTAGAAAAATTTTGACTCTTAAAATAGGACGGAGAGAGTATAAGCTACTCCTCTCAGTACCAAGTGATTTAGAGACGGAACATCAAACTTTATCAGAACACTTATTTCTATGCCTCAATTTGTACTCCCTCCGACCACAAATATAAGCAAAAGAAACTAAAAACACACTTATTAAAAAAGTAGTTAAAGTTGGTTAATTATATTGATTTTATAATAAAAACATGTTAATATTGCTGATATATCATCGTATTAAATGTGTAATAAATGTACACTTGTATTTGAAAATGGGTAATTAATTAAAGATATTTTTAGTAAAAGAGTATTAAATACAGTTACATATAATGAGTTTTGTATTGAAATGAAACTAAAAAAAAAAAAAAAAAGGTTACTTATATTTAAGGCCACAAAATCCTCAATTTTTTTTTGCTTAAATTTGTGACCAGAAGGAATAAGTCCGAACTTGACAGAAGGAATAAGTCCGAACTTGACAGAGTGACTATAAATGGGTGGAATCTTATGCAACTCACCTATATGAAAATAATCCCTCCATAAATGTTTCTTTACTTATACTCTGCCTGTATTATGGTAAAATTGTATTATGGTAAAATTGCACTACGGCCCTTTTTTTGAATTAAAAAGCCAGCTCCACCATAATCTAGAAGCTCAAACAAAACTCTTTGTTGAAAAACAGAGACTAACATTTTTCATGATGTTTGTCATGTTTTTTTATTGATGATAACAGACAGATAATATCGTGGCAAGCAATTTGGGGGCAACATATATTAGCAGCTCCCACGTATTTGGACTTTTTTTGTTTACACCTTTGCCATTTGAATATATTGACAACAATATTATTATTATTATGTCAACACCTAATAGTTACATATAGCTACAAACTCCAGTATTTAAATGCAGACAGACAACCAGTTGAACATATAATAGTCAAGCCTACTTCATGGATGTTGCTCCCTCCGTCCCAAAATGATCTTTTCATTTTTCATTTTTCATTGTCCTAAAATGTTCTTCCCATTTCTACAACTTAGGGTTAAAAAGTGCATAAACAAAACATGGCTAGTGAAGCAAGTGTTCATATCTTTAAAAAGTTTGAATAGTCAAACGCGAAGATCATTTTAAAAAGTTTGAATAGTCAAACGCGAATATCATTTTGAGACGAAAGGAGTACTTATGTTCCATTCTTTGACATGAGAGCATCATCAAAACCATGCCCTCTTTGACATTTGTCTCATTCTTTTACACTCATCCAAACATGTACAAAGTCAAACTTAATTAGTAATGCAAACTGTGGGGTCAACATGAAAGGGCCGGGACCACGACTCTAACCGTCGCATTTAAATGCAAGAAGCTGTTTACGTGGCTCGATCATGTGACCTCCAAGTTACATGGAGGCAAACTCCCACCGTTTATATTGAGTCAGTCTTATGAAAAACCTATTTTACATTAAGAGATGTGTAAAACTTGTTTTGAATCAAGAGAGAGTCTATTTTACATTAAGGGATGAAAACAAGTTTTACAGTAAAACGAGTGTAAAACAAGTTTTTCTCTAGATTTTCACGTTTATATTACTTGGACTCAGAACCTGCACTCGTATACAACATAGATCACATTCAAATACTCCCTCCGCCCCAAAATGAATATCCATAAAAGTTTCAAATTTGCTCTTGAGCGAGACTAGATTGGAATTTTTTGAACATTTATTTAGGGACGGTGGGAATACATGTTAATGAATCCATGAATATGAGACTTCTCACCAGCCTAAATAAACCTCCACAACCAGACTTCCTGCAACCCCCTGCCCACCCCCATAATTCAGATGAATCTACCCTCAAGAAAAAGGTCTATGAACTTCCTATAGAAATCATAACCACGATTCTTCAAATCCAACTCAATTTCCTCATTCATTTAACCTATAGCATTTCGCCTAGTCCTACTGCCAAATCACCACCGATTAAATATTTAGACCATGTTTAAACGCAGTTCACGCTCCCTGACAGGTCCCCAATACCTCAGAATTCTATACACGGATCTCCTCTTCCGAAAATTAAACATTTTCTATCTGCAATCATCCTCGCAACCATAACCATGACACTCAAGCCTCTATTAGTCAGCCAAGCACGAAAAATGAAGATGATACATCCACATTTAAAAAGTTTAAGGATTTGATTAGACTCAGAGACTACGGAAAATGAGTAAAAACCTACTTACAAATTAAAAGCACAAGAAAAGCAGCCTCATTCGATTTACCATCAATATAAGTGGAGATAACTGCACAGAAAAAATAAACAATTGAATTTATACAAGGGGAAATGACAATTTAGGGTCCAAAGTTTAGGGGGGGTGTGCCAATAGGAGTCTGATAAATTTTGTCAATTTAGGGTCCAAAGTTGCAAAAGTTGTGCAGGTTAGGGTTTTTTAACGATTCTGTTAACAGAATCCAATTAAGTCAAACGTGTTTTGCACGTTTGACTTAACCTGGTTAAGGAGACAAAAAAAATCATGTTTTATCTTGGGAAACCTTTAATCTGGTTCAAGGGACACTTCAAGTTCCAATGAATACTGGTTTACTTTCACATTATAGTTTTCTCCCAAGGGAAACGAGCATTTGTCATGAGACTCCACAACCCCATTGGGTCATTTGTCAATGGACAACATAAGCTGCGTGGCATTAAATACTTGGTTACTCAGATTAGTAATGCAGGACTCGAAAAGCATAAACAGTTGTAAAACATAACGTTTCGCTGCAATAATGTCAACTTTCCTATTGATCTTTTTGGTCAATGTTTCACTTTTGTGAGAAGATCCCTGTGAGAATGTACTTTTCTAAATTGTGTTACCCAACAGAGCAACCAACGAGAAATTTAGTGACCATTATCATCCAAATAATAAGCACCATAGGCTTTAAGCAAAACCAAAACTGCTCTCTTTCTCTCTCCCTCTCCCACTCCCTCCCCCCCCCCCTCTCTCTCTCTATGTGTGTGTACACGCGCGCTTGAGAGAGAGAGAGAGAGAGAGAGAGAGAGAGAGAGAGAGGGTTTTATCCATACAAACAGCTTATGCAAGAAAATGTCCATGTATAAACTCACACCTTACAGTGCTGACTTCAACTTATTGCACTTCTATCTCACTCCAATCAATCTGACACTACTTTTCTCAATGCTTCTCTCACAATACTTAAGGCAGCAGAAGACAATAAAACAGAAATGATATGGAGGTAAAGAGTACATAAATGAATTTACACAAACAACAATATATACATCTAATCTGGTAAGAACTCAGATATATTTCATCGTTTGTTATCTTTTCTCTTTCTATCCGTTTCGTAAACTATTCCTGCACTGCAAAGTTCCAGAGACTAGATTGCTCCTACTTGCGCAGTACCGCACTGGACTGTTTATTGAAACGTGAATCGCTCTAAAAAGGGTATACTTTCAGTTCTTATTATTAGTCAATACTCTATAATTCCCCACTTTTGGGCTTGTTCCACATAGCCTTTGTCTTCCACTAAAAGAAAATACACATTTGCAAGAAAAAGGTGGAGAGGAAACAACAGCTGCGAAATGCATCCATGAATCGCTCTCAACTTAATGCATTTCATTTCACAATCAAGCTGGGAACATAACACATAATTATGATTAATCAACGTAATGCAGCTTGACTACAAGAGATAATAAAATCCATTCAATCAATTATGAACCTTTTCTCCATCTTTAAGGTTATTTCTCTCACATACTAGCCTCACCTAAAAGAAGAGGGCTATACCAAGTTTGCCGTCTCATTCATTGAATTCATGAAAAATTTGTGCATAAAAGATTATGGATTGTATCCTCCACATGTCACATGCTTGAACTAATTCTTGCAAAAACAAAGGTACAAGTTGTATACTATTCAATAAATCAACGACAGATATATTTGAAAATAAGAACATTCCACAAAACCATTTTATATCAAAACATAATTCAGGTCATAATTCACCTCAAAATTCTCCAATTCCTAAGAAAAAGCTAAGCATTTTAGTAAAACAACAAAACATGAGCTTATAGAAACAAAGGAGCACCTTAATCTCCACCAATGTACCCCTCTTTCCGGCCCTCAAATCCAGGCCTCATAAGCTTCTTCTCCCTCTTCGCAATCTTCCTCTGCTTCTTTTCATTAATCCTATCCGCTATATTCCCCGCCCTCTTCTGCTGCTTATCCGACTTCAACTTCTCCCTAGTCTCAATCCTCTCCTTCCACTTGCCCGCATTCTTCTCGTGACGCTTCTTCTCCTTACGAATACTCTCCTTCAACAATTTCGGATCATCATGCACCTTCACCCCCATTGCCCTACTCGTTGCTGCATGCCATGAATGCTTCTTGGCCACCACCTCTCCTTT
This sequence comes from Campanula takesimana, assembly GCA_026119855.1. Classification (NCBI taxonomy): domain Eukaryota; kingdom Viridiplantae; phylum Streptophyta; class Magnoliopsida; order Asterales; family Campanulaceae; genus Campanula; species Campanula takesimana. The sequence continues at coordinate 919,782 of JAOWBW010000357.1, read as the reverse complement.
CTCTGGATCTTTCATGGCTTCCTTCAATTTCTTGGCCCTTTCCAATTCCACGGCCTTCGACCCTTTCCTCGCCTTTTTCTTTGCCCCAAACACCTCAGCATCTTCTCCAAGCTTCACTTTCCCAAACGCAATCCCCTTCGAAGCCTCGGTCACATCCTTCTCAACATCCCCTCTAGACTTTTCAAATTTACCTTCCCTACCACCATTAGACTTATTACCAAACTCATCATTCCTTTTCCGCTTCTTATCAGGATTCTCTCTCCTCTCACTCATCATCATGGCCCGCTTTCCCTGTCCTCGATTCCCTCGAAGCGCCTCGAGCTTCCAATGCAACCGTTGCTGTAATTCCTCATAAGTGACAGACGAATTACTCTTTTTACCAACATTATTACTCTCACCTTCTCCATCCAAATCAGTAATCGGATTCATTTCAATTTCCTCTTCGTCCTCCTCCTCCTCATCAGCTTCATCATCATCTTCGGTGTCGCTACCTTTAGCGTTTTCCTTCTCAATGTTCTGTTTGAGGATATCAAGGGTTGTGGTTTGCGATTTCTCTGGGTCGAGGCGGTCACGGCGAGCTTTTTTGATGTTTTCTCGGGTTTGTTGCTTGGCGGAGGCTTTGGCGGCCTTGCTTAGACCTTGGAACCATGGTTTGGAGTCACCGTCGTCATTTGAGATGTAGAATTTGGCCGGGATAAGTTCGACTAACTTGTCGAAGAATAGAGCGTGGTCGTGAATTAGAGACTTGAGGTCGGTGGTTGTGGTTGTGGTTGTAGTGGCCGGTCCGGTCGGCGGAGGTGGTGCGCCGTCTTGTTTCTGCTTCTTCCCCATTGTGTGTGTTCGCGAACGAGGGGACGCTGGTGGAGGAGAAGGGTTTTGCGTTAGGGTTTGGAAGTAAACTTGAAAACCCGATTTCTTTTGTTGTGGGTGATAATTTTATGATTGGCCCCTGAATAATTGTCCGGATTGTATTTGACCCCATACGTTTTGAAGAATACTACTCCTCCGTCCCGGACTAAGGTTCTTAGTTTGATTTTACAATGAGATTAAGAAAAAATAAATATTGTGAGTATGAAAAAAGTGAGTAAAAGAAAGTAGGAGAGATAAATTGGGTAGGGAGTTCTTGTTGTGAGAATGACAAGTGGGTCCCAATGTCTATTTTAGGTAATAAAGCAACTAAGAACCTTAGTCTTAGACAAACCAAAAAAGAAAGTAAGAACGTTAGTCGGGACAGAGGAAGTACTAGACATTAGACAATCACCATTCTAAGGCCATTTGCAATAGTTTATTTAATTGCCTATTGGATGGGGGTCAACATATTGAGACCATTGTAAGGGGGTGTTGGAGGGAGGAAGGTGTTGATGCTAATCAACAAGTGTTGGAGGGAAGAGGTGGGCCACACTAAAAAAAATAACTCACCCAGTTTTTATATCTCAATTATCTTTCTTTTTTAAAAGTAAAAAAATAATAATAATAACACCAAAATTTAGCATTTGTTTTTCTCTATAAGTATATATAAATTTCATTAGATTTGGACAAAAAAAAAAAAAACCTATTTTATTTTATGAAATGGAAAGAGAAAATGAGGTGGAGTGAATGTTTAGATGGATGGATAGAAAAGATGAGATGGAGTGATAAAGTGGGTGTTGGAAGAATTTTGGGTGTTGAACCATTGCAAATGGTCTAATATTAAGTTGTGTTAGAGTTGGTATTAGTGAGTTTTGTATAGGGGTGTAAATGGTTCGGTTTAGTTCGGTTTGGTTCGATTTGGGGATATTTACGGACCGAAACACTAGTCATTGGTTTGTAAAAATTCCAAACCGAACCGAACCATGAAATATTACAAACCAAACCAAACCGTTATGGTTTGGTTCGGTTTGGTTTAAACCGCGGTTTAATTACGTGGTTCAAACAGCAGTTCAAACCATAGTTTAGACTACGGTTCAAATCACGATTCAAACCGCAACTCATTATTACATTTGTCTTAATTTTCCGTGATCACGTAGGAAGTGCGAAAGATGTGGATCTTGAAGAGAAAAGTCGGATGACGAGAGAGACTAGACGAAGAGAGAGGCCGAAAGAAAAAAAAACACTTTATAATATAGATCGTGGAGAGAATTTGGTAATTTATGTATCGCAAACTGCAATGAAGATAACAAACGATGAAATCAATATTAAATAAAATACAAAATGAGAGTTAGGAGTAGTCTATGTAACGATCTAATAATAAATCTTAATAAATATACAAAAAAATATTAAATAAGATGTGAAACTGGGGCTAGGAATAGTTTATGTAATGTGGTTTGGTCTGGCGGTTCGGCTTGGTGGTTCGGTCTCGCGGTCTCAAACCGCGGTTCGGTTTGGTTTGGTCTGGTCTGTGAATGTCAAACCACAAACCAAACCGAACCATGTGGTTTGTCAATATTTGAAACTGAACCGAATCATTGGTGCTTGAAAACCAAACCAAACCGCATGGCTTGATTCGGTTCGGTCTCAAACCGCGGTTTGAACCGAACCACTTGCACCCCTAGTTTTGTATCCTTAATTGAATTATGATGAAACGCTTGTTATGTTCCTTCACTAGTTTTACTTATGATCCTCCCTAGTACTAGTTTTCTAATTCCAATCAATGGCAAACTTTTTTTTGGGTACAAAATAATTTTGTTAGGACCTTTGGAATGTAGTAGGTCTTATGAAAAATGTGTTTGGGTAAATATAAAGTCACAAAAAAGTGCCACAAAATGTGGCTTACAAAATGATGTGTCAAAATTCTATTAGTGTTTTTTATTAGAGTATGACGGGTCCACAATCGATGAAACTAATAAAATATCGTCACCTCACTTTGTATCCATTATTTTATAAACTTCTTTCGTGCCCCTAGCATTGCCCAATGTGTTTTACTTTAAGAAGGAAAAATGTGTTTTTGTAAAGATGTTGTCGCTTGTTTTTAAAAACAAGCGGTGACATTTTTGTAAATAATTGGTAAGCATCGTAAATGTTAGTGTTAATATTACAAAGTGCAAGTCATTTGGACAGGCGTTTACAAACATTGTCACTGACACTTTTTTGATAAGTTCTAGTATCATTGATGTTTATAAGTGCCAGTGTAATCGCTGACACCCTTTAACACTAACATTGACACTTAATAAAAATGTCAGTGACAATGTTACTAGAACTTATCAAAACTGTCAGTGGTAGTGTCAATAAGTGTCATTATACATGTCTGACACTTTTAACACTAACACTGGCACATACGATAAGAGTCCGTTATTTACAAAAAAGTCACCGCGTGTTTTAAAACAACTTCTCGTTTATTATAAAAATGTCACCGTGCCATTTTAAAAAGACGTTTTACGCTAATTTAGCGTAAAAGACCTTTTTTCCCCTGTTTTTCACTTCGGGATGAGGTGCAAACCACAATAGTTTGATTCAGACCGAACTACCAGATATCGATTTGGAAAAATTCAAACCTAACTGAACTACAAAAAAATTAAACCGAACTGAACTAAACCACAATAGTTTGATTCGGTCCACGGTTCAACAATGTGGTCCAGACCGCGATTCAGTCTATTGTTTAGACTACAACTTATTATCATACTTGTCTAAGAAATTCGGTGATCATGGAGGAAGAGCGAGAGATACCGGAAGAAGAGGAAAGGATGCGGGAGAAATATTTAAAGAGGAGGAAGAATACTAAAAGAACAGAGAAGCCGAAAGAAAGAGAACACACTACACAATGTACCCGATGGAAAAAACTTAGTTAATTATGTGCTGCAACGAATATAACAAACGATGAAATGAATATTGAATAAGACGCAAACAAAAGTTATGAATGGCCTGATGCAATGTAGGTTTCTTAATATTCAACTGTAAATATTATTTCAACCTACTGGTTAATATATTTAGGCTGCAGGTGGTTCGGTTTGACGGTTTGGTTTAATTTTGTTAAGTCTGACTTGGTATGGAAGGGTCAGACCAAAATCAAACTGAACCATGTTGCTTACTAATTTTTTAGACTAAATCGAAAAATTCACGCTGTGAAAGCGAAATAGACTGCATGGTTTAATTTGGTTCGAACCAAATTGCGGTCTGAACCGAACCTCTTACGTCCTATATATATTTTTAGTACACTTGTAAAAATATCATTTGAAAAGTAAACCTGCTATGGTGGCGTTTGATTTTTTTTTTTTTTAAGTGTTAAATCCTGAAATTTGATTTCACGTTTGAATTTATAAGAGGCAGCGTCTGAAAACTGATTTTTCACTTACTAAAGTTGTTTAATTATTCATCTCAATTCACATATGAAATTAGGATTACGACATTGAATGGAGTAGGGAGATGGGATAAACGGTTGTTGATCTAGTATTTAGGTTGGGTAATTTTGGAATTGTGAGTTTATGAAAGAGATAGATATGAAAAAAATCATTTAAGAGGCAAATAAGTGATAGTTTTATATCCGAAATTAAGTGAAAAATAAGAGGCCTTAAAATCTGACTAGAAAGAAAAACAAACAGTCTGAATTAATTTATTTCTAATGAACCCACCCATATAGATCTTAATAAGGGTTGAAAATGAATAACAAACGAGATTTCTTTCTTTCGCAACCCCTGCTCTTCTTTCTCTCTCCACCATTTACTTCCATATACTCATGTACTCCACTTTTCTGATCTATATCCCCACACCTGAATTGAATGATATTTCATAAACCGCCCCTCATCTTTATCCTCTCCGGCTAGATCACCACCGCTTCGTCACAATCACCATCACCGGTCCAGTCAAATTTACGAGTCTTTCCGTTGCATTCTTCTTCCATGATCATACTCGCAACAATTATTCATTACTATTTCCTACTCCACTTTATCTTTCCTTTATAACTTTTCACACTCACAACAACTACCCACTACTTTTCCCTCCTTATTTGTTGTGTAGATTCAAAAGTGTGCACATTGTTATGAGATGAAGGGAGTATTCATTAATATGTGTGAAAGTTTTTAAATGCCAATTATTTTAAAACAGAGAATACTTTTTATGAGTTTGTAATTGATATTCCTTATTTTTTAGACCATGTACAATGTGTTTTTTTTCTTCAACACCCTCTTTTTCAATTCCCAACACTCCACTCTTCTCTCTTTTCCACCTAATAATTCAACTACCATTCAACTTTTACACCCTACAATAGTTTTGTTTAATAAAATTCAACACTCTTCCAACTTATCATCCTATACCCTACCACTTTTATTTTATTTTATATTCTTTATTTTTATGATTAGTAAAATTATTATTATTATCACTTATAAGAGTTAATGAAGGATAATTGAGAAATTTATATTGAAAAAAGGGGGGGGGGGGTTCTGTGTCCAAATCAAATGAAACAAGATTCTATTTATAGATTAAAAAACATATATGAATTTTGGTGTAAAAAAATTAAAAAAAATATATTATAAAATAATTGTCCTCAAATAATTGAGATGGGAAATAAAATCTAAAAATATGTTTGAACCAATCACAGCCTGCCAAGTGTCATAATCTAAAAAAAATGGTGGTATGCGCCTGACGCGCCCTGTCGGCGCGTGTGGCGTATGCGCATGCCGGCCCCAATGAGCTGCCGCCACGTGTCTCTCCAATGGACCCACTTCTCACCCATTCAACCGTTGAAATTTTTCAACACCCCATTTTTTCAACTACTCTTTCAACACTCCATTGTAGCCCTTCAACTATTGATTTTTTTTCAACACCCCCATTGTACATGGTCTTAGGATAAGAAAAGAGTTATATTATTATGGATAAGTAGTTAAATTGTAAATTATTGACTTAATAATGATTTGACATAAAAAGATAATAAAAAAACTCTCAAGAAAGTTTTTAACATTGTGGATAAGGATGACAATTTGCGTGAACCCGATCCAAACCCGAAGGTGATCCGCCCCGAAAAAGTAGTGTTTCGGGCTGCAATTATGACCTGAGCGGGTTAGGATCGGGTTTGGGTTTTGATATTGATCCGCAGTAATCCGACCCGACCTGCACCTCCATGTACAAAGTCAACATATTATGTTAGTTAATCGTATTATAAGTGTTGTTAAATTTATTTTTATAGTTGTTTGTGAGTGAGGTTTGATGATTTAAGACATTAATTTGTATAACTCATTTAAATTAGGCTTAAACATAAATTAGGAAAAAACAAATATGAGGTGAGAAAATTAGATTTTGATGCCACTTAGGTCAGTTCGGATCGGGTTCCGGATTCGCTAACTTCTGGTCGGGTCCGGTTCAGATCACTCTCTTTGAGATTAGGGTCAGGTTCGGTTTTGGAGAAATCCATCCCGACCTCGACCCGTGCCATCCCTAATTATAGATGTTTCAATGGTATTAATGTATATAATAATAAGTTATTAATATATTTGAATAGTTAAACGAGACTATTATTGCAAGTGGAAAGAGGTATGAATGATGTATATGCTTAAAATTTGAAAACCATGAGCCAAAAATTCATGTAAGCAACAACCAAATTAAATCACTACTATTACATTATGAGAAAATTACCACCTAGTCCTTGAATAATTTCGAATCTACGTTTTAGGACAAGGATATTTTCTACTTACGTCCTAGTCCTACAAAATATTTTCTTTAACCATATAATCCCCTCACCCAACTAATTACACCCCCCCTCACCAAACTACACCCAGATTAAATACCACCCCCTCTCTCTCTGTACTCTCTCTCTCTACCCAGCTATCTCCGACGACCCTCCCCCTCCCACTCCGGCGACCTTCCCCTCCCACTCCGGCGACCTTCCCCTCCCACTCCGGCGAGCTTCCATTCCTGTCGAAGTTCAGATCCGTGAAACCCTAGCCCAATCTCCCCCTGTCTTCGCCGACGTCGTCTTCAGTTTCGTCGCCGGTCACCATCCGCCGCCTTTTCCGACTTCATTTACAGATCCGTGAAACCCTTGCCCTCCCCCTCCGGCAACATCCCCCTGCCTCCAGTCGCCCTCCACCACTTCCGACCATCACAAATTTGGCACCTCCTTGTCACCGGCAAAGCCTCTTCCTCCAGTCGCCCTCCACCACTTCCGATCTCTACAAATTTGGCACCTCATTGTCGCCGAAAATACCCACATATAAAAAAATCCTATCCCCTCCTCTTTCACAAACACAGCGCTGCCTCTCTCTACTCCCCAAAATTACCGACAACCTCCCTCCCACTTCCGGCGACCTCTCCCCTTCCAATCTCCGGCGGCCTCTCCCTTCCCAATCTCCGGCGATCTATCCCTTCCCCCAACCTCCGACCACCTCCCTCCATCGTCTCCGGCCACCTACCCTTCCCCTTCCTCTCATAAACACACACACGCACGCCATCAGTTTTTCTCTCTCTACTCCCTCATCTCCGGCGACCTCTTCCCTCCCACACCTCCGTCGGCTGTCTCTCTCCGTTTCCACTCTTTGAGCTCTATCTCTCTTATATTCCAGTGACGCCTCCTCTCCCTAGCTCCGGCGAACACCTTTTCACTGGAAATCTCGTCCAGATCTGGATCTCTGGCGGCCAGTGGCAGATCTACCCCAATCCAAAATTTCAAGTGGGTTTCCCTTATCTCGTTCTGGACTGGGAAATTCTCAAGGGTTTGTCACAAATCTCAATTTGTTTGTCATAATTCCCCAAAGGGCAAAACTTTGCGTTTTTGCAAGGCTCAGGATGCAACCTCAACTGATGGCCAGCCCCTCTTTGCAGAGGAAGAGTCGCCCAAGTTTTTGGGTATTGAAACTGTCACCTTGAAGAAAATTACCCCCTTTGGGTTGATGTTTTTTGTATTCTTTTTAATTACACAATCCTTAGGGACACTAAAGATGTTTTGGTTGTCACCGCAAAGGGTTCTAGTGCTGAGATTATACATTTCTTGAAAACTTGGGTCAATTTGCCCATGGCTATTGGGTTCATGGTTTTGTATACGAAATTGGCTAATGTCTTGCCTAAGCAAGCTCTGTTCTATACTCTTATGATGCCATTTATTGCTTTCTTTGGGGCTTTTGAGTTTGTTTTGTATCCTATGAGCAATTTCTATTGGTAAAATTGTGAATTTGTTTTTGAAAAAAGTACATTTGTTTGGAAAAGTTGAAGTTGTTATTTTCAATTGATCTACCTAGATCTGTGTAGATCTGCAACAAGAATCACAAACTTCACTGGCCAATCGCTCCTCTCCACTCTCTTTCCCTCTCCGGCGATACAAACGGATAATATGGGGCTGAACGGCGGCGATTAGCTGCCGTTGATGACACAACCATATGTCGAGGTTGTGCAGGTCGGTGAAGAGCCGATATCCTACTGTCTTTGCCGACGTCGTCTTCAACTTCGTCGCCGGCCAACATCCGCAGCCTTCTCCGGCTTCATTTTCGAATAAATTATGTCGAGGTTGTTACTCCCTCTAGGTAAGCATATTTGAGCCATGGTTATATATTGTTTATGACATTAAACTCAAGCTGATGAGTATGTATTGTTTTTATTTGGTTATTAATGCCATATGTTTCAGATTGGTTTATTGTGGTACTGTGATTCATTAGTCAAGAATTAGCAATTGATGCTTTGTGTACACAATCGAGAACAATTTTAGTAAATAATTGAGAACATTTAAGAAATTTTAAGTTGTTGTAAGATAATAAATTATGTGGTTGTCGGTCGGAGTTAGCCGCCTTCCCAATTGACAACTTGAATAACCGAGAAGTTCTTCATTGTGTTTGTAGTTTAATCGACATCCGAGAACTTACTGATAAGTTCTCAGTTGTTGATCGTTTGCCGGAGTTGGTTGTCTTTTTAGTAGACAACTAAGAACAACAGAAAAGTGGTGAAATTTTTTCGAATAGTTGAGAAGTTCTTAGTCGTTGGTTGTCGGAGTTGTTCTGCAGAGTTGGTCGTATTCTTTGTAATTGATAACTGAGAACTTACTGATAAGTTCTAAGTTGTTTTGGTCGCCGGAGTTGTTCATGTTCTTAGTAGCTCAGTTGTTTGGTCGCCGGAGTTGATGGTCACCAGAGTTGTTCATGTTTTTTTAGTAGTTTAGTTGACAACTGAGAACTTACTGATAAGTTCTCAACTGTTTGGTCGCCGGAGTTGGTGGTCGCTGGAGTTATTCATATTCTTAGTAGTTTAGTTGACAACTGAGAACTTACTGAAAAGTTCTCAACTGTTTGGTCGCCGGAGTTGGTGGTCACCGGAGTTGTTCATGTTCTTGGTAGTTTAGTTGATAACTGAGAACTTACTGAAAAGTTCTCAGTTGTTTGGTCGCCGGAGTTTGTGGTCGCGGAGTTGTTCGTGTTATTAGTAGTTTAGTTGACAACTGAGAACTTACTCAGTAAGTTCTCAACTGTTTGGTTGCTGGAAGGTCACTGAAGCTTAAAAAAAAAAAAAAAATTTTTTTTTTTTTTTTTTTGCACTGGAGTGGTCGCCGGAGTTGGTGGTCGCCGGAAATGGTGGTCGCCGGAGTTATTGACTGGAGAAGGTGGTGAGGGACAGCCTAAGGTGATAGTGGTTGGGGTGAAAGTAAAATGTTGAGAGGGTATAGTTAGTAAAATGTTAAGGAAGATGTAAGCTAGGGACTACTCCCTCCGTTCCAGCTCACTTGAGACTTTTTGACCAAAATTGGTCAACTTAAGGTCGGTTTGACCAACACTTTATAGAAATATTTATGTTCCAAAAAAAATTCATAAAATTGTTATTGAGAGGATTTTTAATGGTGATCATTTTACATTTTTTTAATTTTTATTCGAATCATAAATATTTCTATAAAGTGTTGGTCAAACCGACCTTAAGTTGACTAATTTTGGTCAAAAAGTCTCAAGTGAGCTGGGACGGAGGGAGTATATGGTTAGCTAAAATATTCCTTGTCCTAGGAGGTAAATAAAATAATATTGAGAAATTATATGGTAAATGCCCCTTACATTATTATGCAACTAAATATCATGGGGTCAAATCTAATTCCAAACACTGCTCAATTTTTTCCCTCCATTTGTACATCTTTTAACATTTTGAATAAAAACAACTTGTAAAATGAGAAAACTACCAAAATAACATGCATACTAATAACTTTTTACATATTTACATGCGTACTAACGAAACAACCAATCCAACATGCGTACTATATACAAAATAACCAAACAAACCAAAATCGTTAAAAAATTTAATGAAAGTTTGTGAGCGTTAGTTTTTTTAACAGATATTGCTATTAATATTTTCAAAATGCCCCATAACCTAACAACATCTAACTTGCTAAATTAAGTGCTAACATGACCCATTTACCCTTATTAATATTTATATCAACTTTAACATAATTAATTTATTTATTTTTTATGTTTTTTTTTTATCACAACCATCCAAATTCAATCTTGAAGAAACCCCCAAATTCAATCTTGAAATCAAACCCCAAAATTCAATCTTGAAATCAAACCCATTTCATTTTAATTTTATGTTAAAGTTGCTCAAACTGGTCAACGTTTCTGGGTTGACTTGTTTTGGGGTGTGGTGACGACGAAGATGGTGTAGCTGACGCAAAACCCGGCTTCGGAAAGGAAGATCATGGCGTCGACGGCTAAACGGCCGGAGGACCCACAAACGGAGAAGCCCAGATCGTGGAAAGGGTTGATCTTGTGGTGGGTGAGCTTGCAGCGGGTTTGGATAAGAAGCATCATACAGTGGTAGGTCAAGGCGGCGACGGAGAAGAGGAAACGGGTGCCAGAGAGGTAACCGGTTTTCTTGAAGGTGCCGGCGCCGACGATGGAGATGAAGACGTTGGCGAAGGTCTTGAACTGGGAGGAGAGAGCTGGTGGGTGGTGGGTGGTTTGAGAGGAGGGGGACGGTGGTGGCGGTGGTTTCTTCATCTTCTCCAGGGAGGTTGAGGGTATGTGTAGATGAACTTGGGTCTTGTTCAACTACCATGATTTCTTCAAAATTCAAATGGGTTTGTTTTCAAGATTGAATTTTGGGGTTTGGGGGTTTCTCCAAGATTGAATTTTGGATGGTTGTGATAAAAAAAAATAAAAATAAAATTAATTATGTTAAAGTTGATATAAATATTAATAAGGGTAAATGGGTCATGTTAACACTTAATTTAGCAAGTTAAGATTTTGTTAGGTTATGGGGCATTTTGAAAATATTGATAGCAATATATGTTAAAAAACTAACGCTCACAAACTTTCGTTAATTTTTTTAACAATTTCGGTTGGTTTGGTTATTTTGCATATAGTACGCATGTTGAATTGGTTATTCCATTAGCACGCATGTAAATATGTAAAAAATTATTAGTACGCATGTCATTTTGATAGTTTACTCCTTTTGGCTAGAGCGCCCAAATCCGTTATATATTTGACACGGCTTTGCCGTAATGCTGAAACTATGGCGAATGCATCTATCGTCATTGATGCATAAATAAAGATACTAATTAGTAGTGATTGAATTCCTTCTATTGTTCCACATGAGAAATCACGAATATAACCTACATGTCCAATTGAACTATGAGCCAAAAGTCTTTTGACTTTCGTTTGGGCCATGGCAAGCAAGAAAACAATTATTTGGATTCCACTTGAATATTTTAACTCCACCGTTACCCTACTCATCTCCTCCAAATGGCATTCATCATTACCTTTGAATTGGCATTTTCCACAAGTCCATTTAATAAAACTCCAAATAACAACTTTACTTAAATATTTTTTGTCAACAAAAAAAATACAACCCCATTTGCCGGCATTCGTTACACGTTACGACGTGTTCGCCTCCGTTTCCAACTTTGACCCACCTCTGCCCTTTCTTTGTCAAATTCATGTTTTTTCTTTGAGCCTAGATATTGTACTAAGATTTCATAATGTCATTTTTTTTTTTGCCACAATAGGAAAATTAATTTTACATTTTTTTATAACTTAGGTGTCAGTACTTGCGCCCCCATAATTTTACGGTTTATGAACCACTGATGCAGGACGGGTATTTGACTGGGTCAAATATATTAATTATATTGATATTTTATCCATATTTAGGATTTAGTTAGTATTGTATTTGTTATTTTCTTCATTATTTTTGATAGGTCGTTTAAAAAGAGAGTTTTAGAGTAGGATTAGGAGTAATTTTGCTATGTTTTAGTCCTATTAGGTTACCATATAGGTTAGGGTTAATTCTAGAAGGTTTAAGATTGTTTTTCAAGTTTTATGAGCAGTATAAAATAGACCTAAAAGTGTATTCCGAAAATTGGACTTTTATTCAATAAAATTTGAGAGTTTTTTCTTATTCTCTGGTGGATTCCAGGTTTTATCTTTTCTAGGGTTTATTGCTGGTAAACTCTTGTGTTTAGCGCTTGCTATTCACGGATACTGCTTCCGTTCTGCGTGAGTTGGCATCAAAGCAGGCCTTATCCTGTTTTTTCGTCACTGAGTCATTAGGAGGATCAAAGGTAGATATCGCCGAAATGCGAAATTTCGGGGAGAGAGTAATTAACTTGCATATATCTTCTCCTCGACTCCTAAAGGCTAAGGGGGCGTTTGGTTGGTGGTAAAAGGGGGGAATGGAATGGTGAATTCCGGTTGACCAATTCCATTATCATGTTTGGTTCAATTTTTTTTTAAATTTTCATTCCATTGCAATGGTCAATTCCTTCAAATGAAGGAATTCTCCATTCCTTCACAAAATGGATGGAAAGTTCAATTCCACCAAAATCATTCCATTGATGGAATTGAATAATAATAATAATAATAATAATAATAATAATAATAATAATAATAATAATAATAAATAATAGTAATAATAATAAATAAATAAAAATAAATAAATAATAAATAATAACAAATAATAATAAATAATAATAAAATAAATAAATGATAAATAATAATAATAAGAATAATAATAATAATAATAAATAATAATAACTAATAATAATAATAATAATAAATAATATTAATACAAATAAATAATAATAATAATAATAATATGAAATAATGTTAATAATAAATAATAATAATAATAATAAATAATAATGATAAATAATAACAATAAAAAATAATAATAATAAATAATAATAATAATAATAATAGTAATAATAATAATAGTATTGATAATAATAAATAATAATAATATTTTTTTATTATTCTTTTTATTATTATTGTTTATTATTATTATAATAGTGATAATAATAGTGATAATAATAAATATTAATTTATCATTATAATAAATAATAATAATAATAGTAATAATAATAATCAATAATAAAATTATTATTATTTTTATTTTTATTATTATTATTACTATAATAATAATAATATTATTTATTTATTTATTATTATTATTATTATTTATTATTTCTTATTATTAATATTATTATTATTATTAATTATTATTATTATTTCTTATTATTATTTCTTATTATTATTTCTTATTATTTCTTATTATTAATATTATTAATATTATTATTAATATTATTTATTATTATTATTTTGTTATTATTATTATTTTTATTAATATTATTATTATTATTTTATTATTATTATTTTATTATTATTATTTCTTATTATTATTATTTATTATTATTATTATTCCATTCCAACACTTTTGTCTTGAAACCAAACATGAATTACCTAGGAATTGAATGGAAATTAAATTCCATTCCGTGTCTACCAAACACAAGGTTTGACCAATTATTTTCCTTTCCAATTCCTTCAGGATTCCCATTCCATTGACCATTTCATTTTTTTTCTGTCGAACCAAACGCCCCCTAAAGGTAGTTAATTTAGGTAAAGTTAGGGTGTTTTCTTAATCGGACAGGATATACTACAGCAGCTACTTTCCAGTTCATTTAAACTTCCCCTGACAAACAAGACATTCACTTCCATTTACTGCCCGGGGCAACTCGCCGGAGAAATGAAAAGCAACAGAGAAAATCTGTTCGGAGCCGCCATTATCTTACTACTAGCTTTGACTCATTCAGTACATTCCCAACTCCCCACCGATGACTACTCCTCCGATCAAATCAACAATCCGGCCGTTCTACCTTACCTCACTCAGGTCGTCTACAGCCGTCTCTCCAATCTCACCTCCGATATTCTCCGCACCGAAATTCGTAATCGATCCACCTTCTGCAGTACAGATCCGTAAGTTCAATTTTTTGTCAAATTTAAGAGTAAATTTGAACATTTTTAGGACGGAGGGAGTTTTTGATTTTGATTGAGTTGAAGTTTTGAGATTCTGGTTTACTAAATCAGTTTGCTGCTTTGAATTGACAGGGAAGCTGAATGGAATCGAGCTTTCAATTATTCTTCTAATTTGGATTTTTTGACCTCTTGCATTCAGAAAACTAACGGTATGCCCTCATTGTTAATCTTTTCACTTCAATGAAGCTGAATTTTACCTTGCTGGTTTTGCTTGGAATAATGCCAAATTTACAGCTTTTCCCGGTCCCGGACTTTTCTCTTTTGGAAGTAACAGGGTGTTCAGTTCTATGATTTGACTTATGTGACTTCGGAAATTGGGAGTTAGGGAACAATTTAGGGTAAATCTCGGTTGCAATTGTAGTTATTAAAAGGTTGTTTTTATTATGTGATCCGATTCACGGCAGTAATTTCTTAACCTATACAGTTGTTACAGGTATGTTTTCTGTTAGGTTTTTATATTGTTTGTTCATGGAGACGGAATCTTGTAAATCCATGATATTCTAGTAAAAACGTTTTCTCCGTCTCATATTTATTCAAATTAGTATGATATTCGTCGTGATCAAGATTAGTTCGTCCGCTTAAATGGTAACAAAGGATGTAAGGATGGTTTGTACTTAAGTTAGTTCTAGGGGAGCGGGAAAGACGAGTACAATTCTTCATCTATACCTTGGAATGGAAGACATGGTAAAGTCAGCTTTCATTGAAGCCTAGGCCTTGATATGGCTGACTTCAAAATATTGGATCAAGGCTAAGCGTAGTTGTTCTCAGCTAAATGTATAAATTTTTAAGTAATGTTTGGTCGACAAACATACAAAAAAATTGTTTTTCTTTTTAAGAAGTTGGTATTAACCAGGCACTTGTCACGAGTTATATTCCTTTTTGGACGGACGGGAGTATAATTATTAGACTTTCATATCCTATGTTGATGCCAATTTCTTTAACAGGAGATATTACTCGACGATTGTGTACAGCAGCAGAGATGAAGTTTTACTTCAACAGTTTCTTTGGGGGCACCAATCCTCTAAAACCTAACAAGAATTGTAATTCAAGCATTTGGGTTCCTGGGTGCGAGCCAGGATGGGCATGCAGTATTGGCCCAGATCAGGAGGTTGATTTGAGAAATTCTCGAATCACACCTGCTAGAACTCTTGAGTGCCAGCCTTGTTGCGAGGGTTTCTTCTGTCCTCGTGGCCTTACTTGCATGATGTGTAAGTATAATAATTTTCTTTTTTTGTCATTCTTCTTCTTGATACATGCACATGTCTCTTATCTTGTTTCATACATGCAGTTAAAAGATTTTTTTTATTATTTATCTTATTACCTCTGTCCCTAAATGAATGTCCATTTTCAAGAATTTTTGTCCCAAAATGTGTCTTTTTTGGAAAAAGCTTTGTCCCTAAATGTTTTTACACCAATTTTTTTCACTAGTCTCTTTATAAACTAAATGTTTGGAAAGAAGATTACAAGATTATATATGAACCTTTGCCATTAAATTATATAAAAAGTAGAGATTTTTAGAATGTCCCTTAATATGAAATTTGGACATTTATTTAGGGACGAAGGGGGTAGTTTGGTCGCTCTAAAGTGGCATGAAATTTGGCTGAAGTTTAGAGTTAAGTGCAGCAAACTTTACTCTTTTCCATCATTTGGCCCTACGGAGACATGGGAGGCGATCTGAGCTACTTACCATAGTAAACAACTTAAGTTAAAAATATCTGAAGCTATTCTAAAACATCTCCTGCTTATAATTGTCAGTTACCACAACTCTTCCTTTGGCAATCTGCAGTAACGTTGCGTTTAAAGGCTTACCCTACATCCAAATACACTGGTCATTTGTGGCAAGATGTTTCTCTTATGAAATACTCCCTCCGTACCATTACAACTTGCACCATTCTTCGACACGGGAATTAAGGAGATAGTGTGTGTGTGTGTGTGTGTATATATATATATATAAAAGTATTACGAGTGGGAAAAGGATTGTGAGTAATGATTTGAGAGCGGGATTCACAATTTAAGTGTTTGAGTATGACAAGTGGGGTAGTGTGAATAAAAATAAAGTAAAATAAAAGGTGGACATACCAATGGGACACCCAAAAAAGGAAATTGGTGCAAGTTGTTATGGGATGGAGGGAGTAATATTTTGAAGTCCCTCGTCAAATTTGGATAGGGAAGGTTTCATCTCATGTGTGCGGTTGTGCTCCAAGCTATTAGAAGTCTGGGACATGAATGTGAATAGAGTTTATGCATATATAACTGATAGTGTACATTTGGTCACATACTGAAAATTCCTGAATGAGTAATGTTTTTTTTTTTCGAAATATTGTTGAGTGGAAGACACACCTAATATCTAACAATTTCTTTGATATTATTGTTTTATAGCTTGCCCATTAGGTTCCCATTGCCCTGTATCAACACTCAACAAAGACAGTGGTATATGTGAACCGTAAGTTGATATGCTTTTTGATTTCTCATTTCATGTTATGTGGTTTGTAAAACATACTCATTTGAGGGTTGGATGCAGATACAAATACCAACTCCCTCCTGCAAAACCTAATCATACATGTGGTGGAGCGGACATTTGGGCAGACGTACGCACTAGTAGCGAGCTATTCTGTCCATCAGGATCATATTGCCCAACCAGTACACAAAAGATTCAGTGCACCAATGGGTACTAATTCTTGTTCCAAAACTATTCATATTCTGTCTATTATACTCCCTCCGTCCCAAAATATGTCCAAATTTAACTCTTGATCAAGAGCAAATTTGAAAAAAAAATTGGACATTCATTTTGGGACGGAGGGAGTACTTGTTTCGGTCTTAGTTCATTGTTCATAGCATATCTGGATCCACACATTTCTTTATAACGCCTTTTTTTCTCATGACGGTAGTCAAAGGCGCTCTACCCCTTTCTGGATTTGAAGTAATGTTGTTTTTTACTTTGCAATTTCAGGCACTACTGTCGGATGGGTTCTACATCAGAAAAACGTAGGTTATGCGAGCTTGTGACATGTCATAGAGGATATAATAAATATTTTGTTTTCCATACACTTATTATTATTACTGATTATGACACTATAGCCTGTTTGTTGGAGTTTCCTTCCTGTATCCGATAAGGCATCTGATCCTTATTCATATTGCAGCATGCTTCAAGTTGACCTCCTGCAATGCTGACAAACAAAATATTCATGCATATGGAATAATGCTTATAGTAAGTTCTTCTTCGTGCTTTAACATCATTGTAGAAATTTTGGTTTTTATTTCAAACTTTCTTGGGAGAATGACAATGAGGATTAGTACCAGTATTTCTAGTTAAAGTGATACATTTTCTTTCTTTACCATTCTTGTTTCATAGTATTCTTAGAGCGGGGGGACCTAGGTAGTAGCCTTTGGGGGCCGCGGCCCCCGTTTGAAAAAAAAAAAAGATTTTTTTTCAAATGCAATTTTTTGTAAAAGTTAGGGGTGTTAGTGTAATTTAGTAAACTCCCCCCCCCCCTAGATGTAAACTAAAAAATATACTAACATTTTTTTTTTGCCCCCTTAAGCAATTTTGCCCCTCTTTACAAAAAATCCTGGGTCCGCCACTGTGTGCTTGTTTGATATGACATGCCTGCTTGATGTTCCTCAGAAATATCAAATAATTTGTTTTATGAAATGTCACATTGTCAAAAAAATAGACCTACTTTTGAGAATAACATTTGTGTTCTCATGAAATTTGAGCTAATAAATATTAAAAATTATACTCCTTGTTTTAGGCTGCTTTAAGCACTCTTCTGCTCATCATCTACAACTGTTCTGACCAAATCCTTACAACTCGAGAAAGGAGACGTGCTAAATCAAGAGAAGCAGCAGCAAGAAGTGTAAGGGAGACAGTAAAGGCACATGAGAGGTGGAAATCTGCAAAAGAGGCTGCTAAGAGGCATGCAACTGGACTACAGGCTAGTTTATCTGGTAAATTTTCCCGGAAAAAGACTGTTCCCCAGTCTGGCGAACTTAAGATATTGGGTAAAAATAGAATTGAGACGGATGATGAATTACCACTGAATATGAACACAAGTAATTCTAGCACATTGCAGCAGTCAACTGCATCTTCCAAAGGGAAGAAAATGGAATCGAGCGGACATGTCAAGAAAAGTCATCCAGTTGACGAGGACCTTTATAGTCATGACGGTTCCAATATTGAGACTGAAGATAAAAATAAAAAAAATAAAACCCCGAAGGAAAAAGAGATCCATACTCATAGTCAAATATTTAAGTACGCATACACACAGATTGAGAAGGAGAAAGCTCAACAGGAGCAAAATAAGAACCTTACTTTTTCAGGGGTGATTCGAATGGCTACGGATACTGAGATAAAAAAGAAACGACCTGTAATCGAGATTGCTTTCAGAGAACTGACCCTCACCTTGAAAGGGAAAAAGAAACATCTTTTGAGGTGTGTTACTGGGAAAATCATGCCTGGGCGGATTACTGCTGTCATGGGTCCATCTGGGGCTGGAAAAACTACATTTCTTTCTGCTCTGGCTGGCAAAGCCGTTGGATGCAAAATGGCTGGCTCGATTCTTGTAAATGGAAGGCCGGATTCGATCCACTCATATAAAAAGATAATTGGTTTTGTGCCACAAGATGATATTGTTCATGGGAACTTGAGCGTGGAGGAGAATCTTTGGTTCAGTGCACATTGCAGGTATATGAACTAGACCTCTGCTGCACACATTTCAGCAACATGTATTAAAAGAGTCTGATAGTTTTAGATTCATATCTTTTAGCCAACAACTCCTTTCGGTTTATCTGTATTGACTGTGTTTCATTTTTCTAATTATTGAAGACTATCCGCAGACATGCCTAAACCATATAAAGTTCTTATTGTCGAAAGAGTTATTGAGTCCTTGGGATTGCAAACTGTACGGAATTCCTTGGTGGGAACTGTAGAGAAGCGAGGAATATCTGGAGGGCAACGAAAACGAGTAAATGTTGGCCTAGAAATGGTGATGGAACCATCACTTTTGATCTTAGATGAACCCACTTCTGGGTTGGATAGTTCATCTTCTCTTCTACTTCTTAGAGCACTTCGACGAGAAAGTCTTGAAGGGGTCAATATCTGCATGGTTGTCCATCAACCTAGGTAAAAGCATTTTGAAGCATGCAAATTCTGGTGCATTTGCATTTTCTTAATACTACCTCTGTCCCAATTTAAGGTTCTTAGGTTTTTTGTTGTTTGCCAGAAGGAACTTTGACCAATAACTATAGCTTAATCTAAATATCTTAATGAAAATCTAAAACTTGTTATTGATACACCATTATAAATACTATCAAGAACAAATTTTAGATTTTTTGTCAGGATAACTAGATTAACCTATAATTATTGCTCAAAGTTCCTTCAGACTCATAACCAAAAAACTGAGAACTTTAAATTGGGACGGAGGGAGCATTTTTTTTTTTTTTTGCTTTATTTCTTTTAATCTCATACAACTAATCGCCAGGGTTGAGTAATTCAGATTGAAATATTCAGGATTTACCAAACTTTTGATTTGCGAGGCATATAACCATCTTCTAATCAATCAATATAATTTTTTGTTTCAGCTATTCATTATTCCAAATGTTTGATGATTTGGTACTTCTAGCGAAAGGTGGTCTAACAGTTTATCATGGACCAGTAAAGCAAGTTGAAGAATATTTTTCTGGGCTTGGAATCAAGGTTCCGGAACGAATTAATCCTCCAGATCATTTTATAGATGTTTTAGAGGGTATAGTTAAACCAAGCACCAGCTCGGGTGTGCATTATGAAGAACTACCGGTCAGATGGATGCATTATAAAGGTTATCCTGTGCCCCCTGAGATGAGAAATAATTCTGCTGGAATTACTATCCCTTCAGCAGCTCTAGGTTCGGATAATGGGCTAAATTATGATGATGTCAGAAACGAGGACCAATCTTTTGCTGGTGAAATATGGCAGGATGTGAGGTCTAATGTGGAACGGCACCGAGATATTATACGACATAACTTCTTCTTGAAGTCTCATGACTTATCCAACCGGAGGACACCTGGTGTTTTAATGCAATATAGATATTTTCTAGGAAGGTAGGTACTCAAGGCTTCTATTATGAAATTAATACTCCCTCCGTCCTAAAATGAATATCCCAAAAAAAAGATTCAAATTTGCTCTTGATTTTACTCCGTGTCCCAAAATATTCAAATTCGCTGTTGATTTCAAGAGCAAATTTGAATTATTATTTTTTTGACATTCATTTCGGGACGGAGTACCATTATTAAGGTTCCTGTGCAAGATGAGCATTTATACTAGAATTTTGTTATGGATCATTAATGTTGCCTTTATTTGTGTATGTATCTTTTCAGGATTGGTAAGCAGCGATTACGAGAAGCAAAGATACAAGCTATAGACTATCTGATCTTACTACTTGCTGGAGCGTGCTTAGGATCCATAACTAAATCAAGAGAAGAAACATTTGGAGCACCTGGTTATACTTATACCATCATTGGTGTTTGTAAGTTGACAAACAGCTGTTTTGATCATGTGAACATTCTGCATAAATTGTTAACTGTTAGACAATTATCCCACATCTACTAAAGAGAGAAACATAGATCGGTATATACACTTGAAGAGTTACTCCCGTTAGCACCATTTGGTTTTAAGGTGGAAGCATACTTCCTCTCTGTGCAAAGTTTTACTTTTCATCCAAAATAAGTATCCTCAGTTTTACTCCTTTCATCCAAAATACCTCCGGTTATATCTTAGGTAGTGTCAAATCAGTTGGTCCATTGCGTCAAATGTACAATAGATGCATTGTATGCTTTGGTCATTTTTGCACTACTAAAAATGTATAAAAGCATGTTTACTAATAGCTCACTTATGTAAATAGGTCGAAAAATACTCCAGCCGTCCCAAAAGGATGTTCCCACTTTTTTCGTCATCATTACGATAAACTTTGAGCAATAATTAAGTTAGTTTTATTATCTTAGTAAAAATTTAAAACTTGATATTGATAGTATTGTTGATGGTGTATAAAAGGTCATTCGTAGTAATGACAAAAAAAGTGGGAACATCATTTTGGGACGGAGGGAGTATTTGATTAGAAGCCATTATGTTATGCATTCGTTTGCACATTTTGGTATATACTTATTTTCTTCTTCCTATGGCTTTAAAGTAGCAGCATCTTTATATTATAAGTTTTTTTCTCATCAGCTACTTTAGCATACGTATTAATTGTTTGTATTTGTACGTTGATACGAATTTCAGCTCTTTTATGCAAAATTGCGGCTTTGAGATCATTTTCCCTGGACAAGTTACAATATTGGAGAGAGAGGGCATCTGGCATTAGCAGTCTGGCACATTTTCTTGCCAAGGACACAGTTGACCTATTCAATATATTGATTAAGCCCGTGGTTTATCTCTCGATGTACTACTTTTTCAGCAACCCTAGATCTTCATTTGGAGAAAACTATGTTGTCATGCTTTGCCTTGTGTACTGTGTGACTGGTATAGCATATATGCTAGCCATCTTCCTTGAACCTGGTCCGTCTCAGTTGGTGAGTAGCAAACTAATGTCTGAAAGCTCACCAACTTATTTTTAAATTCCGTAAATGACTATTTATTATACTGAATGTTGCTCCCGTTGCAGTTTGCTGTGCTTCTTCCTGTCGTTTTGACTCTCATCGCTACTCAGACGGGAGACAGTAATTTTTTAAAGGATGTGTCGAATTTGTGCTACCCTAAGTGGGCCTTGGAAGCATTTGTGATTGCAAATGCAGAAAGGTACTGTACGCATCTCTTCTTTTTTGTCATGGACGTAAGCATTTGACCAGTTTTATGGTAGGTTTTAGCATCTGAGAAATGAAACTTAGAAAACATGTAAAATATTGCAATGCCTATTCAGTTTCTATGGCACCTTCAAAGGAAATATTTTAATGTGGGAAATATTTAATCTTTGGGGCATTCTTTTCGTGAAATCGAGTCTTCTTTCAAACTGAGCTGGCTTTGTCAGCCTTAATAAAATCTGGATTCCTCCTCCCGCCCTCCCCCCAAACCAACCAATTACAAGGGGGCTTGACTCGTATAATTTTACTGAATAGGTTCACTCCCATTTGTAGCCGTCCTTCATCATTTACTGAAAAATATCAAAAGTATGCTTTGGTTATAAACTTAAAATGAATAGAGTTGTTACAACAGTCGAGATATTTGGCTCGTTAAATTTACTGAAACTTCCTAGCAATTCTCACTTATGAATGCTTATGTCGTGTCAAATTCTGGATATCTTTTGATCGATTAGTCATTATCTCTCTGTTGATTACAGAGGCGCTTACTTGTCAACTTTCTACTGCAGGTATAACGGAGTGTGGCTGATAACTCGGTGTGGTGTTCTATTAAAAGCCGGTTATGACGTTCACCACTGGGGTCTTTGTATAGCTATCCTCATCCTCTATGGCGTAATCAGTCGTGTCCTAGCCTTCTTTGGCATGCTCATCTTTCACAAGAAGTGAGTTCAAATCTTCCATTTTTACGCCCGTCTTTTTGTCACCATTTCTTGATTGTACAAAACCGCAAATGGACCGTCGTAGTTAGGAGAAAATTTATTGTATCATTTAATTATCTTAGCAAAAGGTGATTTTGGTTGCTGAACATGATCAGATTATCTCCCACAGTTTGTAGATAACATTATGGAAGTTGAATAAATTAACAGTCTATTCAACTTTGTGAGTCGATGTATTGAAATTTGTATCTATAGGGAAGGTTTGATGCTTTAGACTTTGTAACACGTTAGAGTTGTAATACATATACATTCTTTTTAGATTTTAATGGAAAAGCAGGTTGAGGTTTTTTCTTTCTTATGTTTTCAATATAGTCTGATACTCCGTCCCGAAAGAAATGTCATGTTTTCTATTTTCGGTTTTCCCTAAATAAATGTCGTCTTACTAAAAGTAAAAGTAAAGTATGAACTTTGGTGGTCTTCCTATACTACACATTCTAATAAGCACAAGCATTGCAATGTCATAGGAGGTGTCACTCTACCCATATGATGAATAATAGATTTGGGCAATAAAAAAAAACATAATTAAAAGCTTAAAAACATAAATTTTAACTAAGTAGAAGGTTACTGTTGGGTATGCTTACTTCTTAACCCTCGTATTTATGTTAGAAATGATTGATACCTTCACCTAAGAGTATTTTATGGACTTTAGAACCCTATGTAAGAAGTTTTATAACTTCATTTTTTTTGCATAGTCCATTTTATAGTATAGGCTTAGAATATAGGACTTGGAGCGAAGAAGGAATGAAGATTTAAGCAAGACTGTGGTTACTGCGCAGGACATCACTGCGCAGGTCTCCTCTGCGCAGCATTCAACCTTGCACAGTTTTCAATGCATTCAGATCACCTAACTTGGAAAGCGCTCAGAAGATGTACGCTTAGTTGTGCATAAACGACAAATCCTGCACACTCAGCATAGCCAACGGTGGAGATGCGCTCAAACATAATATTTCAAATGGAGACAGCTGTCAACCTTCCAGATGAAGCGTTTGAATTTGGTCTCTATGCTCAGTCTCCAACGGCTCAAAGATACCTGCGCACCAATCACATTGTGCCAGGTCATCAACCTTGATCAGAGCTCCAACGGCTATAAAGGACACCTGCGCACCAATCCTATTGTGCCAGCTCATCGTCCTTTCTCAGAGCACCAACGGCTAGTTTTAAACTCTCTGCTATAAATAGCCTGCTCATCTTCATTTCCAAGTTGCTAGAGTTTGTGCTTACAAGTATTCCTGAAGTTCTGAAGTTTGCTGCTTACTATTCCCAGATTCAAGAACAACCTTCAAACCTTCATACCTTCAAACTCCTGCCCAGATCCTAAGCCTTATATCACCAGAATTCTTCGTGCTCTTCATCTCTTAGATTCATAGAGCCCAGAATTTCTGCCACACACACACCTCTTGAAGCTTCGATCATATAGATCTTACTTCTTGAGAAACACCGGTTTAGTCTAGGATTTGCTCTTCATTGATTAGATTTTGATTTGATTTTGATTCGTTGTAATCTTGTAAAAGCTCCTCATATCAATATATATCTCATTAGAAAATCCAAGACTAACCATCTTGGTAGAGGACGTAGATCTTTCATCGATCGAACCTCTCCAAATAGCTTGTTCATTATTTCTGCTATTTACTTCCTGCTTAGTTATTTCTGAATTACTGCTTTGTTTGATCTTACCAGATTGTTGCTATTGCTGCTGTGTTTGTTATTGCCTATTGCCTTAGAATCCGATTTTATCCAACAGTTTAGCCAAACATTAGCGCGTGCGTTTTTACCCTGCGCAGTATACCCTGCGCAGTGTTGCTTTAAATTTCCGCTGTGCATTTCACACTCTCACTGCGCGCTATACTTAGCTTATTTGAGAACTGTGCGCATAAGCCATTGATTTGCAAAAAGGGTTTGAAAAGAATTTTAAAACGCTATTCACCCCCCCCCCCCCTCTAGCATTTTTCATACCCTTGTTGCCCCTCTGGGACCAACAAGTGGTATCATAGCTAACACCTTCATAAAACTTGTATTGTTTATCAAGCTTAACAGCTTGGGTGCCGATTCAAGATGGCTTCAAAATCTTGGGCAATGGCTAACTATTCACAGGTTCCTGTGCTGAATGAAGATCACTTTGAAATCTGGAAGCACTGCATGCTAACTCATTTTTCCTCAATCGATGAGATTCTCCATGATGTCGTTATCGAAGGTCCTTATATTCCAATGAAGGCTAATCCTGATGCTGCTACAAATAAGGATAATCCCACTGTCAAGAAGAACAAGGACGAATGGACTGATGAAGAGAAGAAATGGGTTGGCTATGATGGAAAAGCAAGGAACATCATTCTCACTACCCTAGACCTCTCCACGCACAATCAACTTGTGAGCGGTGGAACTGCAAAGGAACTATGGGATGCTATTGAAGGCTATGTGAATGGAGACAAAGTAAGCAAGGAAAACAAAAAATTTGTGGTGCAAAGAAAATTCAACTGCTTCATGAGAAAGGATGGTGAAACATTGAGACAAACTTATGATCGCTTCTGTGTTGTTGTAAACGCTTGTAAATCTCTTGGAACTACTTTCACTAATAAAGAAGTCAATTCTCAATTCTTAGATGCGCTAGGTTCCAGATATGTGCACAAGGCAAGTCATCTAGAAGATTCTGGATTCTTAGATACTTGGCCTCTGCGCAGCTTATACGCTAACTTAAAAGTGTATGAGCTAAAACTTGATCGAATTGATGAAACCGAAGGCAAAGGAAAACTTGTTTCCTATGTTGCGCAAAAGGAACCTGCGCCTGCTCAAAACTCAGACAAAGTATCCACTTCCTCTCTGCTTGAAATGGATGATGATGACTTCGCTATGTTCGTAAAGCGATTTCAAAAGTTCAGGAAATCCTCAAAGTCAGGATCCTCAAGTAAAGCTCCAGTAAAATTCTCTCGTGGCAAAGACTCAAAGAAAGATGATGATTTGGTTTGCTACAACTGTAGAAAGCCTGGTCATTTCGCTTCAAAATGCCCAACACCAAAATTTGAGTACATGAAGAGGAACAATGCGCAAAGATCGTATAAGCAGCGCGGAATGGTTGCTGAAGAAGACTGCGCAGACAATGAGCTCAAGACATGGATAGAGACCGACACAGAGGAAAGTGATGAAGATGACTCCGAAGACGGACTGCTCTGCTTGGTGGCAAATGCTGATAGTGATTCAGACAACGATCCTGATGTTAACACAGGTGCTGCGCCAAAGCCAATTAAGAAGAAAGGTCCCACTATCACTGAATTGGTAGAAATGGGGCATCTGACTCCAAGCAGACAGAATGGCAAGTACTTATTTGCCAGAGCAGATCTAACGAAGAAATTTGTAGCTGCGCCTTCGCGCAAGGAATCTCTTGAAATTCCTGCTGAAATTGAAATTGAAAAGGATGTCTCTGCTGTTGAGCGTGAAACTATTTTTCAACAAGCTGAAAAGGTAATCAAGAAATTTAATTCTAAGAAAGAAGCAGTGGACTTATCAATTGGAGAAATTTCACAGCTTAAGACGGAGAAAACTGTTCTGAAATCTGAAATCACCCTCCTTAAGGAGCAGATTAAGAGCATGACTCCTCTTAATGACAAAAACCGTTTTCTGACAGATCAAAATGCGTTATTTAAAGTAAGAAACGAAGAATTGGCTGCGCAGCTTTCTGATCTCACAAAGATCACAGATGTGTGGACCAAATCTCGTGTCACTATGGATCAAATTCTAGAAACCCAAAAAGCCAGTTGTGATAAAGAAGGCTTGGGGTTCTCAACTAGTGACGACTTTAAATGCGCAGTTTGTGCTGAAAGAGAAAAGGAATTTACACCACAGCAAACTATTGAAATTCCCAAAGCAAAGCGTTCCACTTCAATGGGTAAAGGACAGGAGAAAGTCCAGAGACAAAATTTCCATTACGTCTACCCAAAGAAGCAAACTGGAAAAGCCAAGGGTAAGGCTAAAGTTGAACCTGTGCATGACAACTCATATTCTGACTATGGTTGCGCTTCAACTTCAAATGTCAAATCTGCGCAAAAGGGTCATGCGCATGAAAGCCATGCGTCCCAACGCCAGATGCGCATTCTTAAGAAAAGCGCACCCAAACCTCAGAAAATGATATTTGTCAAAGCAAGTTCATCTGCTCCAGTAAAGAATGCTGCGCCAAAGAAAAGTAAAGAGTTTGTAAAAACTCATTCTATAAGTGGCTTTCATCATTGTGTTGTGTGTGATGGTTTAGGTCACAAGGCTGCAGAATGCCTTTTGCGATTTGCTCCTAATGCCAAGGGACGTAAAAATCCTAAGGTCAGACAGGAGTGGGTTGTCAAAAGTTGCTAACTCTAGGACCCAAGAATAAAGGGGACCTGCGTTTTTAATGTCTATCTTTCAGGTCTCCTGCTTTACTGCGCACTCTTCACAACCTAAAGCGCATATATGGTATCTCGACAGTGGATGTTCTAGACACATGACTGGAGATGTCACAGCTCTTGAAGATGTGCATGAAGGAAGAGGTCCCTCAGTAACTTTTGGTGATAACAACAAAGGGCACATAGTTGGATATGGAAGAATCAGAAAAGATAAAGTGTGCATTGAGAAAGTTGCACTCGTAGAAGGACTCAAGCACAACCTGCTATCCATATCTCAATTCTGCGATAAAGGTTTGGAATGTCATTTCACTGCTACGCACTGCTACATCAAAGATGGCATCTCTGGACTAACTTTGCTCACAGGGACTCGTAAGACTAATGTTTACATTATTGATCTTACTGCTGTAAATTCTATCACTAATCTCTATTTTGTAGCAAAGAATGTTAGTGAAAGCAGCTGGCTATGGCATAAGCGCTTAAGTCATTTGAACTTCAAGTATTTGGCTAAGCTAGGAAGGGAAAATCTTGTCAAAGGACTTCCCAAAGTAGCTGACCATCATGACAGAAAATGCGCAGCATGCCAGCTCGGTAAACAACCTAAGCAGTCTTTCTCCAGCAAGATTGCTTCCTCAACTTCCAAATGTTTACAACTGCTTCACATGGATTTGTTTGGACCAGTCACCACCGCAAGCATTGGAGGAA
Organism: Campanula takesimana; assembly: GCA_026119855.1. Taxonomy (NCBI): domain Eukaryota; kingdom Viridiplantae; phylum Streptophyta; class Magnoliopsida; order Asterales; family Campanulaceae; genus Campanula; species Campanula takesimana. Next base: position 891,999 of record JAOWBW010000357.1, on the reverse strand, counting down.
ACAAATATACCTTAGTCGTGGTGGATGGCTACTCAAGATACACATGGGTCGAAATGATGATATCCAAAGATGACTGCTATGATATATTGACTGCTCACTTTCGAAGGCTCCAAACTCAAAAGGAAGACGACATCGTTAGTGTTAGATCAGACAATGGAACTGAATTCAAAAATAACGGTGTTGCGCAATACTGCGATGACCATGGAATTGATCACAATTTCTCCGCTGCTGGAGTTCCTCAACAAAATGGGGTTGTGGAAAGGAAAAATCGCACGTTGATTGAGGCTGGGAAAACAATGATCGCAGAAGCTAAGCTTCCAAAGTATTTCTGGGGCGAAGCCGTCAACACTGCTTGCTTCACTCAGAATAGATCCCTCATCAACAAAACCTACAACAAAACTCCATATGAGCTATGGAGAGGAAGAGCGCCCAACATTGCTTTCTTCAAGATTTTTGGCTGCAAATGCTATATCCTCTACAATGGCAAAGATCATAGAGGTAAATTCGACGCCAAAGCAGATGAAGGTATTTTCGTTGGGTATGCCAAACATTCTAAAGCTTTTCGTGTTTTTAATAGAACTACTCTAGTAATTGTAGAATCTGTACATGTTACTTTTGATGAGCATTCTCTCCTTGAGCCACATTTGGCTCCAAATGATTCTGATGATTCTGCTGAGCATGTTGAGACAGGTACGCAGCATCAAACTGCACCTGCGCAGAATGATAATCAAGTTAATCAAAATCAGAATCAAGCAAGTCCATCTCATGCGCATACACCCGATGCTGCGCCAGGAGTTACTACTCCTGATGCGCAAATTCCTCCTCCTGCGCATGATGTTTCTCCGCTTCAGCAAATCACTTTCGATGACCTTGATGCTGGAGCAAATGAAGTACCCATTGAAGATCTTCGTATTCCTACCACTCAACCTAACTTACCTCCCGAGGTTCGTGAAGTTAGAGACCATCCAACTTCAAATATCATTGGTGATCTCAATGTAGGGGTTCGTACTAGGAGAGCATCAAACTTTGATGATGAATATCACTCCTTTATCTCTCAAATCGAACCAAAGAAGATTGATGAAGCGCTCCAAGATTCAAGCTGGGTTACTGCTATGCAAGAAGAGCTTAACCAATTTGAGCGCTGCAAGGTTTGGACCTTAGTACCTAGACCTCATGATCAAGGCATTATTGGTACAAAATGGGTATTCAGAAACAAGATGGATGAGAATGGAAGCATCACCAGAAACAAAGCAAGGCTGGTTGCGCAAGGCTATAGGCAAGAGGAAGAAATCGACTACGACGAAACATTTGCGCCTGTAGCAAGACTTGAAGCTATAAGAATTTTCTTAGCTTATGCGTCTCACAAGAAATTCAAGCTTTATCAAATGGATGTGAAAAGCGCATTTCTCAACGGCGAACTCCAAGAGACGGTCTACGTAGCACAACCTCCCGGTTTCGAAGATAGCAAATTTCCAAATCACGTCTTCAAACTTCAAAAAGCTTTGTATGGACTTAAGCAAGCTCCAAGAGCATGGTACGATACCCTATCAAAATTCCTGCTTGAGAAAGGCTTTAAGCGCGGTAAAATCGACACAACTCTTTTTATTGCTAAGTATAATGATCATTCTTTACTTGTTCAAATTTATGTCGATGATATTATATTTGGTTCTACTAATGAGTTACTTTGTAAGCGCTTCGAGAAGCTCATGAAAAGCAAGTTTGAAATGAGTATGATGGGAGAACTCACTTTCTTCCTCGGACTTCAAATCAAACAATTGAATGATGGCATCTTCATAAATCAAGCCAAGTACACAAGGGACTTAATCAAGAAATTTGGACTTGAAAATGCTAAAGCATACGACACTCCAATGGCCACTGGCAATAAGCTTGACAAAGACTTAAAAGGTAAAAAAGTTGATCAAACTTTATATCGAGGTATGATTGGATCTCTTCTTTATCTTACTGCAAGTAGGCCAGATATTATGTTTAGTGTTTGTGTCTGTGCGCGCTATCAAGCGGACCCTAGAGAAGCGCACTTAGCTGCTGTTAAACGCATTATTCGTTATCTTTCTGGAACTGTTAACCTTGGACTTTGGTACACCAAAGATTCGAATTTCGATTTGCTAGGTTATTCAGACGCAGACTACGCAGCATGCACAATAGACAGGAAGAGCACAAGTGGGACTTGTCATTTCTTTGGAAATCGACTTGTTGCGTGGGCAAGCAAGAAACAAGCTGCTGTGTCCATTTCCACTACTGAAGCTGAATACATTGCTGCTGGAAGCTGCTGCTGCCAAATCCTTTGGATGAAGCAACAACTAGTGGACTACGGAATTAATGAAGGAAATTGTCCAATTTTCTGCGATAATATGTCCACCATAGCAGTATCCAACAATCCCGTCATGCATTCAAAGACAAAGCACATCGACATCAAATATCATTTTCTCAAGGACCACGTGGAAAAAGGAAACATACATTTAGAGCACGTGGGCACAGATAATCAAATTGCTGATATCCTCACAAAGGCTCTTGATGCAAAGAGATTCATCTTCTTGAGAGGAGAAATGGGTATGCTCGAACTCAGCTAATTTGTCCATATGATTTGTTATTACTAACAATCTTGTGTTTGGTTGATAAGTATTCATATAGGTAAAGTTTCATGCATATAAGCAACACCTGCGCAACATTGTACTGCGCAGTAATTCATTTGCGCATGAAATTAATGAGATTTAAAGAATCTATTACGCTACCTAAAGCTTTGGGCATGACTTTAACATGCACAATTCTTCGTGGATCGCAGGTATGTATTCTATTCATTAGAAATTACACATAGGTCCCTGACTGAAAAGTCAACGCTAATTCACAAGGGTACTTGTGTATTTAAAATTTTCCCGCGCCTTTAATTTTTGAATCTTTTTGGGAAATTACTATTTTACCCCTGCGCATATCCCAGTGTCATCAATGCAAACTGCGATTGTGACAGCGCCTGCTTTCGAATGTCTGCTCACCATTAATGAGGAAGGTGATGCGACAACCGTCAGTCACTATTTCGCTGACACACGCGCGCGCAAAGAATGCGCACGCGCGTTCCCCATTCGGCCACGTCACCCCACTAACGTGCGCCCGTTCTTTCACTGACTCCGCATTAATGAGGAAGTTGACTCGACTTGACCGACCTAGAACTTCTCACTCACGCGCGCGCTAGGCCTGCGCACGCGCGCATCCGGTTGGTCCACGTCATCGCAGCACGTGTCCCACTTCTGCGAATTACATCGCTACCCCTGCGCTGACGTCACGCATTTTCCTTTTCTGGATAAAAACAACCGACCCCTCTCTTTCTCTCTCTTCTGCTTTCAATCTCTTTCACCAAATCTCTCTCTTTTCTCACTCATTTCTTACCAACTTCCAAAAGTTTCCCCTTTTCAATCATTTTCTCATTCTCTGCAATCTCTCTTGCTTCTCCAAAGCTTTCCTTTTCTTCTTCGTTGACTATCCTCAACCGCATCTCTCTCTCTCTTCTCTGTCAACACTTTTCTTCTACAAATGGCTCCCCGAAAATCGAAAGCAAAGGTAGTTGAGGTCCATGAACCGGTCGTTGAGGTTCCACTCGAACCAAAACCGTCGACGATATGGTAAGAACTTCTGATCCTCAAAACTCAGTTTATTCATTAAACGCCATTGTTGTTATTTCGAGTTCTTGAAACTCCCTTTTTCGATTTCTCTCATTTCTGTTAATCATTTTTGAAATCGTTTGGTGTTTTGGGTTCGTCTCTCTCTGATCTACTCCTTTATGTACTTTATTTTATGATCAATGCTCTTTTTAATCGCTTTCTGCAGATTTTTTGGTCCGAAAATTTCCTGAGCAGACGAACAGTTATTCTTGATTTCTGGGCTTACTTTGTTGTTGTTGACTTTCATACTTGCTTGGTTGTTTTCGTCTCAGTTATGCGGTCATTTTGACATGCTTTTTGTTCATTTTGGTCAATTTTTGATTTTTAGTGTTCATGGTGTTCTTCATGTCCATGAACAGTTATTTCGTGTTCTTCAAGTTCTTATTCTTTAAATATGCTTTGGATCGCTTAATTTTCTTTAAGTGTTTATGATTTTGCGCATGCATCCTTGTATTTTGCGCATTCTTTATATCTTGTATGGAGTTTCTGCGCATCTATTTCTTTGCGCTATCTGCGAATGCGCAAAGCTCCATGCGCAATAATATTTGTCTAAACTATTTCTTGTCTTGCGCAGAATTCTTTCTACTTTCTACAAGGATGGGAATTAGATATAGCTGCGCTACAAAAAGACGCAGTGGGACGCAATATCATCAATCTAATGGACGTTTCTGGAATTCTTCCTCTTGGATCAGGACTTCTATGTCCCTTCATTGGTGGATGAATTTTTCGAGAGCGCAGAGCGTGTAACCATGACGCACAAGCACACCAGGGAATAGATCGATGTGATCCGCTCCATTGTTCAGAACTACTCAGTACGCATTATTCCTGCGTCACTGAAGAAGCTATGCGGTTTCAACGTAGATGATGCGCCGGAAGTTTATTCTGAAGCTAAACAGAACAAACTAGCGCAGAAACTGGTTGGGGAACCCACTCTTGTGAAGAAGTGGAGTGTCCATGATCGCAAGGAGTTTGGTGAGGTGATGTATCACCTGTGCACCATCATTGGCGATTCTGTGAACTGCAAGAATGGAAATAAGGGCAAGTTCATTTCCAAGCAGTGGGCTTACTGCGCTGCCGTCTACAACGGCGATGCCTTATATTGGTCTTCAGTTCTATTTGATGAACTTTGGGACGCTTCTGAAAGCTACGACAAGCGCATGGACAAAAAGGTAGCCAAATACAGAACTCACTGTAGGCTCCTTTCCAAGTATCTGATGAATATCTCTGAGCTGCGCACCTTCGTACAGAAGCGCCCATACCTGAAGGTCCCTTGCTCCAAAACATATTCTCTTTCTCATCTATATTCACTGCGCAATGAAATTGGCCGCAGTGAGTATCGCAAGATCTGGAGCAAGGATGAGAGCCCCAACAAGGAGGCATGGGTTGATAGTGATGGTGATGATGATCTTGAAGAAGCCCCTCAACCTAAGTCGAAGAAAGCTGCTGCGCAGCCCTCTAAGGCCACTGTGCCTGACGTGCCTGAAACGGCAGCTGCGCAAGCAAAGCGCAAGGGCAAAGGTATTGCTGAATCTGCGCCCGAAAAAGTTAAAGTGATTCCTGATGTCAGATCTACTGCTGGCATCAAAATCAGGACTGATGCGCCAGTTCCTCCTGCTCCCAAACCTTCGAAGAAGCGCAAGGATCCTCCTGCACCCACTACTGCGCCATCAAAGAAAAAGTCTGCATTCACCAGACTTCCTCCTGGTACTGCTGCTCCTATTGCAGAAGAAGACAGCGAGTCTCGTATGGATGAGACTGCTGCTGAGGATGAGGCTGCGGATGATACCGCGCAGGGGGAGCAGGATCCCAAGGTTGCTGCAAATCCTACTGCTGCTCAGGGATGCGCAGACAGTGATGATTGGATGGATGCCGCGTTCCCTGACCCTACACCGACAAACGCCCCTGCTGCTACGCCTGCTGGGGATGTTCCTGTTCGAACTCCGCGCAAGAAACAGACTGTGCGCAGCACTGCTAAGGGTAAGCCAAAGGCAGCAGATCCTCCCTCCTCACCTGAGCCAAGTGCAAGTGCCTTCCGCCGTCTCAATATTCCGGTTGGCACTACGCAACCTGGCACTTCTGTCCTCCATGATGGACTGGACTTGGAGGATGTGGATGAAGATGAGGATGAGGTTACCAAAGCTGCGCAGGCCGATGATGCTACGCAGGGTACCCCAGTTATTGACCTCACCGAAGGGGATAAGGAGGGTGTGGTGCGCTCAACGGATACGGACAGTAGCAGTGCGCACTCTCCTGCGCAGTAGTCACCTGCTGCTGATCCTATTAATCTATCTCCTCAACAGCCATCTCCTTCGCGCACTCCTCCGTTCGATCCCTTATCAACCATCTCTCCTCCAAAGGCCTCCGCGCAAATTCCTCCTGCTTCATCAATTCCAGCGATCTCCACATCTTCTCTCTCCACGTCAACTGAACTGCGCCAAATTCTTCAAGCCTTGAATACTATTCAAGTGAACCAACTGGCAGCGCAGTCTCAGATGGCGCAACTGCTTACTTCACAGACAATGCTTCAAGAGCAGCTTGATGCGCAGCGCATAGAGATTGCTGCCATTAAGGGGGAGAGGATACAACAAAGGCAGGTGCAAGTACCTCCGCCGGCCCCTCTGCGCAGAAAATCCCCGATGCTCTAGATCAGATGATTTTTGACTCACTGAAGTCAATTGCTGGGATGCTCGAAGACGTTTGCACCTACACCGCGATTAATGACGGGTTTGTAGGATTACTGAAACGTCTGCGCAAGAGTCTAGCCGATGGCCTGCATGAAGGCTTTGCGGAAATTGAAGCACATATCTTGGAGAAGACTATGCAAGGTGGTTCTGCGCAAACTAGTGCGCTCAACATGGAAAGTGTCAGGGAGTGCATTACTCAAGCGATGACTGATTTCGCTGATGGGTTCAACGCTAGGATGGATCAAGCAATGTTCGACATTCAAGCCAGCGTGAATACTCAGCGCCTCCACACTGACCAACGACTGGAAGCTACGCAGACCACCATCTTGAATACCATAGAGGCTGCGGAGCAATCCTACTTCAACCAAATGACTGCTCATCAATTGCAGTATAAAAATAACTTCCAAGAGCTGCGGGACGACAACAGAGATATGCGCAGAGGAATTGTTACATATGTTGAAGAAAGTGTTGCGTTCAGGGAAAGGTTTCAAGCGCTGAAGATTGAACTTATGAACAAGTTCAACAGCCTGCAGAACGAGCTGCGTGAAGCCCTGCATCGCATTAATATCAATTAGTTTCCTGTATTCTTTTTGTTTTTGCGCAAGGTATTTCTTTTTGTGCGCAATTTTTTTTGTTTTTCTCTTTCAAACTTGTAATCTCCAACTTTTATCATTTCAAGTTTTAATGAGAAAATCGCATCATTAGTTTCAAAACCTTGTTCAATTCAAACTTTTCGTTTGTGGAACAATGAATGCTTTATTTCACGTCATGCGCATATTATTATCTGCTCATATTTTCTACGCATGATGTTTAAACATTCAGTTTAAACGCATACTCAAACTAAAATTCACATTATCTGTATGCGCTGCATGTTATTTCTGTCTTTCCCATATTGTAAGTTATATTTTTTGGATAGACTAGAAATCTATAGCATTGGCTAGTGTGTGCATTGACTTGAGGCATGATTGACCATTTTCATTCTTATGGACATGCTATTATCAAGTACAATGAATTGCCTTTGTTATAGTAGGTAATGGAATCAATCCTTTAGGGGGAGATTGTTGGGTATGCTTACTTCTTAACCCTCGTATTTATGTTAGAAATGATTGATACCTTCACCTAAGAGTATTTTATGGACTTTAGAACCCTATGTAAGAAGTTTTATAACTTCATTTTTTTTTTGCATAGTCCATTTTATAGTATAGGCTTAGAATATAGGACTTGGAGCGAAGAAGGAATGAAGATTTAAGCAAGACTGTGGTTACTGCGCAGGACTCTCTGCGCAGGACATCACTGCGCAGGTCTCCTCTGCGCAGCATTCAACCTTGCACAGTTTTCAATGCATTCAGATCACCTAACTTGGAAAGCGCTCAGAAGATGTACGCTTAGTTGTGCATAAACGACAAATCCTGCACACTCAGCATAGCCAACGGTGGAGATGCGCTCAAACATAATATTTCAAATGGAGACAGCTGTCAACCTTCCAGATGAAGCGTTTGAATTTGGTCTCTATGCTCAGTCTCCAACGGCTCAAAGATACCTGCGCACCAATCACATTGTGCCAGGTCATCAACCTTGATCAGAGCTCCAACGGCTATAAAGGACACCTGCGCACCAATCCTATTGTGCCAGCTCATCGTCCTTGCTCAGAGCACCAACGGCTAGTTTTAAACTCTCTGCTATAAATAGCCTGCTCATCTTCATTTCCAAGTTGCTAGAGTTTGTGCTTACAAGTATTCCTGAAGTTCTGAAGTTTGCTGCTTACTATTCCCAGATTCAAGAACAACCTTCAAACCTTCATACCTTCAAACTCCTGCCCAGATCCTAAGCCTTATATCACCAGAATTCTTCGTGCTCTTCATCTCTTAGATTCATAGAGCCCAGAATTTCTGCCACACACACACCTCTTGAAGCTTCGATCATATAGATCTTACTTCTTGAGAAACACCGGTTTAGTCTAGGATTTGCTCTTCATTGATTAGATTTTGATTTGATTTTGATTCGTTGTAATCTTGTAAAAGCTCCTCATATCAATATATATCTCATTAGAAAATCCAAGACTAACCATCTTGGTAGAGGACGTAGATCTTTCATCGATCGAACCTCTCCAAATAGCTTGTTCATTATTTCTGCTATTTACTTCCTGCTTAGTTATTTCTGAATTACTGCTTTGTTTGATCTTACCAGATTGTTGCTATTGCTGCTGTGTTTGTTATTGCCTATTGCCTTAGAATCCGATTTTATCCAACAGTTTAGCCAAACATTAGCGCGTGCGTTTTTACCCTGCGCAGTATACCCTGCGCAGTGTTGCTTTAAATTTCCGCTGTGCATTTCACTCTCACTGCGCGCTATACTTAGCTTATTTGAGAACTGTGCGCATAAGCCATTGATTTGCAAAAAGGGTTTGAAAAGAATTTTAAAACGCTATTCACCCCCCCCCCCCCTCTAGCATTTTTCATACCCTTGTTGCCCCTCTGGGACCAACAGTTACCAAAGGCCTCTTGGCCTAGCGGTATCCGGGTGTATGCGTAGAATCCTCCCTTAGGGCCTACATATGGAGCAAGTGGAGAACCTCCATAGGCCCCTTAATAAACTAGGTTGTTTCATGCTCTGTAAGACTCAGTAGGGTTTGATACACGATGGCAATTCTTTAATTATTTGTAACCTGGTATTCCTCCCCCACCAAAAAAAAAAAAAAAAAAAAAAAATCCCTTCTTCATAAAATCTAGTGAAAAGATTAAAAATGTGTTTTTATACACCCCCATAAAATCAATGAATACACTTGTGAGCATGCTTGAAATTTTGGACTCTTTATAACATGGGAGCCTCAGCTCATGCATCGATTTGTCTGTAAATATGCTTGAAATTTTAAATGGTATAACTATATGTGAATTAATTAAACACACCGATTAAAAATCAATCATACAAACTATGATCAATCAACCAAACATAGTTTGTAGAACTTCCCTTCTTCATGAAATCTAGTGCAAAGATTAAAAATTAACCAAAGAGTAATAATTTTAAGTATATACTCAATCAATTACACTAATATTGACACACTACATACTTATTTAACAAAAAACTTGTGAAACCTTTGATAAATTTTTTTTGAAAATTTAGGGCCACGCAGACGCAGGTCACCACTAGCACAAATTATGACGTAGGCTCGACCACATGGGCCAACCTTAGGCGGGCACCCCTCCTAAGTGCAATGGAGGTCACTAACCTAGACCACACGCCACCTTAATTACCCATTGACCCCATCCAGGTAAGTATGGAGACTAGAGCCCAGCTCCCAATTTTATATAACTCTCCTCACCTTCCCTCTTTTCTTCTGTTCCGATGTGGGATAACTCTATCTACTAACCCCCACCCCACACACAAACATTGTTGTAACAAAACGAACAACTCTATCCTACTACCTCCGTCCCAGTTTATTGTTCTTAGTTTTTTTGTTGTTTGTCTGAAGGATCTTTGAGCAATAATTAAAGGTTAATCTAATTATCCAAATGAAAATCTAAATCTTGTTATTGGTACACAATTATATATATATACTATCAATAACAAGTTTTAGATTTTCATTAAAATAATTAGATTAACATGTAATTATTGCTCAAAGTTCCTTCAGACAACCAATAATTAAAGGTTAATACAATTTGTCTGATTGAAGTTTCAAATTTCATCTTTCTTTCTTCCTCTCCCTCCGTCTCAATTCATAAAAAAAAATTTTGTTGCTATAATTGCGATGGAACTTTGAGCATTGATTTTAAGTTAATCTAATTATTCTAATGAAAATTTAAAACTTGTTATTGTTATTGATAGTATTGTTGATGGTGTATTAATAACGAGTTTTAGATATTCATTTAAGACAATTAAATCAACCTAAAATTATTGTTCAAAGTTCTTTCGCAATAACAGCCAAAAAAAAAGTATGAAGATCATTTTGGTTTGGGACGGAGGGAGTAATTAATGTTTGATTGTATTCTTCGACACAAGTAGCTACCTTGACCAAAGGATGTCCTAGCTCAGAACAAGTATAGCGAAGAATTCTATTCAGGAGTCTAATGATTTTTTATTTATTATATGGATAGTATTTAAAAATTAAAAAATTAAATTTATAAATCAAGATAGTTCACGGTTGAACGGTGGTGGGTGAAGGGAGAATGGGTATTAATTTAAGCAGTTAGTATATACTCCTTCCGACCCAAAATGATCTTCGAATTTATTATTCTTCATTGTCCCAAAAAATTCTTTCAATTTATTCAATTTAGCCTTAAATGTGACATGACTAGTGAATTTGAATAGTCAAACGTGAAAATCATTTTGGGCCGGAAGGAGTATATTCAAATAATTTTAATAATATTTAAAATAAAATAGTGATAATTAGTTTATTTTATTTTAAAAATCGGTGAACAAATTTTTTTTTATTGAATTTCTTTATTTAGAAAAAAAAGTTAAGTTTTTGAAGATAATGAACTTATTTTTCTTTTAAAATTTATTATTTTTGAAAAATAATTTATTTGAGTTTTTTTGTCTAGCTCTCAACTCAGTTTTAAAACATGTCATTTGACCCCCTTTAAAGAAATAACAACTTCAAACTACCCAATTCTGTTAGTCACGTGCTTGGCACATGTTTTTTAACTGAGTTTCTAACGAATTCCGTCAAAAAGGCTTTATTTGGCGAGTTATTAAATCTTCAGGACCCGATTTGACAAAAAAAAAAACATGCCAAGGTCCTCTACGAAGGGTAGTATGGTACTTCAAGGTCTAAATTATCATTAACCCTTTCCAAAATTAATGCTTCAAAATCAAAATCACTGAATTTTCAAAATATACAATGTAACTTTTAAATGTTTGAAAAGTCAAACGGGACTATGAATTTGTGACGGAGAGAAATGATGAGGGAAAGAAGGATGCATAAAAGTTACTTTTGAGTTTTAAAATGGGGAAATTCATATTGCATGGAGAAAAAATCTCAAGACAGTTGTAAATAAGGACTCAATACTTGCAAATATTACTTAGATATAGATGTACCTACCGGTGTGTCTATCTGAGAGAGAATGTAAAACATGGGATTATATTTTCATATCCCATAAAGACCTGTTTTAAGAACAAAAGATGATAAAAAAAAAAAAAAAAAAAAGGCACTAAAACAAATAGATCCATCTAAATGGGGATTAATAAGCTAGTTTCCATCCAAAAGTCCACAAACTAGAGACTGAGTCAGGTAATTAACCACTCAACCAAAAATATAGTAAATTCAAAATTGGGCTTGGGGTGTCAAGATTCAGCTCAACATTTGCAGATGTGGTGGAAATGAAACAAACCTTTATTTGCTTTTCTTCTTGTATTCTTCGTATAAGTCCAACGACAACTTCGTCCGCTCCAACTCAACCCTTAATCTTTCATTTTCTGTCATGTCACGAACAAGCAAGAAATGCTCCGACACCTTTTTCCTCACCTCATTTTCATCAATTGGGCGAGGGGTGTCAAGATTCAGCTCAACATTTGCACATGTGGCAGGCCCATTACCTCTTTTCCTTTTATTCTTTGAATTTGTAACACCCTTGAGATTGAAAGACTCCTTTTCAAGAGACATTTCTATAAATGCTTGTTGGGGGGAGACATTAGGATGATATATCTGCGTATGTTCAGTACTCAATGACAAGATGGTCGAGGCCATTGTAGCAACAGTTGGATGGTAGTGTTTCGAAAGTAGGTTGAGCTCCCATAATACTGATGCCAGTGCACCGCTCAGATGTGGGTCTGATGCATAAGGCTGGTATTTCTGCAATCAAATAAGATTATCCGTTAGTACATGCTACTCATAAGACACTTTGAATAGAAAATGCACTTCTTTTAAAAAAAAAAAAAAAAAAAATGGAGCGATAACTTAAACTAGGAACTCATCGATAAAAGAATTATCTTCTTCCCGGAAATTACGGTTATACCCAAACTTTCCGGAAGCAGCTCAACATATTCACCACAACGATTAAGGTGTTATCTCTCCTTTTGTTCTATTCACATACAAATTGATAAAAACCATTTCAATCCTTAAAAGTAAAGATCTTATCTAGTTTTTTTTATTTTAATTTTTGGTACACAAGGGAAGAGAAAAACATACTACTTCAAATAACAGTAATGTTCCCATTTTCCAGGCAAATTTAAGCATGCTGAAGTTGTCCTTACTGGTAAGTGTGAGTACTGAATTTCAACGAAGATTCTTAATTTTTTTTACAGGTTCTTGTGTATCCAATTCATATATATAGAAGCTTTCATTTTGGTGCTTATATTATAATTACTAGTTCGGTTAGTGCATGGCAAATAGGGTATTGGGATCGTCACCGCTTCTTAAAATCAATATAATAAAAAGAAAAAGAAAGCTTATATTTCCCTTCCTTAATCAAACCACCTAGAATTCAGTTATTTCAACTACACACCTAATGAGCTTTCAGATTGGTCACGACTCTGGTTAATGGAAACTTCTATATGGTACCAATTGTCGCTTCATTAAATTAGCCGAGTCATATAATGACATGGGTAATAAGCACACAAGAAGAAAAATACAAATTGAACATGGACTAACCGCAATGGGACCGGAAAGAGAGCCACCTCCAGCATCATTTTCTAACAGATTCCGGCATTTGACATTCTTCTGAAGGAGATGCTTCAAGGTAACCAAGGCTGCAAATATTTACATAAATAACCTTTAATGAAAGATCACAAAAACAACTAGTACTAACTTAGAGATTAAGAGTATAAATACCAGCCATGGACTCTGCAGAACCGAAGCACAAAGAGAATGTGGCCAAACGTTTAATAAATGCAGCAGCCCGTTGCATGTCATGTTGCCTGTCATCACACAACATTATCTTCAGCGCTTCAGCTAACACTTCCCCCTCATCCCTGTTTCAAAAAGTACAGGTTAAAGACCATTTACTCCTTTTTCCTGCTTACTTTAATTTCTGAGGCTAGTGCACAACCATGCATATTAGCATATCATAATGGATCGGTGGATAAGGTTCTACGGATGATATTAACAAGAAAAAAATGAAAAGTTCAAATAGGAAAGATGAAACTTGTATTAACAACTACGAGTATTAAAGTGAGTTATCACACGGATAATTATTTCGTAATCTGAGAAAATAGTTTGATACAAATGGATGTTGATTCAGGAGTAGCAGAAGGGGTGTCCAATAATCATATAGGAAATTACGAGTTTTAAGACCATAAACGGAAATTGACCCATTACCCAAGTTTGATGACCAAATTATATATCAATCCAAAAGAACGCAGAAACTGCATCATTTTCATAACTTCATACCTCCAACCATTTCAAACACAAAATAATCCTAATAATAACTATGATGCCTTTTGTTGTTCTAATAAAAATAAGGGTTCTTATTTCCAGCTTTGTAATCTTGAGTTATCAACTACAGAAATAAATAAGTCGATAAATCGGTGGTTCTTTCCCTTCATATTTCAGACAACGGAAAGCTACATGCATAAGATTGTTCGTCTGTGGTTCTTACAGAAACCTGCTATTTTTGAACTGGGTTTAAATGGGTCTAAGATCTTCATATAATTATCACCAGTGGAAAAATTACTAACATTCATATAAAGTTCACCTCATAAAAAAAAGAGATATAAAATTCTAACCTTCCTACAATAGACAGAAAATAATACTAACCTTCCTGCGCTGTATTCATAAATAAGATTGTAAAGCTGGACGAAGAAGTCCTGTAAATCGACATTTAAGGCATCAAGATTATTTTTCATCACTCTGAATGCAACAATGCAACACCGCAGGCGTTCGGACACGGTCAGATGGTTTGAACCATTCCCCAAAGATTTATCTGCAGCACCTCCACCTTCACCACCAGCAAGTATTCTGAGATACTTCATAAGATCAGCCATAAAATCTAAATCGATCAGATGAGCGAATTTCCCTATTCCACTTAAACATGGAGCCAAAAGCGGGTGACCCCCAAAGGCACCAGTAAGTACTCCTGAACTTGGTTCTGACCTGAGACACAAGCAAAATAAGAATTTGCAAACTTATCAGAATCACAATTCAGTTACAGAAAGCTGAGGAGATAAACGAAATTTGCAAGGGACACCCTAGGCAAGGGGGGCTTCAGAATTTCCCATAGCGTTCATAGATTTACACTGTAAACCAAACTATTTTAACATATAACACATTAATCCTACTTTGATACCCAATCCATGTCTCCCAGGTTACGGGTGTCCTTAAATGCAGTACTGGGCTACTGGCAAGTCATTAATACCTATACATACATACATACATACATACATATATATATATACTCCCTCCGTTCCAGCCGAAATAGGAATTTTGGTCCCACACGGGGATTAAGGAATACTAATATTCTATTGGAAAAAGTGGTTTAGAAAGTAGGTGTTGCGAGTATGAAAGAGAGAGAAAGTGGATAGGGAATAATAAATGAAAAGTTATTGTGAGTATGACAAGTGGGTCCCATTAATAAAAAAGTAATAGAAACCTTCTATTTTAGGATGTCTATTTCAGATGGGACACCCAAAATGGCAAAATGTCCTATTTCGAGTGGGACGGAGGGAGTATACAGTATTCTCTAATGAAGAAAACTCTCAAATGCAGCCCTTCAATTTTGATTGAAAAGTGATCAGCAGCCTAAAACTCTTTTAAGCTCTTATCTTATTTCCGCTTTTGAGTTCTAAATCAACCAATACGGCCCAATTCAATGGCAACGAGATACCATAACATTTTGGAAATCTCAATCATAATAACATACCGTGACTGCATGGTATGCTTCAAGATGCGAAAATAAGTCTGAAATACATAGGAGAGAATGTCCGACTGCATTCTTTTTCGTTCATCTACATCTAAGGTGAATGATGCAGCCTTGTAATCAGCATTGACCTGTTGAGTACATAAGACCACTAAGATCAACAAGAAGAAACATTTTTTCCTTTGCTCCCCGTTCTCTTTCTATGTTCATGTGTTTACAGATCATACAAATAAATAAGAACTTCAATGATTCTTAACAAAACCAAATACCTCATCTCTTGTTTTTGACATCAACTCCTGCTTACTTTTCTTTTTCTCGTCTGGCAATTGATTTGCCTCAGCACCCCTTTTTCCTTTCTTGAATATTTTGAAATGCTTTTTGCTTTTCACCTTTTTCTCCGTTTTTGAACTCTCAGGCCGTCCAAGATCCTCATCAAATGAGAGAGAGAGGAAAACCTGTAGCCAGTGTTAAGCAAAATGGAACATTATGACAATCATTTTCTTACAGCAAAAATAACGTATCTCAACTCCTTGGACTGTCGCACCACCCACAAATTTTACTTTGAACTCCTCCTCATGAACATGATTTCTCGTAAAAAAAAAGGGGGCTTCTTTGTACAAGTATTCTCTCTGTCCATTAATGAATGTCTATTTCAAGATTTTTTTGTTCCAAACTGAACGTCATTTTTCGTAAAAAAAAAAAAAAAAAAAAAAAAAAAATTGTCTTTAAATGATATATACAAAGAAAAGAAGTTCGCTAATCATTACAAACTATCAAAACTAGGGTTTAGAAAGTGACTGACAAGAATATTTATGCATACTTGTCATTAAATTTTAGAAAAGGTAAACATTTTCAAAATGTCCCTTGAATGAGCATTAGACATTCATTTAGGGACGGGGGGAGTAAATAATATTGAGTCAATAACAAACATGTTGGACACATATAACTTTCTTTATTAGAGAGTAAAAACTCGTGCAGTTGTTTCATTTCATTTACTTGACATTTCAATGCACAAGAATTTTGAGGTGCATGATGTGCAGATGCTCTAATATATGGGAGTAATTCTTTCCACAGATTTGATAGATGGATAGCTAGCTTTCAAATGAAAGATAGTGTGGGTGCATGAAATGGAAATTATAGCTAAAGATTTGCTTGATGCCTTACTAAAAAGTGTCGGTTCATTATAAGATCTTTCTCTACCGAGTTATAGAAACATATCCATCGCATTTGCAGGTATGTGTCAGTGTTACCTTTGCAAAGGTAGGGATCTGGAGATGAACAATGCAATCTGTGAAGTCAAAGGCAAGTCCATTTTCTAAGGTTGAGGAAAAAAACTACCACTGTTCTGCAATCAGTAGACTAAACAAGATTTTTTTTAGTATGCTACTATTGCTCTTCTTATTGTTGATGTAGAAAGCCAAATTAGAGAGGGGTTTGGAAAGCAAAATTGCTGCAAATTTGGAGCTCCTCAGATATATAGATACGAGCATCAAATATTATTCAGTTATGTGTAACTAATGCTTTAGGATTGTATCATCCAGCACTTTTGCAGGTTGTTTGGTTTGTTTGGTTATGCCCACATAATTCACTGGAATTTCTTTGCCGATAACGGTTAAGTTACCATGAGAAAAAAATGAGTAACAGCAGCAGAAACCCTCGCCAAAGATTTTCAAGAAAGGAAAGTCACTATTTTGAGAACTTTTCTGGGCCAAAAAACTATTGAGAAAAAACCAGGCCATAAAGAGATGGAATTATTGCAGGCTCACTAGTTCATTTAACAATCAATATTATCTACATCATCGAATTCACTTGTAGACTGTGTGAAAGGGTGTGATCCTAGGGAGGTTGACAATCAAGAGAAGACAAACCATTTAGGCCTGTAAAAGCATTTCTCTTGATGCATTGGAATTGGAAATCCCAAGTTAAGGAGACAAAGGCCCCATTGAGTTGAGTAATAATAGGTTGCGAACATAAACCAAAGTGGAGAAAGCCAGAACAAATGTAAGAGCGACGGGCCTCGAATTACGAACCTCAATGGAATCAGGGTGTAACTGACAATCATGAGTTTTTACAAGATTAGCTATCAGTTGAACGGCCTCTACAGTTGCTTCACCACTATGTTTTCCCTCATTAGTAAAGAGTGACTTGATAGCTCCACACGCGTATTTCCTGTTTGCATGTATCAGATAAAAACTAAACGGCTTAAAACATAGACGCAAAACAAATAATGAAATCACAGTTACTACAATAAGCATAATATATACCACTTAGAGAAGTTTAAAAATTGACCTTACGACATCATCCGAGGAGCTTATATTTTTTATAACAGCAGCCAGTAAGCTCTCGCGAAAATTGAAGTGTGGGACAGCCTCTAACAAAGTGCAGATGCAGCGAACCGCTACACGCTGAAATGAAGCTTGCCGTTCCAAAGCCATCAGCCTCTGGAGGTATGCCTGTCAATATATAAAAACAAAAATTCCAACTAATTAATCTGCCCAAACATACAGTGTAATAAGTTATGAATGGACTTTACTTTGAAACATGTAGGAACTCGTACTCATCTAGCAGAAGTAAAATAAAGCTTATCATATGATACGAGATAATACACTTTTTATTTAAGAATCTCTTTCTAAGCAATAAAACATTTTGCCAGACCAGCTAGGCCAATAATAGTTCACTGTTAACTTTCCACAGGAATAATCCTACAAAATGTATATAACAAACGGATGGTTGAGTTAGAACGCGGCAAAAATGATGATAAACTATCAAGCAAACACTTTGTTCAATACTAGGCAACACCATAAGAGCACAAAAAGTGTAATAATCAGATTACAGTGTTTATGATCTGGGAATAATGAAAGTAAAAGCTACAAAAATCACCCATGATAGGGTGACAAGGATAATCTTCTGAGCTATTATTCATATCAATAATGACACGATAGGGCACAATTCAAAAATTAAATCTTTTGCCCCTAACGTAAATATTTAAGAGATAATGTTCTTTCCAAAGAAACGTAAAAGGTGATGTTAATCATCGAATATATTGCGTCATATCTTGAAAATCAGATAATACCTATAATCAATCATTCTTTTAATCGAACAAAACTATGATGGCACAAAGATGGACCTCTTCATCAAAATTTACTTGCATAACTTAAAATCAGCCAGTAAAACCAGAAGAAACCTTGGTTCTGTCAAAAAGTATTCCAATACAGCGGATTTCCTAATAATGAACTCTACAACTATTTCCATCAAAACTTTTCTGAAAGCGAGAACATCCTTATCTCCAAATGTTTATAAATCGCATGTTTTTGCTAACCTTGTAAGCTGATAAGAGGGTGGACTCATAGAAACGCATCTTTTTGACTTCTTTGGAGACAACCATTTCTTGCTCCTTCTCAGTAGGTAGCCTAATGCGATAGCTGTTGGGCACATTGGAACACAAGTGTAAGACTTGGGAAAAAGTGAAAATTTAATACTCCCTCTGTCCCAGAATGATAGTCCCCCTATTTTTATGGGTTTTACGAAGGAACTTTGAGTAATAATTAAGGTTACTTTTAATTATTCTTATGATTTTTTTAAATTGTTCTTGATACACCATTATAAATACTATTAATATCAATTTTTAGATTCACATTAACATAATTATAAGTAGCATTTATAACTGCTCAAAGTTCCCTCGTAGTAACAATGAAAAAAAAGTGGACTATCTTTCTGGGACGGAGGGAGTATATGAACATAGCTTTAAAGAGCATAACAAAACCCTACCCAGGTATTATGTTCTTGAAAACAGCCAACAAAGACTTCATACCAAGTACTACAATGGCATGATCTCCATCCTTACAAATTTGCAGCATGTCTTTTAAAGTTTTTATACAGGCTTCTGTATCTGAAACCAATGCTGATCCCAGCTCAGCAAGTCTAAACGTCTTTTGTTCCCTAGCTTCTTCAACGGTGAGATCCTTCTGCACCTCAGCCTGCAAATAAAATTTCTACTTGTTGAAAAACAGTTGTAAAAAAAATCTGAGATTAAAGTAGAAGGAAGATGAAATGAACTATAAGAGCAGCTAATTTGGGGCAAATTACTATATTTAACCATAAAGTAGTAGCTATGCTAGTGGTATTAATGAGTAACTATGTCAATCTGACAATGAGCTGTTGAAAAGCGGGTTAATAGAACTTCATATTTGATTTTTGGTTTCTGATCTTTATGCTACGCTATCGGCTCTTTTTATAGCTGTACTTATGATGTTCGTAAAGATAGAATGTCGTCTAGGATGACTTACCTATATGGTGCATCTTGTACGTGTTAAATAGAAATAACAATTATGAATGAGGAAATGAGAATATCTAAGACAACCCATCATCTCTAAATATCATGCTATGTACACAAAGAGAACATAATTTCTGTTGATAACTACAAACGAAAAGTAATCTATAATATTTAATCTAATAGAGAAATTGCAAAATGTGCCCACTTACATGGATAGAGACTGGTCTAAGATTTAATTTGCAAAACAGTTAGATGGTATTGCCTTCTTTGATAACCAATGTTACATAATATGGCACGAAATGCACCATTTAATCTAAACTAATCTTTGGCGACTTTTACATCATACAATAAGTCAGTATCTCAACAGAATAGGATATCCATTTCTCTTTCTTTTGAGCTCAATTTTTAGGTAAACTAGCTATTAATTCTGGAAAAAATAAAAATGGGAAATGAAAATGTGAGCAAGCGTACCAGCACCGCAACTTGAGGTGCTTGCTGCACTTCCTCTACTTCCACTCCCTCCTTTTGTTTCTTTGTTTCTTTCTTCAATCTCTTAAGCTTTGCCCGCCTTTCTGCTTTGGTCAACTTCAGCACACCTTTATCTTCATTTTCACCTGTGGCTTCATCTTCCTGTTCTCCACTATCATATTCTTTCGTCACCTTTCGGGCTACACAAAATACAAGAATGTGATCAACAAGGAATCTAGAGTTTCTAAAAGAGCCACGAAAGAACAGTATTACAATAAACATGATACCAGTCCTGTAGTAAAGTTGTCCATCTAACGTCTTTACAGGTAGTGCATCCACAGGATCAACTTCAAGCCCAACTTCTTCTTTTTCTTTAACTTTTAACTTCTTTGTCTGTCGTCTTTCGTACGATGACTCTAAAGCATCTTCTTTTACGTCAGCAGCACGTTTTACATGACTTCAAGGTAGACAAAGTAACTAGTTTTAAAAAAGAAAAATACTACACTTAATACTTTTGGGAAAATCTCAGATGTAACACTTAATCCTAGCATATGATCATCAACATCTAATATACATACATCAAGGTGTTACTACAGTTGTATAGCTTTTTATATTGTACTCTCTCATACACACAGAGAGGAGGACGACCATGGTAACAACAAGCTTTAGCTTCCAAAATAGGCCAAACCCCATAAAGACGATGGCAAATGACTTGATCAAATCAACATACAACAAGATTTATCCCATCAATGATACATGAGTTCTTCAAAAGCATTTACATATAATTTTTACAGGAGCATAGTATAGAGTGAGAAACTGGGTAAAATGAGCTGGCTAACCTGGTAATAGAATCAGTGTCCAATTTGGATAATAATCCTGCATAAGCACGATTATCATTATTATCAAAAAACTCAAGGTCCTCATCAGATACTTCGATTTCATCTTCAGGGACGTCCGGTGGGAGCTCTGGCGGAAGTATAACCTTCTTCTTCTGCTTACTTTTCCCCATTTATATAGCTGAAAGCAGCAATAACTGGGTTAGGGTTCAATCAATTCAAAGAAAGAGAATTTGCATAGCTTCAGACAACCTTGTAATAATCAATGGGCAAATTGCAGATTGATGACATGAGGTAAGGCAAAGAAGAGAAGAACACTAAAACAGTCTGAACAGAACAGACTGTTAACAAACAACAACAACAACAACAAAAAACAGAGAACAGCCACCATGAGAATCCGACCTTACCTCATACATACAGACCGTTGTTCCAACCAAAAAAAAAAAAAAAAAAAAAGGAAAAAATGCAAGTCTGCAACCAAAGGGTAGTTGTACTGTGAAACAAATTTCCCCAATTGACCAGAAAGTATTTTCTTCCATTTTTGAAGTAAGAATTAGAGATGTCTAAGCTTATATATACTCCCTCCATCGTAAATTAAACCCCTATTTGACCTTTTACAAATTGAATCCCTAAATTTGAAACAAATTAAACCCTAATTTGAGTGAGAGCCGACATTAACTTACCTTGGTAAAGAGAAGGTGATGCCGGCTCCGACGGAGAGTAGGCGACGTTGAGGAACGGAGACGGCGAGGAACCTGGAAGTGGAACGGCGACGCGGCGAGGCTAGCAGAAGAACGGCATCGTGTTTCGTCTTTGCGGCGTGCGATTTGGTCTGTCTGCGAAGCCCTAATTTTAGAATATATAGGTGGGGGAAAAATGTAAATGCTAAAAACTAAGGGGGTGTTATAAAAAATAAGGCAGCACTAACTAATGATTCGGGCCGGATTGGATCGTATCAGTGGTTCTGACCGAATCCGAACCCGAACCCGCTCGGATCATGAAATTGCATATTGAACCCGAAATTTTCGAATCGGAACACCCTCGGAACGGATCGGGTTCGGACAAATTGTCATCCCTACACACCCTAATTTTGAAATCCCCCTAAAGTTTGGACCCATTTTTTTAGGGCAAATCGCACTATACTACTACTAAGTTTACACAGAGTTGCAATGTGGGTCATAAAGTACCAAAAGTTGCAATTTAGTGCATAATGTTCACACATGGTTGCAATTCACTACAATTTTGGATGGATGTTATAATGAATAGATGGTAGTTAACTAAAGTTAAATAAATGAATGGAAAGGCTAACGGATTTTCTATAACTTGCACTAACAACCCTTATAATTTAACAAATTTTAATTTTCTATTATTCCGTCAATAACAAACCAAAAAATATATACTGTATATAATAAATTTCTATAAAATAACAATATTTTAATTTTTTGGAGAGATAAAAATATTTTAATAAATAAAATATATTTTTTTATTAAATATCAATATAAAAAATGTGACTATTAGGGTCAAATTTTTGAAAATAGGGCAGAAATTCGTCGTAGAAATTTGTCATTTTGAATCGTAATTGTAAAATACTTTTTATATTAATTTTTAGTAACAAAATTATATTTTGTTTCCTAAATATTTTTTTCTCTTCAAAGAATTCAAAAATATTTTTATTTTATAGAAATCATTATTTTTTATTATTTTTTTGATTTGTTGTGGTATAATTGATGAAATACTAAGAATTTAAAAATGAAATACTAAGAAATTAAAAATTTGTTAAATTATATGGGTGATCAATGAATGTTTTAGAAATTACGTTAACCTTTTCGTTCATTTTGTTAACTATTGTTAACTAACATCCATCAATTATAACAATCATCCAAAATTTGTAGTGGATTGCAATTTTGTGTAAACATTATACACTAAATTACAACTTTTTGTACTTTATGACCCGCATTGCAACTCCGTGTAAACTTAGTGGTAGTATGGTGCAATTTGCCCATTTTTTTTTATATAAAAAAATCATCAAGTTAGAACGCCGATTTGAAAACTTCCTTTAAATTTGGGTCCCAAATTTTGCAACACCCCTAAATTTACCATATTTAATCTTTACTACTATCACTAGACTGTTGACGCATAGATATCTACCACTGCGTTTCATCACTTATAAAAATAAAAAATAATAACTCCGATCAGACTAACATATTTATGACCATAAACAAATGGAATGCTTGAGGAACGTTTGACATCTACCTCTTCTCATGGGACAAAGAGAAGAGGGAAGGAAATTGTGGTTGCAAGTAAAAAGAAGGTTAAGGGATCATCTCATGATCATAAACAAATGGATTGCTTCTTTTGCAAGGACCTCACTCACATGAAGTACGACTGCCCTAAGTATCACGTTTGGCGTGCTAAGAAAGGTATGTCATTTGGACTTGTTTGTACTGAGGGTAATTTGGTTTCACTTCCTACATATACATAGTGGTTGAATTCTGTTACAACAAATCACATAAAGAATGTCTATGTAGGGTTGCCTGAAATACCGAAGACCTGGAGAAGATGAAAGATTCATCTATATGGAAGCTGGGAATCCGGTAGAAGTATTAGGCATCGGGATCTTTTTAGGTTATTGTTAAGTACTAAGTATTATTTGTATTAATAATACATTTATTGTACCATCATTTAGACGGAATTTGATATCTATCACAATATTGAACAAAGAAGGTTATTTTGTTCATTTTAATAAATGTGATCTTTATTTTAATTCCAAGGTTGTTGGTACTAGTACTTTGTCAGGTAATCTTTGCTTACATGACGCTATTCAAACAATAAATGAGTTCCATAATAATGAAACCAAACTAGAAAGCAAAAGTTACCAAGCAAATTTATTATTTCATTAAGGCATAGGCGTTTGAGTCATATTTCCGAGAGGAAAATTGATAAGCTTATGTTAAAGGAAATCTTAAACAAACTTGATATTTCGGAAAATACTTTTGCATAGAATGCCCTAAAGGAAATTTACAAACTCTAAAGGATAGTATTTTGGGAGTATCAAGTGTCTTAAAACTAATACATATGGATATTTGTGGGCCATTCATTATTCCTTCGTGGAAAAGTCAACAATAGTTATTACGTTCATAGATGACTACTCTCAATATAGATACATTTTATTTACTTCGTGAAAAGTCTCAAGTTTTGGACGTTTTCAAAGTCTTATAAGGCCAAAGTTGAAAATCAACTCTGAAAGACTATTAAGAACGTTAGGTCCAATCATGGTGGTGTATACCATGGTCGGAATAAAGGGAACAACGTCCGGGTCCTTTTGCTTGCTATTTTCAAGAGTGTGGGATTGTCTCTATCTACATTAAGCCGGGTACGCCTAGCATAAATGATGTAACAAGAGACATAATAAAATCTTTAAGGATATGGTAATAAAGTTTGTCTATTGTACTTCTTTACCTCACTCATTATGGGCGATACATTAAAAACCGCAATCTATATTCTCAATAAAGCTCCTCTAAAGACTACCATCAAAACCCTTTTATGAATTTTGGACGAATAAGAACACGTCCTTAAATCATCTTCATTTATAGGGCTGTCCAACAAAATCTAGGCCTTATAAGTCTTATAAGGGCAAGTTGGACATAAGATTGTTAGTAGTTATTTGTGGGGTATGCCGAGAGATCTAGGGGCTATATATTTTTACAACCCGAGAACTAGAACATTTTGAAACGAGAAATGCTAGGTTCCTTGAGAATGTTGAATTTAGTGAGAGATTAGGAGGTATTTTGAATTTGAAAAGGAAGAGGCATTCATTTCATTACCTCTTCCCATAGTTCCAATTGGATATCAAGTTTTGTACTTGACATTCAAGAAGAACATACTGTTGGTCCTAGAGGGGCAACAAGGGTATGAAAATAGCTAGAAGGGGGGGGGGGTGAATAGCTTTTTGAAATTCTTTTCAAACCCTTTTGCAAAGCAAAGGCTTATGCACACAGCTCTAATTTTGGCTAAGTATAGCGCGCAACAAGAGTGTGAAATGCACAGTGGAAACTTAAAGCAATCACTAATGCGCAGGTATATGCGCAACAGTATAAAAACGCACGCACTAAGTTTGGCTTAAAGAGAGGTACATAAAAGGTCTAAGGCAATAAGCAAACAAACACAATTCAAAAAGTGCTAGATAATCTACAAAGATCAAACAAAGCAATATATCAGAAAAGCGTAAGATAAAAGTAAATAGCAGAATAAGGAGACAAGCTATTTGGAGAGGTTCGATCAATGAAAGATCTACGTCCTCTACCAAGATGGTTAGTCTTGGATTTCTAACTATGAGATTTATATTGATGCGAGGAGCTTTTACAAGATTACAAAGAATCAAAACTCAAATCAAAATCTATACTATGAAGAACAAATCCTAGACTAAACCGGTGTTTCTCAAGAAATTAGATCTATGTGATCAAAGCTTCAAGAGGTGTGTGTGTGTGCCAGAAATTCTGGGCTCTAAGAATCTATGAGATGAAGAGCACAAAGAATTCTGTGTGTTACAAGGCTTTTAGGATCTGGGCTTGGTAAGGTATGAAGATATGAAAGCTGTTCTGAGAATTCTGAAAATGAGCAGGCAAACTTCAAAACTTCAAAGTTCTCTTTGGAAGCAAAAACTCAAGAAGCTTGGAAATGAGGATGAGCAGGCTATTTATAGTTGAGCTTCAAAAACTAGCCGTTTTGAGCTCTGAGCAAGGACGATGCGCTGGTGTAAGTACCCCAATCTGAAATGACCAAATTAGAGGAATTCTTGGCACCATTCAGGAACAAACTTATAGGCCAAGACCTCACTAGGATAAAATTGGAACACAGGGACTGTTCTGGAATTAAAATTGGAAAA
Source organism: Campanula takesimana (assembly GCA_026119855.1). Taxonomy (NCBI): domain Eukaryota; kingdom Viridiplantae; phylum Streptophyta; class Magnoliopsida; order Asterales; family Campanulaceae; genus Campanula; species Campanula takesimana. The sequence continues at coordinate 866,393 of JAOWBW010000357.1, read as the reverse complement.
ATCCAAAAGGTCGCCCCCTAGCCGTACGGCTACTTTGGGAGGTCACATGGCCTATAAATTGAAGCCCTTGCTGATCATTTCAGAGGGGAGAAAAATTATCAAAAACGTTGTTACTCTGCAGAAATCAGTCCAGAGTGTTTTAGAGTGAAAAGAGAGAAGAAGATTGGCCTAACTAACCATAGGTGAAGCCAGCTTCTCCCCCCCCCCCTTTCTCTTCATCCCATACTCTCTTTTATTTTGTTCTTGACATATTATTGTTCATACTCTTGTTCATATTCTTGCTATTTACATTCTTGTATTTATACAACAACAACAACAAAGCCTTAGTCTCAAAATAATTTGGGGTCGGCTAACATGAATCCTCATATGTCATCGTGATAAAAGGAAGAGAGAGAGAGAGAGAGAGAAAGAGGGAAAAGATGGAGAAATAAAATAAATAAATAAATAAATAATAATAATAAAAGTACGATCAACCCCCATCATTCACATGAATCTTCGCCCTCCACTCCGGCCTCTTCAACGCCACATCTTCATCCACTCCGAGTAAACTCATATCATTTTCAATCACCTTAATCCAAGTTTGCTTGGGTCTTCCCCTACCCCTCGCCATTTTATCACTTCTCCACTCTTCAGGCCTCCTAATCAGTGCATCACTCGGTCTTCGTCTCACATGACCAAACCACCTTAGACGATGCTCCCTCATTTTATCCTCAATGGGCGCAACTCCTATTTTACCCCTGATCACCTCATTTCTCAATCGATATTTTCTTGTATGCCCACACATCCATCGTAGCATACGCATCTCCGCTACATTCATCTTATGAATTTTAGCCTAAGATAAGATGACCATGATTTGTTATTTATCTTCCAAGTAATTTCATTTATGTCATATTATGAACTTGTGATCCAAATCATGGAGTGATTCAAGGTGTCCTCACATCCTAATATGTGATAAAGGGTTAAAGCCTAAAATGACCATGATTTGTATGTGATAAAGGGTTAAAGCCTAAGATGACCATGATTTGTTAATTATTTGTCTCTAAATAGCTTGATGATTGATAAAAGGTTAAAGCCTAAGATAACCATAATTTGTTAATTATTTGTCTTGATAAAAGGTTAAAGCCTAAGATAACCATAATTTGTTAATTATTTGTCTTGATAAAAGAAGCCTCCACTTTAGCTTGATGATCCACTTTGGTGGTGATAGCATGTGTATTTCTTGTTGATCTTGCAAAAAAAATTGTTAAGATTTCAAGAGAGGGAATATAATGAACAGATTGTTAATGGCACCAAAAAGTAGTTATTTGAGGCCCAAAACTAAAAGGCTTAGAGAGCGAAGTAAACATTTAAAACTATTAGGCCGGGGCCGCGCGAACGCAGGCCCCCACTAGCACAAATTATGACGTAGGCTCGACCACTTGGGCCGACCTTAGGCGAGCACCCCTCCTAAGTGCAATGGAGGTCACCAACCTAGGCCATGGGCCTTCTTGCTCACCCATTGACCCCGTCCAGGTAAGTATGTTTTCCGGTGCCCAACTTCACTTTTTATATAAATCTACTTACCTACCCCTCTTTCCTACTCTTCCGATGTGGGATAATTCACAAACCCTCAACATCAAAATTCAAAACCAACCACCCAGAAAAACATTTAACAAAACCAACAACTCTATCCTATAAGAATTGTCTGACTGAAGTTTCAAATTTCATTTTTTTTTTTTCTTTTTAATACTCTCCCCGTCCCAAAATTAATGTTCACTTTTTATTATGCTTTCTCGCTCCTTCCTTCCTAATGTTGATGTTCGTTTTTGTTCTTGATCAAAAACAAAAATGAACATATATTTTGCGACGGAGGAAGTATTATAGCAAATAATAGCCCAGAAAAAACTACAAATATCGTCGTACTTCTATCTCAACTGGGGTTGTTAAAATTGATGCTATCCAAAACCTTTCGTTATTGACAGAGATTCGAACAAGCACAAGAGTAGGCACAAGGTTCTGTTAGCATTATTATTGTCTATAAAACCAGTTGTCAGTACAGATACTATTACAGCAAATTCATTCAAACTTGTCGACTCATCGTTTCCCTCGTTTTTTTCTGTAACAATCAAAGTATCCGAGACATTTCTCCCTTGCAAACATTCATCTTCCACAGGATAATGTTACGCGGGCACACTTGTATGAGCACATTCCGGGGTATTTTCTCTAGTCTTGTATTTGTGTGTTTCATTTGTTAAGAAAAATAACGTACTCTTCAAATTGGTGGATCAGTACGTCTAACATCATATCTGCAGGGACTGTATACAAAACCTGGGTTATAATATCTGAAGTTAGTCCTAATTGTTATTGACATGAACATGAGAAGGCGGGGAGGGTAAAACGGACAAGTTACCTTGTTATAGATATACAGTCAGAGCAAGTCTTTTTCATTTCCAGACAATGTCCCCCAAGAATTGAAGAGCGGGAACACCTCTAATTTCAACATCAACTAGTGGTGCCTGAATCAATGTTAAACTAGACAGTTCTGGATCACCCTGGACCAAGTCAAGTGCACGCATCTGATCCTGCAATGTCAGATCAAGAACTGGTTAGATATAACTCTGTCCGCCCCGAAATGATCTTCCTACTTTTGTTGTTGTTGTTGTTGTCACAAAGATACATTAAACAATAAATTTAGGTTAATTCAACAAATACGTTCTTCATAAAGGGCAAAAGTGTCGGTGGTGCTGATAGAACTCATAAAATGGAAGTAAGAGAAAGTGTATTGTACCTTCCTTTTTATAGCGCAAAACTTGCAGTCTGAGGTTGATGGAGGAAGAAGCTGGTTGACAATAAGCCTCTTTACAGGAACTTTTTCCTTTTTCAACGAAGAACTCAGCCTTGAGGACTCGCTAATCGCCATCACCTTAAACACATTAAATGGTAGTGAAATAGGTTAACCCAAGAAATTTAGGCCTCTCAAAACTAACTACATACTCCCTCTGCTTCAAAATAGATGTCGTTTAGAAGCTAAAATTTGGTTTAAAATACTTGTTGTTTTTGTGCCTAAAGCCTTTAGATCACAATTTTGCATTGGTTGTACCTTTTTGAGTGAACTAATGCGTAAGAGAGAACGATTAATATGGATACTTTTGGTACTTTATAAAATTTTAGTAATAATTGCATTTCTTAAAACATGTGAAAACCTTTAAAACGGCATTTCTTTTGAACTGGAGGGAGTATTTAGCAGTGGTTATTTCAAATTATAACAATAGAACACATATTTTTGAACATGAAACATGCACACATAAACACACGCGCGAACACACACAAACGTCACTTTCAATTGATTGGCCCACATATTAACACAAAGGCTATTACCGTGGGGATTGTTACTATAACGAATTCTGTAGAATCAGTGTCGCGAAAAAGCTCTCGTACTTTTACCATCCTTTCCCTTAGTTTCTGTAGCTTGTCAGACTACATAAACATCCAAAATTGAAGTAAATAAACAAATAAAATCATATAATATTTAAAACTAGTAAAATCTTGCAAATGGCAGTCCGATTGAAGCTAGCCTTACAGCATTCTCTTTTTTTCCTTCTTGACCAAAGGCTGATTTGATTGCTGAGGTAGCTGAGGATATCTTTTCTCTCAACTGTTACAGAAAACAAGGTTTATTGAAGCACCATTAAAATGCAAACAAATGCAAAAACCAATGACTGCAGTGTCCAAAACTATGGCAGTAATGTTAAAAAGGTGAGCGGATTCTAACAGTTACCTAAACACAGTACTACTCCCTTCGTCCCAAATTGATAGTCCCATATGACTTTTCAAACATTAATTTTGGAAATGAGACCAACTTTTGGGGGGAAACAAATAACGGAAATGGGGCTATCATTTTGGGACGGAGTCCACAATTACTTTGGAATCCGATTTAAGATTTTTTACCTTAATTATCTTTCCTATTGATGCATCCAAGAAGTCTGGCAAGGACAATAGCCGTAGTGTATGCCCCTGGTAAGAGTAGCCAATCAAGTTCAAAATATGATTTCTTTCCTTCCATAAAATGACAATACTTAACACACTTCACTCACCGTGGGGGCAGTGTCAAAGACTATACGTGTAAACATGCTATATTCTGGTGACTCCAGGAATTGAATAACCTGGAAAAAAAATATCATCGAATTAGTACGGACGTAGTAGACTCGCTTACAGAAAGTAACCCACATATAAAAAAAAAAATACTACCTCGAACCCAAACGAATGACAAAAAAATAAAATCAAAACAAATTTGAAAGTTTATTGGACATTCATTTTGGGACGGAGGGAGTAAAACTTAAGGACTGTGAGTACCTTGGAAATGGCAATAGCTTCGTCCAAACCAGGAGGTGGTGTGTCCAGCAGCTCTCCCAACTTCAGTTCTCCTAACTTCATCAGTAAAATTAAGAAAAAAAGAAGATAAAATCAATATTGAGCACGAATAAGGAAAGGAAGTCTAACTGATTAGAGGGTAAAAAGTTGTGAAATTGCTGTTACGAATAAATTTATACACACCTGGTCTGCAAGCATTCCAAGCCCCATACCATCCATGAAGTCTTTCACTCCAGTCCCTCCATTTTTCTGGCTTACATCACGGTATTCTTCCCTAGCTTTTTCAGGATTTATCTGAAAGGTAAAACCATTTGACACTATCACAAAAACAAATACATAGAGAATATCATTTTATATCGACGCAAGAAACAATACATATAACTGTGCCCAGAAAAAAAAATGGTAAGACACAGAATAAGGACTATCTGTACAAACCTCAAGAGCATAGAGTGGAGAAATAGGTCCTTCAACAGGTACGAGAGTTCCTCCAGTCAAATCCTAGTTAATAATAATACATGAAAAATGCAATTTTTTTATGGATTTCGCCAAAAAGAAATTAATGTTTAGAGGAACTAAAAGACCCCTCTCCATCCCAAAAAGAATGTCCAAAAATTTACAAATTTGCTTGATCAAGAGAAATTTTGAAAATTTGGATGGAGGTACTAGTTTATAAAGATAATGTAGAAAGAACTCTTTACAACCTGCGCAAACGAGTCACTTAAAGAATGTGCAGGATCAGTTGAAACGACTAGAGTGGGATGACCACTAATTGCAAACTTAACCGCAAGGGAAGCAGCACAGCTCGTCTTTCCAACACCTCCTTTCCCGCCAAGCAAATAAAATTTCCGTTTTGTTCCAGAAACCATTTCATCAAACCCTGCAGTTACTTCGACTGGAGCAGCTACAGATCTCACTGCAAAAAGACGGAGCATGTGAGATGTATTCTCAGATCTCCAAATTATGACTGCACAAGAACTCACATATTTTCATACACGTCATTCTTTATCCAAGCCACTTAATTTGTGAATTGAAGCAGGTCTATATTTCATAAATTCTTAAATACGTTAGTGCACAACCTTATACCCCCTCCGTCCCAAAATGATGGTCACATTTTCCATTTATGTTTTCCAAAAAGAGAGTCCTGTTTCTAAACATAGTGCGCTAAAATCATTGAACTTCCAAACTTAACCTTGTTATGAATCTATTGGAGAGTAATGGTTGTTGAAAGAGAAAGCTAATAGGGAGTAATAATTGAAACTCACCAAGGGTAATAATGAAAATGACAATATGTTGTTAAAATGTTTGAATAGTCAAATGGGACCATCATTATGGGACAGATGGAGTATAAGCCATTGGTTTTGGCATGAACAGAAACATCTGGACTAGGTGCACTTTTAAATCTATTCAACCCAAATCCAGACAAGCTAACTATTTATTATTCTGATGGTTACTTTTTCTTTTAAAAATGTAAGAGGCATATTACTCCCTCTTTCCAAAAATGACCATCTCACTTTTTTTTATCATTACTACGAATGAACTTTGAGCAATGGTTATAGGTTGATTTAATTATACTAATGAAAATCTAAAACTTGTAATTGATATACCATCAACAATACTATCAATATCAAGTTTTAGGTTTTCATTAAGATAATTAAATCAAACTAAAATATTGCTCAAAGTTCATTCGTAGTAACGATAAAAAAAAAGTGGGGAGATCATTTTGGGACGGAGGGACTATATTCTACTGTAAATAGGTTTGGTATATAGTAATACTGTCAAGTATAGTCATAAAAGTATAAGCCCCTTGCGTAAGTAAATGATGATATAGGCAGATCAACAAGACATGTATAAACAAGAAAGCCGTCGTTTTATCTTGCCAGCATTTGATACTATTGTTGATTCTTCGGCAATCTAAATTAGCATGTCAATCTTTTTTATCAGTAGTAACCACCGAAGATTTCTTATTCTAACCCTTGAATCTTGATTCACATGAATCGGTCAGCGCATCATAAGTAATGGGTGGTTATGGATCTAAATATATGTTGATGTTGCTAGTGGTTGTGCATCCCGACATAAGTGATTAATGACTAGTAAACATTGAATACTCCCTATGTCCCAAAATGATCTTCCCATTTGACTATTCAAACTTTTTACGGATATGAACACTTGCTTCACTAGCCATGTTTTGTTATGCACTTTTAAGCCTAAACTGTAGAAATGAGAAGAACTTTTTCGAACAATGAAAGGTGGCAAATGGGAAGATCATTTTGAGACGAAGGGAGTATAATTTACTGGAGCTTTCTAGACGGAGCTTCCACTTAGAAAATCTGTGCTTTCTACCTTGTCACTGATGCGTGGTTGGTCGATAGCTGTACTTTGGACGCACTCTTGGGGAAAATGTGCCCCCAGATGAGGCCTTAATAATAAATCATCCTTCCTTTGTCTCTAAATAAATGCCCATTTTCGCAAAAGATTTGTCCCCAAAGGAATGTCCATCTTTTGGTCAGTTTACTTGATCCTCCTTGCCAATCATCATTGTCTAGTTTATTATTGAAATCATGATGTTACATGGTTAGCTCATTAAGTGTAGTTATGTACATATGCTACCAAAATGCTTAAAAGTCAACTTTTTAGATTTCTCTCAAATAACAAAATTTGCCATTCATTTAGGATGGACGGAGTGATGCAACAAGATTGATCTAGAATATTCTATGAGAAGTCCTTATGTCCAGAATTCTCTTTTAGTTTCTTTCTTGTAAGTTTGAAAATCTTTAGTCAAGTTTAAGTTTCTACAGTGCATGAACTACAGCATTTTCTAAATATGTATGTACTATGTAAATACCTTTGTTGTATGAAGTAAAAGGCAGTCTTCTTTAGAAACATACTCCGTAATAAAAATACAACTTTGGGAATTCTCTATCAGCCTTTTAAGGTTCCTTTGCTGTTCACATGCCAAGTTCAAATATGAACCCCAAAATACCAAATTTGTCCAAGCAAGACCTTCACTAAATGGAAAACTTGCTTTACATTTCAAAAGAAGCTTTAATAATTAAATCAGAGAGAGAGAGAGAGAGAAGAAGAAGAAGAAAAGGGAGACTCATGAAGCAAATAGAAGTAGGACGAACTCCCCCCCCCCCCCCCCCTCCCTCCCCTTTGAATTATAAGAAAAGTTGCAACATTTACCCCTCTCAATTATATGGAAGTTCCTTAAAGTAATCACACTCCCTCCATCTCAAAATGATCTTCACATTTGCCATTTCTCATTGTCTCAAAAAGTTCTTCCCATTTCTACAATTTGGTCTTAAATGTGCATAAACAAAACATGGCTAGTGAAGCAAGTGTTCATATTCTTACAAAATTTTAATAGTCAAATGAGAAGACCATTTTGGGACGGAGGGAGTATCAAGTTTGCAGCAACTATTTCTAAGGTTCCAACTATTCTGCACACCAACATTTAACGACTTCAAATGAATTTCCATGGACAAATAAAAAAAAAAACTTAAAATCTATCACCTCAACCCTCTTTCTTATGATAAAATACAGCATCAGGTTATATCATCTCTTCCTAATCTTCGCGCTTGCAAGTTTTGGCCACATCCCTATATTGGGTTTGTTTTTCTGTTTAGACTATAAGGCAGTATATTCGGGCTCCGTAGGAAATGCATGTATATCAACTTACTCCACATCTCCCCGGAGACTCCAAGGGCAGAATGCCTTGGCTTGTTCATACATTAGGGGAAACTCCCTATTGGCACAGAACACTCCCCATTAGATAGCCTCGGGAGCACATTGATTAACCCCTATGGTTACCTAATATTTCACTATTCAATCAAAAAGTACATCCTCCCTCCGTCCCAAAATGGTCTTCCCACTTTTTTTGCCGTTACTTACTACGAAGGAAATATGAGCAATAATTTTAGGTCAATTCAATTATACTAATGAAAATCCAAAATTTGCTATTGATACACCATCAACAATACTATCAATAACAAGTTTTAGATTTTCATTAGGATAATTAAATCAACCAAAAATTATTGTTAAAAGTTCATTCGTAGTAATGGCGAAAAAGTGGGAAGATCATTTTGGGATGGAGCGAGTATTTTTCTTTCTACCTTGACAAGAAATGGAATAGCTCCTAATGAAACTACCACATGAGCTCATCGGAATTATATAATTCAATCAAATACATACAAAAAATCAATAGTATAAAACCCAAAACACTAATATATATATATATATATATATATATATATATATATATATATATATATATATATATATATATATATATGTAGGTGCTCAAATGAACCGTGAGAACTTAATGTATCCAAGTGCACATTTGATACATTAGTTTTTACCTAATGTATCCAAGTAATGTATCCAATGATGTATCCAAGTCAAGTAACGTATCCAATGGTATCCAATGATGTATCCAAGTGAACCATTGGATACATTAGTTTTTTAACTAATGTATCCAAGTTCTCACGGTTCTCACGATATTTAGGTTCTCACATGAGCACGATATATATATATATATATATATAAATGCAGAACCTGGTAAAGCACAAGCATAGCCATCACTTCAATTCAATCAAAATTAAACAAGTAAAATAAATCACACTGACACAGGAATTTATAAATTAAGGACAAAACCCTTCAAATATTTGAACATTCAAGCACCCATTTAATTTATTTATTTTTAAAAGGAATCAGAAAGTAATTAGGTTCACCTTGGAATGATTTTCTTGGGAATTTTCTAGCGACGGAAAGAGAGGGAAAATCAGTGGTGGAGCTTGGATTGACCTTCCAGAGAGAGAAAGGAACATGGGTCTTGGGCAATTGAGAAAAGGAACCGACCACTGCCGTTGATTTTCTCGAGGAAAAATAGGTTGCAGAGGGTGAAGCCATGGATGTAGCATATGAAATTGCTGTCATTTTTCTTTCTTCTCTGTTTCTTGTTGAAGCAGAAAACAAAGAGTACGGTTTGATTGTTCAAGATAAATTTGCTTCTTGTAGTTTACCCGACCCGTATCAATATAACCCGTATGTGAATTATTGCTCTAGTAGTTACTTCCCAAATTAAGTTTTATTTACTCAATTTAGAGCAAGTATTATTTTTTATTTTTTTTTAAAACACTTAATTGCATTAATAAAATTTAAGAAGACGGCGTTCCACAAACGACGGAGGCTCATCCATAATGTAATAATCGCAATTAAGATTTACACATAGATTGCTTAGCACATCTGACTCGAATAATGATAGCCAACCCCGAACCAAATCTCCAGTAATTGTCCCTAGGAATCATAATTTGCGATGCACAAATGCTTCTCCAAGTAGAACTTGGACACGGCACAACACTGGCCTTTAATAAACCCCTGAATGGTAAGAATTTGGCTTTGAAGACACAAGCAAGTGACGTATTTGAGTCAGCAGTAAATGCGCAACCAAACATCTCAAGCAAGGCACCAAGAACAAAAATCAAAATCATTGTAAGGCTCTCACATAGGAGAGAAGGCAGAGGCTCCCAACAAAGGGAGATGGCAAAGGCTCCCGGCATAGGGGAGATAAAATATAATAAAACGAGAAGCAAAGCAACATGATTTATTCAACAGTTTAACAAGAAGAAAAACTACAAATTTAGAAATTTATCTAATCTAACTATTATTGAAAAGCAAGAATTCTCTCCCAATTTAAACATTAATCATTGAATTAATGATTAATGTTTAAATTGGGAGATTCGGAAATACAAACTGGAGATCGAATGGAATGGAAATCCGACGAAGAAGACAAAGGAAAGTGGAGATGATGGAGGAAGAAGACAGAGATCAGGGAGAAAACGGTTGGAGGGAGTTTTCGTTTATTTATAAATAAAGTTGATAATGCTTAAATTTTTATTTTTTTTAAAAGGTTAATGCTTAAATTTTAGAGCAAGTATTATATTTATGTGTATATATATAATTAATTTGTTTTTTAAGAAATTTAGCTAGTTCGATTTAAAATATATATATATATATATATATATATATATATATATATATATATATACTCGCTCTATTCCATGATGATCTTCTCATTTGACAATTTAAACCTTTAAGATGTGAATATTTGTTTCACTAGTTATGTTTTGTTTATGCACTCTTAAACCCAAAATTGTTGAAATAAGAAAAACTTTTTTCAGACAATGAGAAATGATAAATAAGAATATCATTTTGAAACTGGTGAAGTATTAGTATGGATGGCCAAAACCGGTTCCGGTTTAGAACCGCCGGTTCCGGTTCGGCATATATGTGACCCTGAATCGGCTCGTGCTTACCCCGGTTCCGGTTGGCACAATCCGGTTCCGGTTAGGTTCCGGTCCCCCCCCCCCTTTAAAATTATTGAAAAACAAGGGATTTTCGGTCCGGATCGCTATTTATGTGAACCGTAACCGGCCCGGATGAATGGCGGTTCCGGTTACTCCGGTTCCGGTTTATTCGCCGGTTTGCTCCGGTTCCGTGCTTCTCCGGTCCGGTATTCCGGTTCCGTGTGGCCATCCCTAAGTATTAGTGAAAAAAGAGTGATTTGACATTATTTTTTAATAAACTAATTAGTTTAATTCGAGAGAATGTAATAATAAAGATTTAGAGCCTTTGTTCTTGATCCATGACTCTTATCACTTCCATAGTTTCACCCATTGCTTTTGGAAATTGTCTTGAGATTAGACACGTAATCATCGCCACAAAAATCACAATTTTCAACAAGTTTGACACATATGAGTATTTGGATTGATGAATAAACGCTAACCAAGCGTTTCAAGCATAGCGAGATTGGAGAGTTGTGTATAAAAAACATGATTAGAATAAATAACGTTCAATCGAAGATGAACAAATTTTGAATAAAAATTGAGAACTTAAATAATACTGCATTCTAAGATTCTCAAAATAGGAGAGAAAAACACAAACTCTCGATACGATGGAGAAAAACACAAGCTCCCAACGTAGGAGAGAAAACAGTATTACTACCACATAAATGATACCTAAACAACGAAGATGAACAAATTTTGAATAAAAAATTGACAACTTAAATAAATGATTAAAGTGAAGAAACGATATATCAGACGGATAGAAGAGATCAACACAGATTCATTTGAGTGTTGTTCAATGCAAAATCTCGAAAAAACCTCTTTTTAAAGATTACATTAATCCACATCAACAGATCCTTTAGAAGTTGCTCCAGTTCCAGTCAGATCATCTAGTGTTAGATTCAAAGTATCCATACTACCTTTCCTCACTTCCTCTCCCCGTGCCGCCAGTATTTCCTCAATACTCCCTGGTTTACCAAACATACCCAAATGGTCCGCAATCAAATGCAAATTATCACACCCACCACACCGAGCCACAACCACACCCTTTTCATATGATTCACGAGCCACCGTCTTCACAGATCTGGTGTCACAGACTTTGCACGTAAATATCATGCAAGTGTCGTGTCTTGGGGACACTTTTAAGTTTGATTTAGCATTGAACGTGATACTACTCGTATTTTCATTGACTGCACTTGAAATTGTATCGTTGTTGTTTGGAGTGGGATTTGAGTTGGAAGTTTCGTGGTTTTCTACATTTCCAATAGCATGGTTGGTGGGTTCCACAATTGTCTGGAGGCCACGTTTCCAATATTCTTCTGCATAAAAGAAAGGAGTTGTAGAAGGGAGAAGATGGGATGAAGTTTCTGTAGCAGTAGAATATGCATACTCCCTCCGTCCAAAAATTAATGTCCAAAATTATTTCAAATTTGCTCTTCATCAAGAGTAAATTAGGTAAATTTTTGGACATTTATTTTTGGACGGAGGGAGTAATATTTATTATAAGAGGGAAACTGCAGAACTAGAGGAAAACAACAAGTTGAATATGATCAGAAATTTCATGGAACTCGACTACATGCAAAGCAAATCTATAAGGAATTCATTCCTACTACTAAAAATAAAAAATCACATCCACAGCCCTATATGTGTGTGTGTGTGTGCAATGGCGGATCTAGAACATTTTTAAGTGGGTGCACAATTACATTATGAAGCTTAAAAATATAAAATTGTGGAGAAAATCTGTTTATTGTGGGACTTGAACACATAACCTCAAGGGAAAAAATCCTACGACTTTACAACTAAACTAGACACAATTATTAATTCAATGTGCACTAGCACCCATACCTATACACTAAGATCCGACTTGTGTATGTGTAAAACACTAGCTCTCATATCTCTGAATAGGCATACCACAATGCCCATGCCAAGAATCAGTACCAAATTTGGATGTATAAAAAAAAGTGAACGAGGCATACTCACACAAGCTCGTACTGTATGAGTGGAAAATGTGTGTGTGAGAGAGAGAGAGAGGGTGTCATCCGAGAATAAGAATTCCTTCTATGCTGATAAAAAGAAAACACCATCTACCATTCTTGACAATTTAAGAGTTTGTTTATAATTGATGGCTATTCACAAGATATAGGTCAAGATGAATGGGGTATGGAATTTTAGGCTGGCTTGTAAATTCTAGGGAGGGTAAGTATCGTCGTTTATATTGGAGGGAGAAGAAAGAATCCCGCGCCTGCTCCAATTAATATGCATATATGCAAGCATATTCTCATATTGTGCACACACACATGACTACTTTACTCGACTCAGTCTTACTCTAATCACTTGAGTCGGCTTTATGGATATTTTCCTCCACTCACTTACGACAAAGTCTATTGAACTTGTGTTCATAATCTCAAAAGCTGATTGTAAATTCCGGGTTTCACGGATAAGTTTGAATCTCCCTAAGGACTTCTTAATTGATGGAATAATATCAAAAATTTTCAAACAAGATGATGTGCGTGCTATAAACACCATGAAGGCATTAGAAACTTAAATATTATGACGAGCTTACTTTGACCTAAGATTATGCACTGCTGCGTGATGAAAGGACATGAGCTCTTCTTTTTCTTTCTTTCATTTTCCTTTTAAGACTGAGATTTTAGCTACGATATATCACAGGTCGTCGATGCTGCTTAGTTACTGATAAGTTAGAGAGCTGACTCTATGTTGGGGGAAGAAAAAAAACATCCCTTCGCTTACATGAATACTAAAAAAAAGGACTACAAAATGAATTTTCAAATCATCATCTGTAATGAAGTTGAACTGGAAGTATAAATTAACCACAGTATACAATTTTAGTACGTTTCTAACTATGGAAATTAGCCCGGACCGGAATACGATATCTACTGCACAATGTAATTTGCATAGGGTTGGCGTCTTATGCAACAAATCAAACTTGCTAGCAGCCGAATTTCTTGTTTTCCAGATTTTTCTTAACGAAATTTCATATTAAGAATAATAAATCCACAAATAGAAAGAAGATAATCGGAATATTAACCTAGGGTTCCAATCAATTTACAAACTCATAGAAACGAGAAAGGAGAGAGGAGAGAGAGAATACCAGGTCGGAATGAGGTAATAGGTTTCCTGCCGGAGAAGAGGGCGAGAAGTTGCCGGTGTAGCTGCCGAGCCGCCATTGAAGTGTTTGGTTAACTAGACCTTCACAACTATTAACTCCCCTTTCGCTCCTCTTTTTACACGGCCATTTCTTGGGCAGCAAATTATAAGGGGTTTGTTCATTATTTACACTAAGATCCCCTACTTAAAAACACCAATAAAATCATTACACTTAAGATTTTGTGAGCAAGATTTTGTGATTTTTTTTCCCTAAGCGGTGCAACCAATAAAATATCGCCACCTCATTTTGTGAGCAAGATTTTATGAGCTTATTTTGTGCTTCTAGCATTCCTCTAAAATCATTACACCTAAGATTTTGTGATTTTTTTGTCCCCCTAGTATTATTCTTCTATACTATACTCAGTTACTCACACTTTCAAAAATAAAGTCTCTTATTAATTTTAATGAACGTTCAATTAAAACTTTAACTTTTATATCCATAAATTTAATAATTTTGATGCAATTCTGAAAATTGATATTGATGATCAATCATTAAGAATAAAACTTTGTGATTAGAAAACTCTATTTTTGGATCTTGATTCGCATAGAAATTCAACATTTTCAAATTTCATGATCAAAATTTAATTAAATTGATCATAAAAATCAGAGTGAAACATCAACGAGTAAACTACCAAAATAGCGCGCGTACTATTCCAGATTATCATATTTACCTCCGTACTATAGAAACAATCAATCTAACGTGCGTACTATTTATAAAATAACAAAAATAACCAAAGTCATTATTTATGTTAATAGAAATAAACGGACGTTAGTTTTCTAACAAATATTATTATCAAAATTTACAAATTGGCCCCATAACCTTTATAGAATCATAACTCTCTTAAAAAGTACTGAATTTACCCATTTACCCTTATCAATATCCAAAGAATGAAACTTAAATACTCCATCAATAAACTGACCTTCTTGGTTTTCCCAAATTCAGTGTGACTTGTAAAAGGGAAAGAAAGAAACAAAATCTAAGCAGGCCGCCGTACCCACCTCGCACCTCCATATGTCGCCGCCGCCCTTTGCCGTTGCCCAGATGCCACATCTAACCTCGTCGCTATCCCTTCTCGACAAGCTTCCTCTCTCCCTCAGCACCTCAAACTCGACCGTCGCGCCCCCACAATACCCTGAACCGACGATTTCCCTTCTCTTTTCTCAGTTTGTCCCCCTCCTCTCAATCTCAGATCTTTGGATTTTAAATCGAGTCTAGATCTAGGATTTGTAAGTGTATTATTATAATTAGATTATTTATGAATATCTGTCATCACATTCCCACGGCCATGGTAAACCCTAGATTGCTCTCCTCTAAATTTCCCCCACTTCATAGCCGGCGACAGATATGGAGATCCCCTCTTTCCACTCCCCGATTCGCCCTTTCATCTCCTCGTGACTCCCTTTATCATTGTGATTAGGATAAAAAACCGTAATTTAAAAAAAATCCTATTTTTTTGAAATTAACCTAAATTTTGAAACCCAGAGTTCCTTTTCATGTTCTCAAGATTTGTATTTTTGTACGCTCATTATCATTTGCAAAATGGGAGATATTTGGTACAGTTATTATAGGGCTTAATTTTGATAGTGGTTTGTATGATTTTTCTCGTAGCACTGGCGGGCGGTTTATATGATTTGTGGACTCAAATTGGTGTTTGTTTAGATGGTGATTTGGTGGTGGCGACAGGGACACGGTGGGGGTGAAAAGGTCATTTTAGTACGTAATTAAGTGAGTTATGGTTTTGTTAGATTATGGGGTCAATTTGAATATTTTGATAGTAATATTTGTTAGAAAACTAACGCTCGTTAATTTTTATTTTTATGTTTAACAATTTTGGTTACTTTTGTTATTTTGTAAATAGTACGCATGTTAAATTGGTTGTTTCAATAGTACGGAGGTAAATATGATAATCTGAAGCAGTACGCGGGTCGTTTTGGTAGTTTACTCGAACATCAACTCCAGAGTAAAACATTTTCGGCCCAAGTGACTAACGTTACGTAACAACCCAGCTCTACCTTACCGACCGACCTCGGTGGACCTCTAGCGTGTTGACTTCATCTCACCAACATACTCCCTCCGTCCTTATTTACCTTACAAAAATTGCCATTTTGGGTGTCCTTATTTACATTAAAAAATCAAAAAAATGAAATTTTTAAACATTTTTTAAATAGTGGGACCCACTTGTCATATTCATAACAATTATCCACTTATTTTTCTCTACCCACTTTCTCTCTCTCACTCAACTATCTACACTCACAACACATCAACTTTACAATCATTTTCTTAATTTTTGTGCAAAGCCTCATTTTTCTAAAGTAAATAGTGACGGAGGGAGTACCATGGACTTTTAACAATCTAAACCAAATTCTTATTTCGTGTCTGATATGTGTCAACTCACGCACACTCTGGTCTCTGTGTCATTATTTTAATGCTCACACTCGTAAGACTCATATATTTCCTACATCTAGCAGATGTAAGGATTAGAGTGTTACAAATCTCCCGTATCCGTCCGTCCTTCTTTAACTTACAAAAAATGAATTCGCCACATTAATTAAGAAGAAAGTGAAAAAAAATGATGTGTTGTGAGTGTAGATGGTTGGCTGGGAGAGAGAAAGTGATATAAAAAATAGTTAGTGGATAGTTGTTGTGAGTATAACAAGTGGGTCCCACCATTTTAAAAGTAATAAAACATTTCCATTTTAAGATATTGTAAGTTAATATGGGACAACCAAATGAATAATTTTTGTAGATTAAAGAGGGACGGAGGTAGACGTGGCCATTGTAAACCGGAAACCGGCTAACCACCGGTTTGCAACCGGTCAAAACCGGCGGTTAAGGTTAGGATTTTCCAAAACCGGTAAACCACCGGTTAATAACCGTGAACCAACCGCCGGTTCAATCGGCGGTTTAACCGCCTAACGGCTATTTTATCAGCTTTTACACCTGGGCCCCCCACACTTCCCCAGGTCTGACACTGTCCAAAAACGGCTTGTTTTCAAACTAGCCGTTAGTTCACTTAACTGGGCGGCCAAAAATGAAAATTTTTTTTTGTCAAACATTGCAAAGATATAAATACCCCCTCCCTCCTAGCATTTTAGTTCCACACCTTCTCTCTACTCTTTCTCTCTCTACTAATTCCAAAGTCTCTCACAATCTCTCATATTTCCAGTTAGTTTGCAGAATTTTAGTCAGTTTTCTAACAAATTCCAGTTAGTTTTCTAACGAAATAACTTTTGTAATTTATTTCGAAAATTCCAGTCAGTTTTTTAACCATTTCCAGTCAGTTTCAAAACATTTTCCAGTTAGTTTTTCGAATTCCAGTCATTTTTTTTACTGTTTCAGTTAGTTTTTTTTTAACAAAATCTGTGTTTTTCATCAGTTTCAGTCAGTTTTTAGTTATTTCCAGTCAGTTTCACTTTCACAACATTTTCCAGTTAGTTTTTTCGAATTCCAGCCAGTTTTTTTTTTATAGTTTCAGTTAGTTTTTTGACGGTTTCAGATAGTGTTTTGACAAAATCTGTGTTTTTCATCATTTTCAGTCAGTTTTTTAGCGATTTTCAGTCAGTTTCGAAACAGTTTCAATTAGTTTTTTAACAAATGACCTCATCTCGAAGGAGCGGCAAGAACATGTTGATTCTTCCTCACTTAACCCACAATTTGAGTCACATTTTGACAAAAGTGAGCAAAATGTTGCTCAAAGTGGTAGGGCAAGCCGAGGCCGAGCTCGGGGCGTGGGAAGAGGTGGTCGGGGGCAACGTCAACCACGAGAATCCAAATCCGACACTTTTACGATCCATTTCCGAAAAGTACAAATTGACCCCAACGACTTTGTACATTTTCGAGCGGAATGCAACTATTGTACCAAAAGTTACGCGTTCACAAAAAGTGGAGGGCATGGATCATTGAACACCCACCTCAATAGCAAACATCCCGAAAAAGTTGGGATTGAGAGTGATCAAACTCAATTACAATTTGCTCAACTGAACACCCAAGGTACGTCTTCGGTCTTATTTAAGTTTAATAATGTCGTTTATAGGAAAGAATTGTGCAAATTTGTGTGTGTAAAGGGCTTGCTTTTAACTTTGCGGATGATGAATTTTATGAACGGTTTATTGGACTTTCTTTAAATCCGGCCGCCTCCAAAGTACCACGTACGA
This sequence comes from Campanula takesimana, assembly GCA_026119855.1. Lineage (NCBI taxonomy): Eukaryota > Viridiplantae > Streptophyta > Magnoliopsida > Asterales > Campanulaceae > Campanula > Campanula takesimana. The sequence goes on along the minus strand of JAOWBW010000357.1, from coordinate 848,379 downwards.
CTCTCGTACGCGATATTAAAAAAGTTGTTTTGGAATATAAACATTTTTTAATTAATGTTTTATCAAAATTAGATCAAAGAGTTTCAATTTGTGCCGATGGTTGGAGTAATCATTGGCAAAGAAATAGTTATTTGGGTGTTACATGCCATTGGATCGATAATTCGTGGACCGAATCTGCAAAAAATTGTTTAGTACTAATTGAGATGAGCACAACTTGAGAATCTGAATAAAAAAATTGCACCAAAACAGCCATAACCACATTCAAACAAATTGCATCAGAACTAAATCAAAACCTGCAAAAATCAGTAAAATCGAACCAATAATCTCCATTCGGATTAAGTTGCGAAAATTTCAAAATTATCCCCAACCTAAAACAACGGAATAAGTTCGTATGCTTATCATAATAGTAAGCTTTTGAAACCAAAGAAACAAAGGAAAAAAAACCCTAATCTCCATTCTCCCTGCATTGATCAACAAACCCCAACATAAACCCTAATTTTACAAACTTCAATTTTCATTACCATAAGCTTCAAGTGCTTCTCCAGTCAACCTACAAATCCGCCACTCATCCAACACATCAGCCCCCATTTCCTTGTAGAAATTGATCGCATTCTCGTTCCAATCAAGCACAACCCACTCCACCCTACCGTAACCCATCTTCGCCGCCTGCGCCGCCACCGCCGACAGCAACATCTTCCCGAGCCCTTTCCTCCGATAACACTCCCTCACGAACAAATCTTCGATGTAAAACCCGGGTTTCGCCAGGAACGTTGAGTAGTTCGGGAAGAACAGCACGAATCCGGCCACGACCACGTCGCTCCCCGATTTGAAGATCTCTAATTCTGGGTCTGGTACTGGGTAATCGAGATTTAGGGTTTTGGTGATCGGGGTGAAATGTGGGGATGGGGTTGACGGTGGGAAGGGGTTAGGGGAGAGTTCGAGGAGGAAGACGGTGAACGAGTGGAAGGGAGGAGCGGTGCTGTTGGAGTCGAAGAGGGTGGCGGCGAGGGAGGCTTCGGTGGTGGCGAAGAGGTGGGTGAGGCGTTCGAAGACGGCCATCTGGTGGATGAGTTTGTGGATGTGAGGGACGTCGAGGATATTGGCGAGACGGATTCTGGCGAAGAGTGGGTGGCCGACTGGGTGGTTTTCAGGGAGGGTGGTGTTCGGAGTGGGGGCTGGGGTGGGTGGCGGTGGTGGTGCTGCGGCGGCCATTTAGCTTATGGTAAAACTGTAAATTTAGTGGTCAGTTTGGGAGCGAATTGGAATTGTTGAGTGAGGTTCCAATTTTAGTGATTGGCCTAATGGATAAGGATGGTGGTTATAAAGAGGTGAGAGGGGTTGAAAGGTAATTATGGTAGGAAAATGGAAGGGTATTTTTGACTTTTACCCCAAGAGGAACTTGAGAGAATTTTCTAGTAGAATAATACTAGGGGCACAAAAAAGTCACAAAAACTTGCTCACTAATTTTATTGGTGTTTTTAATTAGAGTGTGACGGGTCCATTATCGATGCAACCAATAAAATATCGCCACCTCATGTTGGGAGCAAGATTTTGTGATTTTATTTTGTGCCCCTAGCATTACTCTTTTTTAGTAGTAATATTGTAAGAAAACTCAAATTACTTTCCATAATGAAGCATGTGCTTGGTAGGGGTGTTCACGGTCCGGTCCGGTCCGGTTTTTATCAAAATTTCACGAAATCAGGACCGAACCAATTATTCGGTTCCGTATAAAAATAGAACCATGACCAGACCAGTACATTATGAAAAATACAATATAATAACAAACTTTTGTTTTAAAACGCACCCGAAAGATTTTTTTTTTAACAAGTGTACTAACCGAGTAACCGTATTAAATGTATGCACAAGCATTGAAAAACACTAAAATTAAAAGAAAGGGAAAGAGTCAACAAAAGAATTTCAGCTACTATCCACTTTTGTTCACATAACTTGCCAAAAAAAAAAAAAAAAAATGCCTAGCTGAAAACCAATTTTTCACAGGTACTCCTAACCCTATTCTCAAATTACCAAACTAAAATCAGTTTTACACATTGATTCCATTCCTGTTGTACAACACAGCCCAAATCAAGGTACAACCCAATCTGATCATAACTCAGGTTGACCCGTCAACATAGTGCCCGGTTTTCCGTCTATGCCGACTATAATCCGATACAAACCTGAACGTAAGCCCGCACCCGTCAACTTTGCACTTGTACGGCCTCTCCCCAGTGTGCACCCGTAAATGCTCTGTCCTAGCCCATGCCCACTTGAATGTCATCTTACAACCCTTCCATGAGCATTTCAATGGCCTCTCATCTTCGTGGACCCGTAAATGTATCATCGCGTATTTATATGACCGGAATTTCTTACCACACCCTTTGTATGGGCACCTGTTTCGTTTCAATGCTTCATCTGCCTTTGTCTGAAAACCCGTTTTGTTGCCTTCTGTATCACGTTTGTGGGATCCATTTTTCTTCTTCTCGCCAGTAGCCATTTTTTTCACCTTCTTTGCAGGCTTCTCTTCGGTTGTGCTTAGCGTTGATTCTTTTCTACCCCTTGGTCTCAACCCTTCACATGGACTCTTTATGAAGCCATGGATATCAAATTGCCCTTCAGTTAGTAACTCAACTTCTCTCTTTCTTTTGCTTCCATTTGTTGACTTTGAGGTTGACCTCGAGTGGGCTTCAGAGGTGGTTTGGTCAACCTCTCGCTTGTCTCGTAAAGAACATTCCTCACCGCTACTACTATATGTTTCCTCAGCAGTGGGTCCATTTACGGATGTAACATTACTCGGGACGGGTTCATTTCCTGTGCTTCCATCAGAAGTCTCGGTTTCATGCTCATTTTCATCGATACAGTCGACATTTCTTACCTCCGTCTTTTTATCAGAACACCCCAAACCAGCTTCATCAACTGAAGATTTCGCTGATTTCTCGGAGTCAACTCCCATTTTCATCAATACATCTCCATTTTCAGCAAGATCAGATTTTTCTAACAGACCCAATTCCGATGAACTATTTCCTTCTGTTTCCAAATTACCAAGTTCACCCACAGAACCACGAAGCTTAGACTTGAAGAAGCGTCGTCTCGAATATTGAACGAGACAACCCCCTTTTCTAGCCACGTTGGTATCTGACTTTTCTTCTAACACCTCATCATTACAAACTATAATACTCTTAGATGATTTTTGACGGTCTACATTTTTTGCCTTCCTTCTTGAGCGAGTTTTTCTGGCTTTCCAATCAAGGAGTGACAAATCAGCACAAGGAGCTGAGTCAGCAAACAATCCATCTAGAGTCAAAGCATGTTGTACTTTCTCTGATGAAGATTTATTACCGAGCTTGACACACTGCCTTAGATTAATATTAAGTTTAGTAGTCCAATCTTCTTCACATTCGCCTCGTTCTTCATCAACAATTGCAAGATTTATCAAGTTAAGTTCATCCTTGCTTGCTTTGTCTAATGGAATCTCGTTATACCTGAAAGGCGTACCAATTTGCTCGGCAATGGCCGCAGCATGTGCCTTCACTTTTTGAAAATCTAGAAAGAAACAGAAAGGGAGTCAATGATCAAGTGAAAAGTTAATTCATGCCCAACTCTCACTATTACTCCCTCCGTCCCGGAAAGAAAGTCTCCTTGGACTTTTGATGGTCAACACAAGTGAGCTTTGACCAAATATTAATACCAACAACAATTTTTAGAATTTCACTAGGATGATTAGATTGTTTTTAGTATTTGGTCAAAATTCACTTGTGTTGACAACCAAAAGCCAAACGGGACTATCATTCTGGGACATGAGGAGTATAATTCATGCCCGACTCTCACTATTATAAGTTATTCTCTTACCTGAATGGCATATCACAAGCACTTTTGCTCCTCCTTTGGAATGCAATAGCTCTTTGGTTTGTCTTGCATGCTCCAAACAAAATATACGAGGTCGAAGATACCGAGAAGAAGTATTCCACCCCTTGATATGCTTAACTTCAGTAGAATGCTGTGAATCCTTCAATGGAGGATCTATATCTGACACCATAATTTGATCCTTGCCGCAAGAAACTGCGGTTTGCATTGACTCGGTGTTTGAAGATGTTCCATTCTGATGATCGGAGCATACTTTATCTTTGAGACTTTTATTGTGATCTGAAGGAAATTGAGACTCCATAAGACATTGAACTTGAAGATCCTGAATTATATGGCCATCCGTAGTCGTAGTATATAAGAATGCTGTTTCGCACGGTTGCACAACAGACATGAATGGAAAACCGAGGACCCCACAAGCCACACAAGGCAATGTCCCAGATTCAACTTGAAAATCACTCGACATATCATCATCACCCACATATGGGTCATTCATTGGTTCAGTATACAGGTAAATCTCTCTAATTGGATACTTCAAATTGTCATTTTCAGAATGAACATCTTTAGTTGGTGTGGGATCAACGCTGGTGCACACGTTATATTCTTTTTCGGAGGATGAAAGTGATTCGAGATCCCACAATAATGCATAATAAGAAGAACTTTTACTGAGCAGAGTGGTCAGAAGTTTGTTTTCATTTAATATGTCCTCAACAAAAGCCTTCTTTACTGACAGCTCCCTTTCATCTTTTTGACGATCTTTCAGACGAGAGCTTCGCACCCCTGGCAACAAGGACCTAGGCACTCTGGAATTTCAAACATTTAAAGTATATCCAACATGTAATTTTGAATTAGGAGGTCACTTGATTTCTAAAGTAATGATGAAAATGGAGAAACAAAAATCAAGGTAGAAGAGTGAAAGCACAAACATCTATGAAACGAATATACTACACGCGCGTACATGCATTCAAACACGCAGGCACCGAATTGATCTCCAAGCTTTACTGAATTTAGTGAATAACTATGGTGAACGCCTGAACGGTAATACAACTTACATCCAAATTGTGTCCTTCTATGCTTCCCAATGTTTTTTGTTTTTGCTGAAATGCATGATTCTTCTCTTTGATCACATTCGATGGAAAGATTGTCCAAGCTTCCGAGTTCTTTCGCTATCTTGGATTTATTATCCAAAAAGATGGAGAATTGGATGGAGACGTGGCTCATAGGATTAAAGCAGGTTGGTTGAAGTGGAAGAGTGCCACAGGGTTCCTTTGTGATCGTGACATGCCAAATAGATTAAAGGGAAAATTCAATCGTACGGCAATTAGGCCTGCACTGCTTTATGGCACTGAATGTTGGGCCGTGAAACAGTGGCATATTCATAAGATGAATGTAGCGGAAATGCGTATGCTACGATGGATGTGTGGGCATACAAGAAAAGATCGATTGAGAAATGAGGTGATCAGGGGTAAAGTAGGAGTTGCACCCATTGAGGATAAAATGAGGGAGTATCGTCTAAGGTGGTTTGGTCATGTGAGAAGGAGACCGAGTGATGCACCGATTAGGAGGCCTGAAGAGTGGAGAAGTGATAAAATGGCGAGAGGTAGGGGAAGACCCAAGCAAACTTGGATTAAGGTGATTGAAAATGATATGAGTTTACTCGGAGTGGATGAAGATGTGGCGTTGAAGAGGCCGGAGTGGAGGGCGAAGATTCATGTGAATGATGGGGGTTGATCGTACTTTTATTATTATTATTTATTTATTTATTTATTTCTCCATTTCTCTCTCTCTCTCTCTCTCTCTCTCTCTCTCTCTCTCTCTCTCTCTCTCTCTCCTTTTATCACGATGACATATGAGGATTCATGTTAGCCCACCCCAAATTATTTTGGGACTAAGGCTTTGTTGTTGTTGTTGTTGTTGTTGTTGCATGATTCTTCTCTTATCCCACGCATAAAACTCATGCATGAATTTCCTCACTATCTAATAATAACTAAAACTCGAGTATGAAAGTGAAACGAGAAACCACAATATTACCAAATTCTGTATGAAGAACATCAAGGATATTTCATACTCCATCCATGTACAATCCTCTCTCAACCTTTTTGCCATAAAAATTGCATTTGTACTCTTGTCTTTCATATGTATTTACAGTATTTTGACCTACATTTTTATTAAATGAATACCAAAAACAGGATGAACTCATTAACTCAGGTATCAGTTTCTTCTGAAATCCCACATCTGGTTATCCATGTTCATGCTCGGCAGGGTGTTCCTAAGTTTTTACTCCACAAGGCACTATGATCTATTAGGGATTTTCAGCTCCACTAGATATTGAGCCTACAATTTTGTGGCCGATCCGACCCCTCTTGTTCTCATATGGTCATTCGGGGTGTCTAGGAGACAATTAAAATACAAATCTTTCTGTGAAGTTTCAACGTGGCACAAATTGGGAAATTGGCTGGTGCAGACAAAAACAAAGTAAGAACAAATTTGTACAGAGTAGTTGATTTATTTATTAAATTACTTTGAGTTGCATGGCCAAGGAACTAGTTCTGCAAGCATTTACCATTTCCTTCATCAACTCAGCTAACGCCTTACGAATGTTTGAAACTTGTGTTAAGTTGTGAACGACCTAGATGGCATAACAGGAACTTGTGTCTACTAATTTAATTATTTAAGATAAAGTTGAACCCGACATTGTCCCTTAAGTTTCACTGGCACTAGTAACAACCCAAATTTAGTTCCGGGCACTTGATAAGGATCACAATTGGAATCTATAAACTGTCATCACTCAGATAGTGGAAACAGTGATGCAAATCAAAATTCATAAACACATAATGCATGTGTAAGCTGACCTTGAGATAAATGACATGGTCAATAGGTAAAGAAGCTGTTGATGCGAAAGCATGGGAAGATGATTCATAGCAGCTCTACGTACTGCAGCTTCCTTGGCTAATGTTAGCCATTTCGGAGTTCCAAAATTAGCAGCTTCCCCGCAATTAAAACCTAGAGTGAAAGACGCGTGATATCAGGGTCCATTAAACGAGCATAAACAGCTTTAGTCATAATATGTTGACTCGGATAAGATGAAAAAAACTTAGAAGAACTATGGAAATTGGATAGAGCATGAAAATAATCGCCATGTAATCCTGAATTTATAGAGATAGATAGCACAGGAAAACAAATGGAATATAATATCAAGAAGTCTACTTCCACGTACTTCCAGTTGAGAAACAAAGGATGTTCATAGTTGTTCACACGTGAAACCCTCAAAATCATATCGACTGTCATATCGTAAGATTTTGAACAAATTTTAAAAACAAATACTAGTATTAATAACCTCAATAAGCAGATCTTCTATTTGTGTCTTTATTTTGACGTAGCAGTAATAGTATTCACATGATTGACTACTTCCCACCATGGTTGCAGGATTCGCTCCCCATGGCATCGATTCGCCGGTATCGAATCGCGTATCGATTCGTGTTCCGATACCTTGTAAAATCTCTTTGAATTCACAATTAAGGTCCTCTAAATTTGAAAAGTCTTTGTTGCAATAAATAAATATTGTACATTAACTAGTGATAGGTTTCCAAGGATAACTTCAAACAACTCTAGAAATCTGAAAAGCCACGTTGTCATATCAAGTAGCTGCTAACCCTCAGTCCTCACTACAAATACATGTTTGCCAAAGACTATTCCCACAAACCAATCATTTCCAAAAATCAAATAATTGTAATACTCTCGCGAATCGTAATAATTGTAATACTCTACGTATCGGATTCCGTGGGTTGAGCGAATCGCGAATTCGTATCGCGAATTCGAATCGGACGAACTACGAATCGTGCAACCCTGCTTCCCACCACCCACCACATTTTACTTCATTAACATAAGTACATTAAATTTACATTCTATTTCCATCAACAATTATCACAACTTATCCAAGTTGGATCTTCAATTCTATTTTGGTCCATATTTCAAAGAAAGACCAGAGAACCAAAATGAATACTTGTATTAGATAGCAGGGGTTACAGAACACACACACACACATAATTACTATATAACGAGAGGAAAAAAAAAAGTTCAACTCAGCGAACATCAACAAGAAAGCATCAATATACATTTACTGTGACCTAATCAAGCTAAAATACTGGTTGTGTAAACATGCTGAAGTAAAGTAAAAGTGGACTACGAGCATACAATTAAAGTGTAAACTTATAGAGATTGATTGTTAAAACTCAAACCAAAGTGATTGGAAAAGAAGAATCGACCATGCGAATGATCTGGGTTTCTGATTGGGGGACATGGGGTTTAAAAGTACTCTTTTGCTATAGAAAATGAGCAGCTGAAGGCAACCGCCATGAAAGAGAATGAATTGGCCCTATTCTGGTCTGCAATTTAATGAACAGTGAGTACTTTTGAAATGATCATTCCGTCTTCTTAAACCATTGGGTATTTTGGTCCAGTGATAATGGGCCATTTGTTAGGATACCCTTGAAGGGGGTATCCTAGTAGCTCCCCGTATACTCCATCCATCATGAAAAGATAGTCCCATTTGACTTTTTAACTTTTTAGGGGCAATACAAGTGAACTTTAACCAAACATTAATGTCAATCTAATCATCACAGCAAGATTCAAAAAAATTATTGATAAATCACTTAATGATTTTTAATTACAATTTTAGATTTTCACTAGAATGATTTAATTGACATTACTATTTGGTCAAAGTTCACTTTTGTTGACCATAAAAACTTAAATGGGACCATCTTTCCGGGACAAAGGGGGTGTAAATATGTGAGTGGTAAAACATTTACCTACGGAAGTATGAAAGTAATGTTATACTCCCTCCATCCCAAAATGATCTTCATACTTTTTTCGTAGTTACTACGAAGGTAATTTGAACAATAAGTATGGGTTGATTTAATTATCCTAATGAAAATCTAAAAGTTGTTTGTGACAGAATTGTTGAAGGTGTATCAATAACAACTTTCAAATTTTCAATAGGATAATTCAATCAACTCAAACTTTATGTTCAAAACAACTTTGTAATAACTATGAAAAAAGTATGAAGATCATTTTTGGACGGAGGGAGTATGTTGTAACAAAGAGTTCATTCTCCCTTCCAGCAAAGCTAAACAATGGCAGCCACTTCTCTATCTTTTCAGTATTATCTCAGTCCCCAAAACTGTTATTTATAAATCATTAAGTGATTTATCAATAATGATTTTTATTTAATTAGGATGATTAGATTAAAATTAATGTTTGGTCAATGTTCACTCGTGTTGACCATCAAAAATAAAAAAGGACTATCTTTCCGGGATAGAGGGGGTAGTATATAGTGTGTTAAATTGTGGTTTAATAATTTCCATATGTTGTCTTTTCAATATAGGAAGTGGACTGTTTTTTCAGACGGATGGAGTAAATTAAAGAAGCCTTTTTGCTTCGTCCAGGGAACATACTTTATGCTCGGGTTTCATAAACAGAAGCTTTTGGGTAACCAAATCATCCGGTGTTATAAGTTAATGAAGGGGCATGAGTTTCAAAATATTTGTCCTTAATGTAGTAACTTTGAATATTCTTAAAATATCTGATACCCAAAAAGCAATGTCAGCATACTCCAACTAGACTTAACCCAGCCATCTTCCCGATTACTTCTTTTCCACATTTTACCCCCCCCCCCACCCCCACCCCACCCTACCCTACTATGCTCATTCCAAAGAATCACCTTGGCGGTTAAACCAACCACACTTGTATCATTCCGAGTTAATGCCATTACATCTAGGTTAGATCTTATCATAGTTGTTGCAATTGTCGGACATCCTGACTAAGGCTTATTGGTCCACGACCAAACTAAGACCAATTAATTTTCTCTCATTAACCTCCTACGGGGTTTACTTTACAACCCCAGAAGAAGGTTCAGGTGAAAATTTATTTTTCTAGTTTCATTGCACATTGATTTAGCATTATCACTACCCCTATACTCATTTTACTAACAAGTCGTTACTTAGTTGACCAATAATCCATCTAACAAGTATACTAGTAAAACAATATCCACGTAAACGAACTGAACGATAGTTACCATGGCTAAATCCTATATGGTAAGCCCTCGGAAAAGTCACGACAAATTCACCAGGGTTCTGTACTAACCTGTAGAGCAAAACAAGAATAGAGTTCAGCGAAATAGTAGCAGCAGATAAGTAGATTCAAATATATCAGCCTATAATTATACATAGTCCATGTAAGTCAAAACTGTGCCATCTTAAGAACCCCGCCCATCGTTAGAAAGTGATGAAACAGGACCCTACGAAGAGATCTAAGCTAGAGGAGAAATAACCCACCTGCAACATGGAATGCCAGATGCAACAACTACCTCTGGTGATAGAAGAGTAGTCTTCTCCCCCAAGAGTGTCAACGCAGCTGTGAAGAAACAAGGATATGGGCAGAAGTCAAAATTTGCTAAAGAAGTCATATGAAGCCTCACAAATCTTTTTGGCATAAACCTTCGCAGTAGCAAATGAAGATGATACAGTCGCGTGGTTAATCACATATAAAGGAATCTTGTATGTTTGAAAACAAATTTAGAGCAGAAATCGATTCAAAATGCAGTCTAAATCTGGGGACTGCTGCAATTCTGGGCGTTATAAGTAAGCGCAATTGTGACCTACTTTATGGATAACTAGAGATGCACATGCATTCAAAAGCGGTTTTAGGCCAACCAGGGCAAACTGGTACACTTCAGAAGGAACAGGTTAATCTAGCTATAATTTTCACTTTCAATACTAAAGGCAAATGCTCTTTTCAACAACTCAAAGAATCCTACTTTCAGAAACATATGAGATTCAATAGTTCTCGTTAGCCACATTTGGGAACATGAAATTCACAGGGGAAAGGACGGTCATAAGAATAAAATCATTTCTGCTCCAGGTACAAGAATAAGGCATTGATTCTTTAATCTAATGTCAAGAGGATGTGGCCTACCATTTGACCAATGCGTACTGATAATCAAGTTCAGAAAACAATTGCTCATATAGCTTTAATGATAAAATATAAGCTGGAAGCCTCCTTCCACAGACGACCTGAGGTTCATTTATATTGTAACTTATAAATTTTGGGCAAGCAAATGATGGCCATGGTTTTACTCGGAAAAACTGCGCTAAATCCAGAAAGCAGCTAAACACAGAAAACGATTTAACGCTCGCAGGCAGAGCACACTAATACCCCTTGCGTTGAATTCACAAGAAGATGATGCAATGGTGATGAAGTTTTGAAGATCTGATATATAATTTACAATTACCGACTACAATCTGATCCATAATTTAAGCATCTACAAATCTACAATTGTTAAGAAAATAATGACACCTGATCACAATAACATCAATTGCATGGATAAGTAGATTGACTGAGAGTAAGGAACTTGTGAATGTCATACAGTACCATAAATGAGTTAGCCTAATCGTTAAGTAGATTGAGAACATGCAGACACCAACAAGTAACATCACATAAAACATCCCCAAAGAATAAAGGGAAATATAACAAGTTTTCACCACCAGGGTATTTAATAAGTACTACAAGCATCTTACATACCTAACCGATCAATGTTTCCTCCATAAGCACGTGTACGAATTACTTCTTCAAAAGTGAATGCGTAATCCCCTGGTATAGAATACCAAGTCTTTTGAGAGCCGGTGTGAAGGAAATTCAAGCTATGAAGTTCATGATCTTCAACATGCCAAGCAAACCAGCTGAACAGCATACCAATATATATCATGGGAGAGGTAACACCAGGGATATCATCTGGCATGAAACGCGTAAGAGATCCAGCTGACCGTGCAATTACTTGCAAATTCCAAGGACTATTTGAAAGCTTCCAACCAGAAGTACCTTCCATCTCATTACCAGCATCTGAGACCTTTTGCCTGGGCAATTTTGACATTTGATCTGATATCATATTTGATGAACTAGTACTGGCCTTGGATATTTCAACACAAGAATCAGGAATATTTTTTTCGGGTTCATCTTTACTTTCATCATTATTGCTCTTTGTATAAACTTGATCTTTATTGAAATCGGAACATTCTTCACTGTTTCTAATGAATGTTCCCCGCTTCCTCCTCCTCCTGAATCTACGAAAACATCTAGATGGCCCCTCGGGTTCTCCAAACCCCGACCCAGGAACATCATTAGCATACTCAATATATACAGGCTTCTCATGAGATGCCTTCCAAAAGAGTGTCTCTATCACTAACGGAGAAACATCTTTAACTGTACTCAATTGACTTTTGGCGAACGTCTTTGACTTTGACTCAAACTGCTCCAATGTATAGATTTCCCCACTCTGCCATACTTGCTTATGAGCTGAAGGCAACTGCGGTTGACCACCCGAACCACCTTTTCCTTTCTTCCCATTGAGACCCAATTCTTGCTGCCTGGTAGTGAACACCGCCCGAGACTCCCCCTTACTTACCCTAACCCCATTTGACAAAGAACCAACATTATCCCCCAATTCAGGGCACTTCAAAAGTGACTTATTTAAGTTTGCAATAACATATTTTTTCGAAGGCCTAGGAAATGGTGGGATAATTTTACATATACCAAAGGCACTAGCTTCCTTCTCGATCTTCGATATATAAGCAATTGGGTCCGCAAATTCAGTGTCAGAGGGGCGAAATTCAGGTGCGAATGGCAACCCTTGAAGCCATTTAGGGATTTCCACATCCCTCATTTCCACCAAGAATCACCAACCATAACACAATTATACACACACAACTAGTCAAGAAAAACAAATGGGCAATCAAGATTTATCGTGAAACGTATAAACCCTAGAATTTGTCTGTGATGTGGGGTTGAAGATGATTTTGGTGGGGGTCTGATTTGATTCCTAGAATGCAATTAATGTTGAAAATTGAAGAAAATTAGGGCAGAATTGAAGGAAGGTATGAACAGTAAAACCTGTTAACTTCAATGGGGATGAGTTAGGATTGACCTCCAAAAGCCCCAACGGTAGAGAGAGAACGAGTGAGGGAGAGAGTAGAAGAGAAATTTGTCTACGCCGTGACGGACATCTTGACTTGACCTGCGCAAGGTAGAATAATTGTTCCAGGTTTAGCTTAACGTGAGCCGAAGGTCAAATTGCTTGTTATTGGACCCTATTTTCGATTGGATTGGATTAGATTTGACCAGTGGGCACGAACCCGCTGATTATTAATGTGTAAAAGTAAAGTAGGAGAGAGAATGAGTGGGGAGAATAGTGAATTGATTGGTGTTGTGAGTATAAAAGTAAAATAGGAGAGAAAATGAGTGGGGTGAATAGTAGAGATTTTTGCCATTTTAAGAATAAAACTCTTAGACGTATATAAATAAAAAGTAGGATTCTTACTTTAAGTCGGAGGGAGTATTTTTTTACTACTAGTGTTGCGATACACGGAGAGTATCTTCCCCCAAAATATAAAAGTACGACCAAGTACTACTCCCTCTCCGTAAATGAGTGTCAATTTTCAAAAAAATCTTTTTTCCAAAATGAGTGTCTTTTTTAATATAACTTTGGCCCTAAATGTTTTTTTTCGAAATTTTTTCACGGTCTTTTTATACGTGCAAAACTAAATATTTAGAAATGAGATTACAAGATTATATATGAATCTTTGCCACCAAATTGTACAAAAAGTTGAGAATTTCAGATGTCCCTTAAAATGAAATTTGGACACTCATTTAGGGACAGAGGTAGTACTAAGTACCCACTGCTCCTTCCGTCTCATTTTAAGAGTTAATTTTTTTTTAAATGATGTTCAATTTTAAGAGTCAAAATCCTAAAATGGAAAGTGGGTTTTGCATGTCATACTCATAACAATTATCCTCTAATTCTTCTCTACCTCACTTTCTCTCTCCTACCCAACTATCAACACTCACAACACATCACATTTTCCTTAATTCTTGAACTCACCCATTTTTTGACTCTTAAAATGAGACGGAGGGAGTATTTAAAAATATTGGTTTGTCAATATTAGTACCTAATTTGTAATTTAGATAATCTTATTATTATAAGTATATACTACTACTAATATATACTCCCTCCGTCTCAGAGTATATGTCCACCTTTCTTTTTTAGTATGTTCCAGAGTATATGTCAACTTCCAAAAATAGCAAAGAATATTTACTATTCCTCCAATTCATTCTCTTTCCTACTTTACTTTTATACTCACAACACCAATCAACTTACTATTCCCTCTCACTCATTCTCTCTCCTACTTTACTTTTATACTCACAACACTTACATCAATTCCACTACAGTATTTCTTAATCTCCTTGTAAATGAGAGTGTGTATATATAATCTGAGATGGAGGGAGTACATGTTATTATACTCACAACCCTTAGATATGCTCTAATCATGATGAAAAACAGTTTTGATGTCCAAACAGAAGGATGACGAACCCACTTATTATTGCAAGTGTTTTTGAACAATTTTGGTTCCTTCCAAAGAATCTACGCTTAGGGTAAGATGCTTAGCACTTTTGCAATTTATTTTTCAAGAAAGTAAGATTTACAATCCGATTCTCGATTTTTGTTGTGAATTTGTATGAACGAAATCAAAGTAACGTATTCCCTCCGTCCCGATTTAATGTTTTTAGTTTGATTTTACACGCTTATTAAAAAACTAAGACAAATTTGTATCAAGAATAGTAGTGTGTAAAGGATATAAGTGTCCATTCATAAAACAAGTGGGTGAAAAGTAGATGAGTAAGTAATGTTTTTTTGTAATATATGAACTTTATGAAGATAAGGATGTCCAAAACAGTCATGGGCGGATCTTATGTGTAAATAGGGGGTACACGTGCACCCGGTCAACCCAATTTTTTTAACTAATTTTTTTTTTTTTTTTTACTAAGTGCACCCCCAAAAAAATTAATTAGAGTGGTAATTTAACTAGAAGGGATGTGAACTTAGTAAAAGAAAAAGTTAACAAGTTATTTAGTGTAAATTGTGTACTTGTTTTCTTTTATGAGACAATTGTTTTGAACTTATATACTTAATTATGTACTTGAATATAATTACGTTTTAAAAATTTTTGGTATGGAGTTATTTAGTGTAAATTATGCACCCGGTGGTTGAAAATCCTAGATCCGCCACTGAAAACAGTATTCATCAATAAAGCAACTAAGGACCTTAAACTGGGACATACCAAAAAAGAAAGTAAAAACTTTAAACTGAGACGGTGAGAGTATCATGCAATAGTGGTATGAGGAACATATATACCATTTTGCAAGAATCAAATGAATAATTGCTTTTCAACGTCAAAATAACATCGTTATAAAAAAAAACTAAAGAAAGATGATGAACGACCCCCTCAACAAACAAAAAAACCCATAAAATGTTAGTTCATCCTTACAAAATCATCGTGAACCAAATTTTGAGCTTGTGCGTGTAAATGATCAGCTCTGATACCATGATAAAGTCGGATGTTCTATCTCAAAATCAAATAGCTATGAGTGGAGTAGCCCTAAATCTTTATCTATAAAAGACTTGGCTTGTTAATTCCCAATGTGTGATAAATATTCCAACACCTGCCCTCTCGTCTTTCCTCTCCTTTCATCTTCAACCCCCTCCCTGATGCTACCGGAAAAAATGGATATGCCCGAATAGCAACGGAATTTGAGTCTAGCTGAAGGAAATCGACCTTTTCTTTGATTGAGTCCTGCACACACGAGATAAACGTAAACTGCGCCGGGGGCTCTCCGGCAGAAGCCCCTCCGGCGTGAGAATCAGTTCACGGAATAATCTCAAAGTACCGAATAGAAAGGTGTACTGTGTGTGCGTACTTCCACATACCTGTTAAAATGAACGAAGGCTCCCTTATATGCATTGATGTCAGGTGCACCGCACGTGCTTTCCCGTCATGTGCCTTGCGCATGACCTTTCCATGTGATGCTCGTGAATATTTCCATCTGTCCTTCTCTGATTGGTTCTCACGCTTTCCCATGCAGGGACGTTAATTCCTGACACATTCTGTTATTATTGATCGGATATTGTGGGGACCACGTCACACAAGGTGTTTACGTAAATAAACATATCCTACTGAATATGTGCGGCATACAAGCCGTTACCAAGCCGCTCATATTTTCTATGCCGGAGAATACCTCAAGTGGGCCTCATGTTGGGCTAGTTGTGGAGATTTCTCGCCATATTATTTATTAACGGGCCTGATTTATCAAACTCAGTAATACTTACGGGCCAAGCTCAATACGATGGGCATTGAAATAAATAAATCTTTAAATTCTGGCGACATCAGAAGCCCCCAATTTCGAGATAGAGTCCATTCATGGTTTCGGCGAGAAATTCACATGGCTGTCACCTCACATGCTTTATCGTAATCTCAAGCCTCCTTTGGTGAATCTTGATGTTGCTACGTGTACGGTCCTTGATATCGGTCGAGTACAGTTGTCTCTCTCTTATGAACCGTCGCTTTCTTTGGGCACTTGTTTCGAAAAAAGAGAGGGAACTCAGAGTTTTTTCGAAATATTGACCTCTAATCAAAACGCCGCCTATTAAACACCCGCCCCTTCGATTTAAAAGCAGGAAATTGCCCCCTCTTTGCCTTCTTTTATTCTTTATCAGCTCACTATCATTTTTGTGTGAACCCTAAAATCCCCAAACTCTCGATTCTTAGTGCTTTCCCCTTTTCACCTCAAATTGGTCCGAAATCCCTTATCAAATCCCTAATTCAAGTTTGGATTCTCCTTTAACTTCCAGTTGCGCCGGCCGCCTTCCAAATTTTTGCACAGTTCGTGTCTTTTCGTCCGTAGGGCTTACCTCGTCACTTATCATTTGCTTTTCGTCGACTCTCCAGGTACCTTCACAAACCTTTTTCCCTTTCTCGCCATTTTCCGACCGATTAAGACTTGCTTTCCAATTTATATGGCAAGAACTAAACTTTGCGTTAGAAAGATTAGATATGGCCAGTGCTGTAAATCCGGCGGGTTTTACAGAAAAGATATGGGTGTTTGGATGAGAATTTCCCGTGATAACCTGGTTTCTCTTATGACCTCTCATGGGGCTGATTTTGCCGTTATAAACGCTCTTGAAATCAAGGGTCGCCTTGTTCTTAATAGGGCAGCCCCCATGTCGCCCACCTTCTTTAACTCTCGCGACTTATGTCAACATATTTGTAACTTGTATAAAATTGCTTTAGAAGATGATTTGTCTTATGTAGATAATTTCGCCTCTTCCAATTTAATCCGTCGGCGTCGATATAAACAGGTTCTTTTTTCTTCTAGTGATTCTGGCGAGATGTCAGATCTGGCGGGTCGGCGATCTCCGGTCATTCCTTCCTCAGACCCGACAGGTACCTATCCCTTCCCAACCAATTCTTCTTTCAATGTTCCCGACTCTTCATCTCGAGATAACGAGGCGGGTCCATCTAATCCTTCTCATGCCGATGCTGCCGGAGCCCCTCACTCAACCTCAACTTTTGTGCGGCATCACATTACCCCCTGGCACACCAAATACGGGATTGATCATATAAAATACCACATAGCTCCCTTCCAGGGTGATACCTCTCTTGAACTTGTGCGAAGACGTGAGGACGGCATCATTGTTTACCCATCTCAATTAGAAGCCGGCCTCCGGTTTCCCCTTGATCCCTTCATTAGCTTGATCCTTCATGAACTTCAAGCCGCCATTGTTGAGCTTCACCCTAATGCCATTAGAATAATAACTTGCTTTATAGTGGTTTGTAGGGCCCTACGTAAGGAACCCTCTCTTCCCCTTTTGATTCATTTTTTCTTGAGCTACCAACATAAAATGGATTTTACTAACGGTTCATCTGAGATAATGCTGTCCTTAAAATATAGACCTGGTATCAAAATGTTCACATCTCTTCCTGATAAAGTTCACAACTGGAAACATGGACCCTTATTTATCGTTTCCCGCACTGGATGGACTCATCCCTGTTATCTCAAATCTCTGAAAACATCCTTGGGTAAGAAAAAACCATTAAGTTCCGCTGATAAATTGTTTGAAACTCGCGTTCTTGACCTTATCTCGCGAACTCCTGATTCTCCAAATGCCAAAATATCATGGAGACGGATTTTACGGGATCGTAAATTGCTTTGCCAAGTAGGCCTTTCTGATAATTTCCCTGCCGAACCGGCTCGTGTCGCCATGGTTTTTCCACCTTGTTATGCTGGGTGGGAGGTTCATTCTGAAAATTTGTTATCATTTGAATGTCGCCTCTGTGGTACTCCCGGGGAACATTGTCCCGCCATGCTAAACGTCTTGAGTAAGTTTTATTAGTTTTACTTCATCATTTCATTGTTTGTCTTACCTTTTATTCGCTAACCTTGTTCTTTATGTTTGTACTCCCAGACGTTCGGAATATGAGTTCAGGATCCCGCCATAACGCTAACTTGGAGTCCGAAGCACTTCGCCGCCGGCTTGCTGAGGCCCGCTCTGGCCACTTAAGCCGCCTTGACTCAGACTTAGACTTGCCATTATCAAACGATGGGAAAGATGCCGATGCTATTTCTGCTGCCAAGGCCGAAGTGACTTTAGCTAGGAGGGCTGCAGTTAGGCCCTCAAAGAGAAAAAGAAGAATATTGGAAGCTGAAGAAGACAATGAAGGGACGGAAGAAAGTGTCTCACATGAGCAAATCCAGACCCGAGACGAACCATCCACTGGTCTACCCTCTCATGAAGATTTGGGAAAATGGATTATTGAAGAGGAAGATCCAAGCCACCATGATGATACTCAGGCTGTCCATGAAGGTGAAGGTATGGCTGATGATGCTTTAAAGGGGGAATACATCATTGAAGACTTAACTGGGGACGATGATCATGCTGGTTCTCCCATTCCGCCATCGCCCTCTCTGAATGTCGCCTCAAATGTTGGCAAAGCCAGCTGGCTGCAAGGAGGGTTTATCCGGCCCTCTGACCTTGATAGCCTTGGCGACCTGAATGAGGAAGCCATCAACAGGGATGCGCCTTTGAAAGGTTTGATTACTGCAGCTCATGACGAGAATGAAATCATACTGGGTTGTGCAGCTATAAAACGAGCTGCGGACACATTACAAGTTGATAATATGGTGAACCGGGGCAATGATGATCTCTTTTACGCCGTGGGCGTAAATTTCTCTTTGGTGTATCATCTTTTTTCACATAATTCTTTTTCCTTTTTCCTTCTTTGAACTTAATTTTCACCTTTGAAATCTTCATTTCCCGACAGTTAGGCAGCTCTTTGACGGCTTATCACTGTAAAGTTCAAAAACTCGCCGCTCAGCTAGTGGATAACGAGGCGTTATTGCGCAAGGCTTCTAAAACTCATGAAGGTTTGACTCGGAGAGTGGCTCGGCGGGATGCCACGATCAATGAACTACAGGATGCTAATATTGCTTTACAGAAAAAACTGGAGGCAAAAGAGGCTTTGCAAAGAGAACTGGATACGGTTAAGGCAGAGTTTGATGCCGCAAAAATGGATTATTTGGCCAGTGTTGGTCTTTTAACTGGGGAGAACCAACGTCTAAAAGATGAGAATCAGTGTTTATTGGAAGAGAACCAAAAAGTGAAATCAGAGCTCGCTGTTCATGCTGAAACTTCGGCCAGATTAAGGAGCAGGCTTCCAGAGCTCTTACAGAATCTATGGATATAAGTGATCAATCTATTCTGCAAGTGATGCGTGCTGCTGCTGCTGATCGGGAAGAAGTTCCCGCCATTACCATGGAACGCCTAGCGAAATGGGGTTCCGAAACTATTTTTAGCGCACAATCTCGCCGTGGCCATTCTCTGGTGCCTTACTCTAAAGAAGAGCTTGATACTTTGAAAGGGGAGGACATCATATTGAAACGACCCAAGTGGATTCCTCCTCCCATTCTTAGACCAAATGCTGTCACTTTATGGGGCGATTTGTGCGAGGAAAAGAATGCTGCTCTTGATGCCGCTCGCAAATCTGCTCTTGCCGCCTCTGATCAGAGTCATGCCGATGATGATCAGAGTGCTAAGGCCCTTTAATTTATGATCTTTCTTGAACATCTCTTTTCAAACTTTGTTTAGCTTTATTTACCGGCTTGCATGCCGTATCTGACTTTTAGGGCTTTGCGTGCCCGTGTTCGAATACATTCTCTATGTTTTGTTTGACTTGTGATGTTGCAGTTTACTTGGTGTATTTACATTATTATTTCCCCTTTGAGAAGCAAGGTTGTCTTTAGGCTACCTTGCTTTTCTAGTCTGATCGGTCTTCATAATCCTTTGCTTGTCGCTTCAGACTAATTACTTTGTCCTTATGTCGCAAATTGCTTATACAAGTAGCGATTTGCTGAGGTTTATACGAGTAACCTTTCCATTACATGTCGCAAATTGCTTATTCAAGTAACAATTTGCTAAGGTTTATACAAGTAACTAGGGATGGCAATTTTACCGAACCCGATCCGTATCCGAGACAATCCGACCGGGGATGGGTGGGTTTGGTAATAGGTTTTAAAAATCCGGCGGGTTCGGATACGGGTTCGGATTCTGTCCGAGATCCGTCCGTATCCGACCCGTATACAATCCGGGGATGGCTATTTACTATTTTACCCTTATGTTAAATTATAATTACAACCCCACCCATGTTTATATATTGTGTCTGTGAGTGTGAGGCGAGAGAGGTAGCATAGGGTTTTCTTTCTTTCTTTTTCAATACCGCCGTCAAGAGAGAGAGAGGTCGACCGCCGACGCCGACGATTGAACCGAGCGACCGAGTCACCGACCTCATTGACGACGACGATGACGCGATGATCCGGCCACGAAGAAGAAGAAGAAGAAGAAGAAGACGACGACGAACACGAAGAGAGAGCAAGGATAGAGGACGGACCTCATCGACGACGACCTTGGATCTGGGCTAATCATCGCCGTCTCTCATCTCTCTCCCTTCACCAAATCGAAGTCAAAGTCAGGTACGTTTTCTTCGTGATTCATTTGATTTTTGGGATTCGATTTTCCGTTTTCCGATTGATTTGATTTTCGGATTCGATTTTCCTTAATTCCGATTGATTTTAGGGATGAAGGGAGTAACATTTTTGTGAGTAATGTGAAATTTGTTCAATTTTTACAGGTTTTTATCTTTAATCTGCAAAATGAAAACCATTTCTTAGACTTAATAATTTTTTTTTTTTTATTAAATTGGGCGGATCTTCGGGCGGATATGGATTCGCCCCTAGCCGGATACGGACGGATACGGATATGGCTTCAGTGACCTCGGGTCGGATACGGGTTTTGCAATATCCGGACCGTATCCGACCCGTTGCCATCCCTACAAGTAACCTTTTCATCATGTCGCAAATGTTTATACAAGTAACATTTTGCTAAGGTTTATACAAGTAACCTTTTCATCATGTCGCAAATGTTTATACAAGTAACATTTGCTAAGGTTTATACAAGTAACCTTTTCATCGCATGTCGTAAATTTCTTATACAAGTAGCAATTTGCTAAGGTTTATACAAGTAACCTTTTCATCATGTCGCAAATGTTTATACAAGTAACATTTGCTAAGGTTTATACAAGTAACCTTTTCATCGCATGTCGCAAATTGCTTATACAAGTAGCAATTTGCTAAGGTTTATACAAGTAACCTTTTCATCCCATGTCGCAAATTGCTTATACAAGTAGCAATTTGCTAAGGTTTATACAAGTAACCTTTTCCTCGCATGTCGCAAATTGCTTATACAAGTAGCAATTTGCTAAGGTTTATGCAAGTAACCTCAATCATTTTGCCAGCGCGTGATGTCATCAAGGTCTTGTCATTTCCGTCATCTTATACACGTGTACGGTGTACAATGTGCAGTCCATCTTTATTGCAAATGACGTCAGAGTTACGATCGCCGCTGGAGTTGAGGGAATCATAATCTAATGAGCTCTGACATGAATCCCTTGACGTGATAGTTTTAAACTTCCATTCTCATCATTACCTCGAGAACTGTGTGAGCGCTTATGCGCATTTATGGTGACTTTTGGCCTTTTGACTCTCCGTATTCTCGGTCCTATAAAGGAAGTAACCCTTGCCTTCATTTTTTACTTACCCATTTTGCCTTGCTCCTGTTCCTATTGCAACCATGTCTTCCAGCTCCTTAAATCTTGAAGACCATGATATGGGGGGGGGGGTGGGATTCTGACGCCACTTACCCTCCACTTCCCCCTACTCCTCCAGAGCCTGGTCCTATTGATAGTAATGGTGAGCATTCCTCCCCCATCGCTTCTCCTACTTCTGATGATTCCTCTTCCAAAAGCAAATCCTCCCATCCCGACGAATCTGATGAAGCGGAACAGGAGAATTCCGATGAACCAGACGGGGGTAATACTGCTGATGGTCTGACTAACAATGTTGAGGATGCAGAGATGGCGCATATTGATGTTCCCAACAGCTCAGATGGTTCAGATAATGGAGGAGGTGGCGAGATGGGTGAAGCCGATGCCGTTGGCGATGATGAGGATAGCGATGATGACGGAGACCTCACTATCACTGTCACTATTCGTATCTAGTTGATGTTGTCTTTTTTCTTCTTTTTGCTCTTATGTAGATAGTACTTGCAGCCTAGTGTGGGGTTGTTTCCCCCTTTTGATTTTGCTTTTAAACAATCAAAACCTTTACTTTCTGCTATGATACTCTGTGGTTTTAATCTGTACTGTAATTCTCTAGCCTCCCTTTGTTTCTTTCCCGCCTCATTCTTATTTACGCGTTTGCGGGTTGTCATGACGACATGACCCCACATCATCATGCATACAAAACAAACATACCAAGACATAAGTTAAAAGATTCAGATCCAAATTGTGCTGATTTTGTGAAAAACAACGTATACTTCATGTAAACTCATAAGGGAAGTAACATTATCTTTGTGATTCAATGACCCAGTATTTCACTTTTATTACATGTCGAATAACCTCGAAATGGGGTTTATCAAACCGGAAAATAAAAATAAAAGAAGTATTTTTCATATCGTATCGAGAAACAAAATGATTCAAAACTAAGTGCTCATATTATGTCGCCCTTATTATAGTCAAGGAGTGAACAATTTTGAGGAAACATTACCAAGTCGTAGATCGTAAATCATAATAATTCCCTGTAAAATCATATAGATTCGAACATATGGCTTTGAACAACTCTTAACCGTCTATCATTAAAGTTTGCTCAAGTTTTCTCCATTACACTCTTTAGAATTCCGTTGAACATGACATAACTTAAAGGAGGCATAAATTAATAAACTACCACACTATGGCCTTAACAAATTCACGACCATTTTAGGGAAAGCAAATAAAATCACTAAGTTCCTTAACAATCAAACAAATTAGAACTAAGCGATGGGCCAATCAAGTTCATGGATAATACCGCTTCAAATGATCAATGCTCCATGCATTTTTGACCTCTTTGCCGTCCTTTTCCTTGAGTCGGTAGGTGCCTTCCCGCACAATCCGGTCCACTTGAAACGGTCCCTCCCATTTGGGGTCTAACTTTGAGTATACTGGCTTTGGCCCAGTGGCTTCCACACTCCTGAGAACCCAATCTCCAACCGACAAAGCCCTCTTGTGAACCCGCCTATCATGCTGCGACTTCATCCTCTGTTTGTAGTTGATCATCCTCATTCTGGCTTCAAGTCGCCTTTCCTCGCTTAGGTCCAACTCATTACACCTCCTTTGCTTGTTTTTCTCTTCATCGTAATAGGCTACCCTATATGTCGGAAGCGCCATCTCGGCTGGGGCCATGGCCTCCTATCCATAAGTTAAGGCGAAGGCGGTTTCCCCCGTGGAGCCCTTGACGGTAGTCCTTACATACCATAATGCCTTTGATAACTCTTCTAACCATGCCCCTCCTCTATCTTTAAGATTTTTTGATAAAACTTCAAGAACTTGCTTGTTTGCCGCTTCCACTTGGCCATTGCACTGCGGTCTATATACCGCCGAAGTCCAGTGCTTAACATTCAACCTTTCACACTCCTGAGTTAATTTCTTCCCGAACTGCGGCCCATTGTCAGTGATGATGGCGCGTGAAAATCCATAGCGGCAACAAACTTGATCACGTCGTTAACTTTAGTTGATGCCAATGCCTTGGCCTCGGTCCATTTGGTGAAGTAATCTACTACGACAATGACCATCTGACATCCTCCCTTAGCTTTCGCAAAAGGACCAATTAAATCTATCCCCCATATATCAAAGGGCCATGCTGCAACAATTGGGGTCTGTTCTGTGGCGGTTTGCCGGGGTATATTTGCATGCCTTTGACATTGGTCACACCTTTTGACGTATTCTTCTGCATCTTTCCTCAAGGAAGGCCAATAATACCCATGGAAAATGATCTTTTCCGCCAAAGTTCTGGCGCCGGGATGCCCACCACAAACACCTTCATGAATCTCAAAAAGAACTTGGTCAGTCAATCCTGGCTCCACACATCTCAAGAGCGGTTTGGAGAACGACCTTCTATAGAGCACTCCATCCTGCATTGTATACCTGGGGGCAGTCCTTTTCACCACCTTTGCTCTGTCTGTATTCGTGGGCAATTCCTCCTTCTCCAAATAAGCCTTCATTTCATCAACCCAACTTCCTTTATCAACTTCTATCTCCATTATTGTTGGTCTTGTGATGGCGGGCTCTTCCAAATACTCAACGGAGATTTTGCGCGGCAAGTCTTTGATAACTTCACAAGCCGCCTTGATAAGCATATCTGCTTTTTCATTTTCCTGCCTATCAATTCTAACTAACTCCCAAAACTCAAAATTACCCAATAGAGATTGTGCCATGTCGCAATATTTCATCAAAACAGGGTGGACCACTCCGAAATACCTATTCACTTGGTTGACCACTAATTGAGAATCTGAATGAATGACCACGCATTTGAGTCCCAGGGATTTGCACAGCTCTAACTCGGCAATCAAAGCTTCATACTCAGCTTGGATATTGGAGACGGCAAATTTGAATCTTAAGGCTTTTTCACACTTACAGTCCTCTTGCGGGGCAATCAAAAGAATCCCAGCTCCTCCTCTATCTTTAGCCGATGATCCTTCAACAAACAACATCCAGAAATCCTCTGGTCTTTCCCTTGGCTCAGAACCTGATGGGTCCTGACAAATCGCCTTTCTTTTCCTGGTAGCTGTCGGCATTTCGCCTTCAGATCTTTCGAAAGAAGCCTCCATAATAAATTCCGCTAATGCCTGAGCTTTGATGGCTTTGCGACTTTCAAAAACTATATCAAACTCAGTTAATTCTATGGACCACTTTAGTAACCTTCCCGCGGAATCAGGCTGCTGCAAAATTTTTCTCAAAGGTGTATTTGTAAACACGGTAATGGGATGCGAAAGGAAATAAACCCGGAGCTTCCTAGCCGCTATCACAAGGGCGAATGCTAGCTTCTCGACATTAAAGTATCTCGTCTCAACCTCACTTAGTGCCTTAGAAACATAGTAGACTGGCTTCTGCACCCCTCCCTCT
The DNA here is from genome assembly GCA_026119855.1 of Campanula takesimana. Taxonomy (NCBI): domain Eukaryota; kingdom Viridiplantae; phylum Streptophyta; class Magnoliopsida; order Asterales; family Campanulaceae; genus Campanula; species Campanula takesimana. Next base: position 823,093 of record JAOWBW010000357.1, on the reverse strand, counting down.
TCCCTTATCAACACTGCGGCTACCGCTAGATCACTAGCCGCCAGATAGACATACAATATTTCTCCTTCAACAGGACTGGAAAGGACAGGCGGCTTCCCTAAGTAATCTTTTGTTTCGTGAAAAGCCTTGTCGCATTGCTCATCCCAATCTTTTGGGCCCCTTTTAGCGTTTTGAAGAATGGAAGACATTTCTGGGCGGAGCGGGAAATGAACCTCCCCAGTGCTATGATTCTCCCGTTTAGTCTCTGAACTTCTTGAATTATTTTGGGAGGCAACATCTTCATCAAAGCCTCAATTTTTTCTGGGTTCGCCTCAATGCCTCTTGTGTTTACCAAAAATCCCAGAAATTTCCCTTCTGTGACCCCGAATGAACATTTCCCAGGATTTAGCTTCATTGAATTTGCCCTCAGATTGGCAAAAGTTTCCGCCAGGTCAGTCAAATGATCTCCATCCTTGGTTTTGATCACCATATCGTCTATATACGCTTCGACATTCCTCCCTATTTACGATTTGAAGACCAAGTTGACCATGCGCTGGAAAGTGGCACCAGCGTTTTTCAGGCCGAACGGCATCATAATGTAGCAAAAGTTGCCAATGGGGGTGTAGAAAGCGGTCTTGGTTCTATCTTCTTTAGCCATTTTAATCTGGTGATACCTAGAATAGGCATCAATGAAGCTCAAAAGTTTATGACCGGCAATAGAATCAACTAATCTGTCAATTCTGGGCAATGGATAACAATCTTTGGGACATGCCGTGTTCAAGTCCGTAAAATCTATGCACATTCGCCACTTTCCGTTTGCCTTTTTAACCATGACCGGGCATGCCAACCAAATAGGGTAGGCTATCTCCTCAATTATCCCAGCTTTTAACAATTTCTCCACCTCTTCTACCACAGCTTTCTCTTTTTCCGCTGATAAGTATCTTACCCTTTGTTTAAATGGCTCGACATTGGTATAAGCGTTAAGGCAATGCATTGCCACATTCTCATCTATCCCGCTCATATCTTCCGGCTTCCATGCAAAGATGTCAAGGTTTTCCCGTAAAAAACTTATCAAGCTTTCTCGCTCAGCAGGGTTTAGCTGTCCCCCAATTTTAACTTTCTGTTCAGGGAAGGCATCATTAACCACTACCTCTTCTAATTCTTCTGAGGCTTGGATATCAGGCTCGTCTCACACCTGCAGCGTATCCACCACTATTTCCCGCCTCTTAACCCTTTTTCGTGACCCAGACGTTTTTTCTCTGTCATCAGCCCTGTCGAGCGGCAACCCATCTGGTGTCTCCATCTCTATTTCTTCACATTCTTCTTCCGACATAACTTCATCTATTGTGGGCTCTTCTACTTGAACAAATTGCACTGCCCTAGACCAATCTATTTCGGCCTGAACTAGAATCAAACCCATCTGATTTTTTTCCGACAAAGCCACCCCCTCATTCATTTGCCTTTCCTCATCATCCGTTTCTTCCACCGTATACGTACTCTCCAATCTTGCCGCAGAACAATCAGTGCTTTTATATAAGAGAATTATTGCCGTTCCTTCCCGCATACTCGGCGTATCCTCCCAATCCATGCTTTCCTCTGCCTCAGCTATCACATTGATCCCCGTGTCCTTAATAACCAAAGCATTGGTTAAGGAATTTGTGCCTTCCATCTTTCCTTTCTATATCTCCAACCGCTTTTTCATGACTTCCATGATGTTACTAGTTATGCATCCGATTCCTTTTGGGGTTGGAAATTTAACCCTTTGGTGTGGAATGGACACCACCATTTCAAAGGTTTGCATAAACGGAATGCCAATGATTGCATTGTAGGGGGATACTAAATCTATCACCATGAACTCCACAGTTCTTGTCCTAGTCAACTCTCCTTCACCAATTTCCACTGCTAAGGCTATAGTACTGTAACGACCCCAAAGCCCGTCTTTGTTTATTTTATATTTATTTTATATTCCTGAGAATTTTAATTTAAAATTATGTGTGCATTTTATGTGTTGCATCATATTTCATAATTTGCACATCTTAATTGATTATTTGTGTTAGTTGTAACAAGTGTTAAGGGAGTTAATTATTTAAGTTGAAACCTTAGGATCCTTATTTGAAAAATATAACTTTAGGGGTTTATGTGTTAAAAGTGGAAGTGGAGGGGCTTAAATGAAAAATTGAAATTAGTAAAACCATCCTTATCTCCCCCTCCCTCTCCCTGCGTTTCCCCCACACTCACTCACACCAACTTTCCTAAAATTTCTACCACCATTGTTGAAGAAAGAAGAAAAGGTAAGGTTTCCTCATTTTTAATTTTCCTTCTTTTAAATTACTACTCTATTTTAAAATCTAAAAATATATAAATGTTCAGGGTGTTGAGTAGGCCATTTCTACCGGATCAAATATTATTTTCTTGACACTTTTCTGAAAAATAGGTAAGTTACTAATCCCCCTTTAATTGTTAAAATGGTCATGAGTATGTTCTATATGCTATATATGTTGAAAGAATAATGTTTTGAATGTTTTTACATACTTGTAAATTTGGGACAAAGGGAGTAAAATAGAATTGGTTCTAGTTGGGTGTTAGAATAGTTTTGAGGCTGATTTTGTAGCTTTGGTGAAGTTGCAATTGTGGTATAGTATAAATGTTAGTACTTTTGGGTTGGTGAAACGAAGGGAGTACAATTTAGTTAAGTTTGGCCTGCCGGGTGATGTGGGCGGCCGCCCAAAAAGGGCGTGCGGCCGCACATCTATCTGAAAGATTTTCTTCTTGGAACAGAGTACTTTGGGCGACCGCACAGGCTGGTGTGGGCGACCGTCCAGAGTTGCTAGAAGGGTTGAGTTGTTTCTTTTCAAGAGTTTTAAAGTGTAAATGCGGTCTAAGTCTTAGGCGATGTCCTAGAGTACTTAGATGGTCATTGTGAAGCATCAAAGTTATAGTGTTGGTCCTTTGTGATCGAGTTTGAATTGAGGTGATCATTTAGATTGATTGTGTGGTGACTTAATGTCAATGTTATGAACTCTATTATGAGAACGTGTTTGCCTTTCTTTGATGAGGTTGTGTGGTTCCCTACTTTGGAATCATACCCCGTTTGTTGTTAAAGCAAGTTTTCTTTCCTACGGTTGTGTCTAAAGTCCAGCTGGTACTTTTGTGTGTGTTCGGGCAATGATAGGGATTATAATGGCACACGAGCCAAGTTCATTAAAAGGCTCCTATAATTGGTTTCCCATTTTTAACCCCCTTCCTTATGCCAAAGGTTGGGCACTTTGGGTTATGACTCTGTGTCATTTCCCCCGTTGTTGTTGTTGTGATTGTTTGGTTCCGGAACCCGTTTCAGCTCTTCGATGCTGCTCAGTTGAAGCCTTTCAGATGGTTATTGTTTTGGTTCGAAAACCTTGGCTCAGTATCCACGTATGAGTGTTTATTTCCGCTTTATGTGTTGTATGATGAGTTGGTCGTTATTTCCAACTGGTATGGGACGGTTGGCGATAGGGAGCCTCTCATATTATGTGTTATATGCTATATGATCATTTGTGGCATTGTTCTTTTATGTTTATCATATTAGCATGTAATGTAGTTGCATTTTAGTAACTTACTGAGATTTATTCTCACCCTTATTTGTTTACTGTTTTAGAGAAGAAGGAGCCCAGGGGATAGGTCACATCACAGGGAGGACGTCGAGAAAGAATTTTGGGTAAGACATTTGGAAAGTGTTGTGTAAGGCTACATTATGTAAATGTACAACCTTGTGGGTAGTGTACCCGTGACTTGATCGTTGTATCACCTCTTTTTGGTTTATGTTGGTGATTTGTAAATAGTAAGTAAAGTGTGTGGCCAAGTGGCTAAGTACTTATTTGTGAAAGTTTGTTTTGTGACTTGTAGTAAAGTCTAGTAAATGTTGTTTGGTTATATGAACTTTTTATGAACGTATATTTCAAAAAAATTTCCTAAAATGTTTTATGACGTCTTCCGTGCGTGTCCCGGACGTGGGGCCAAGTAGGACCACGGGTCGGGGCGCGACAAGTACCCTTTACTTTGACTGTGTGATTGGTAAACCCTTCTAGGAACCCTTTGTAAGGAACTAGATTCGCCTCCGTGTAATTCATCTTCTTGAAAGCGTCATAATACAGAATGTTGTGGCTTGCTCCCGAATCCACTAACACTCTATGCAAGATATTGTTTCCCGGGTAAATCGTTATTACCAAAGATTGGCTTGCATGAGTTACTGTCACAGCCAGCTCTTTCCTGGTAAAACTAATGACTCTTTCTTCTTGTGGAGGATAGGCAGGAGTGTTGAAAGTATGTGAAAGCGTCATAATTTGCTGGTTTAATTGGCCTATACTTACAGGTTGATGGATGACAGGTATCACATTCCTCCCGTCTTGTCGGACCTCTTGGTTTGCTGGCAATACATTTTCCCGCAACTCCCCTTGATCAATCGGCATTTGAATGACCCTCTTCAAATTATAGCAATCGTCTGTCATGTGCCCCCTGTCCTGATGGTACTCACAAAAGCTATTTTGATCTTGCTTGGCTCTCTCCGGCATTGGGAAAGCCGGAGGGAGTTGCACAGCACGCAAGATCTCACTCGGTCTGGCGTTCAACTTATCAAACCTGATTATTTTCTTAGGCCCTCGTCCACCATTTCGTCCTCCGCCGCGTCCCGCTTGGTTTCCTCCTCCTCCCACCGGTTCACCCCTTTCCGGCTTGACATACTCAATCCTATCCTTCATGCTCTTCTTTGGAGCAGCCGACGGTGCTGCAGGAATTTCTTCAACATCGTCACCCCCGCAATAACCTCTGACTCGCTCATAGAGCTCCTTCAAGGTTTGTGGCAACCTCATTCCCAATTCCCTTTTAAAATGTCCTGAGGCTACTCCTGACATGTATAGCATTATGATATTGCTGTCATCTATGTCAGAAATGCGATTGGCAATTTTCATGAATCTGTCTGTGTATCCCGCAATCCCTTCTCCGACTTTCTGCCTTATTCTGCACAATTCTTGCTTAACGGCGGGTTGAGCTCCCGTGGCCCCAAATTTGTTGATAAACTTTCGCTTGAAATCTTGGTAGCCTAAGATCGATCCTGCGGGCTGTAGCAAAAACCAATCTAAGGCATGCTCCGTCAATGTACTTGCAAAAGTTCTGCAGAGTATGGCTTCATCTCTTGTCAGAATTGTCATAGTGACCTCAAAACCCCCAATATGTGTCCTAGCCGCAGTATGACCATTATATTTTTCCAGATTTGGCAATCTGAAATCGGGATCGGGATGAGCCTCCTGAATATACCTTGCAAAAGGAGCCAAAAACGAATCCCTATCATCCTCGCGCTGTCCCTTTTCCAATTTGCCTAATCTCCTTGCAAACTCTTGCAACCATCCCGCTTCTTCGGGTTCTCCTTGAATCCTACCGCCTAATCGACTTCCTTCGAAGCGATTCCCGCCTTCCTGATTTGAGGCGGTATCCTCCTCCCCTTCACATTCATAATAAAACGACTCTCCAGCGGCGGTACCTGGCTGGTAATAAATTCTCTTCTTAATTCCATTTTCCATAACAAGTTGAGGTTTCCGCTTGGGGATCATTCCAGATTTCCCTCTCCAATCCGCTTGCTCTAGGATCCCGTCTTGCTCCCTATCCTTTCCTTTGTTTCTGTGCCCCTCAAGAACGGCTTCAATACATCCTCCCTTCTGATTGTTCTCCGTTATTCGCCCTAGTCGCTACGGGACTGGGGTTGGAACGTTACCAAGTTCCTTCAACCGATCATTGTTTGCAATTAACTTCAACAACCACTTGTTTTGGTTTTGCAATCGCTCTATTTCAGCAGCCGCCGCGTCCTCCACTATCAATGGGTTGCCTCGGTCACCCTCATTTCCAGCTTCATCCAGCAGTTCCACCCTTTCTCTGACCTCCCGCTCTACCCTTGCTCGGTTCATATCTCCTGCCGCGGCCTCTGTTGGCTGCTCTCCCAAAACTCCAGCTGGGGTTGAGCCACCGACACCCGCTGGTTGGCCTGATAAAAACCCAGCAATCATATTCTTTACTGGAGTGTTTTGAACCATAGTGCACTTACAATTCTTCTAAAACGGAGAAATTAATTGACAATGACAAACTCTGTCGTCCCAAAACGCAAAATCCAGAAAAACGGACTGGAATTTGAAGAAACATCAAGTAACAAATTCAACGAAAATAACGATCCAAACAAGGTCAATCAAAGAAAGAAAATGTCGGTCCCGGCAACGGAACCAACTGATGCTACCGGAAAAAATGGATATGCCCGAATAGCAACGAAATTTGAGTCTAGCTAAAAGAAATCGGCCTTTTCTTTGATTGAGTCCTGCACACACGAGACAAACGTAAACTGTGCCGGGGGCTCTCCGGCAGAAGTCCCTCCGGCGTGAGAATTAGTTCACAGAATAATCTCAAAGTACCGAATAGAAAGGTGTACTGTGTGTGCGTACTTCCACATACCTGTCAAAATGAACGAAGGCTCCCTTATATGCATTGATGTCAGGTGCACCGCACGTGCTCTCCCGTCATGTGCCTTGCGCATGACCTTTCCATGTGATGCTCGTGAATATTTCCAGCTGTCCTTCTCTGATTGGTTCTCACGCTTTCCCATGCAGGGACGTTAATTCCTGACACATTCTGTTATTATTGATCGGATATTGTGGGGACCACGTCACACAAGGTGTTTACGTAGATAAACATATCCTACTGAATATGTGCGGCATACAAGCCGTTACCAAGCCGCTCATATTTTCTATGCCGGAGAATACCTCAAGTGGGCCTCATGTTGGGCTAGCTGTGGAGATTTTTCGCCATATTATTTATTAACGGGCCTGATTTATCAAACTCAGTAATACTTACGGGCCAAGCTCAATACGATGGGCATTGAAATAAATAAATCTTTAAATTCTGGCGACATCACTCCCCAATTTTCGGAGTAAAACCTCACCACTATCGTCCCCCTTTCTTCCTCTCTTTTGGGACAATTAATTCCCCCAAAATTCGCTATACCTCGTTTCAAATCGTTCCCCTACCACACCCCTCAATCAAATATGAAAAGGAATCTTTCGGTATCTACAACAACTGTGTGGGTTTGCGAGCATGTGTACGGCGAATCCTCCCCCATCTACCATATCCGACGTTGTGTATGCTATTTTGAATCTCAATGTGTGTGTGTGTGTGTGTGTGTTAAATATGCTCCCTTCCCTTCATCTGTGTGTGTTGTGTTGAATGTATTAAATATGTGGAATCCAATTTTGAATTAGCATTCAAATTAGAACTTTCGGTATGTGTTATAATTATCAGTTTGATTTCGTGTCGTTGTTCCATTTCATTTCTAATGGCGTTTTTGTGTTCAAATTTGCAATTCTTTTATTGTCGGTTTAATTGTTAGTGGTTGCCATGGTGGGGAAGGTGGTGGACGCAATTATTATTTATAAAGAAGGAGATGGAACACCTAACATGTCCTGATAAAGACATGTGAATGGCTTATGATTTATTTTCCGTCAAAAAACTAACACTTCTTTAATTTTTATACTAATTTGTAACAAAATATAAAGCTTAGAAACCGGATTGCAAATTTTTACTCTTAAAAATCAGATTGCAAATGTGATACAAATTCAGTTAACCGAATTGTAATTTGCCCTCAACTTTTTACGAAATATATTAAAAGATAGGTAAATATTGCAAGTAGGTTGAAGATATAATTGTTCAAAATATTTTTCATAACACAAATGAATAAAACTAGATTGGTTGAGTATTTTTTTTTAGAAAAAAAAAAGATATACAAGCATTATAAGGCGAAAGTTGTCAAAAACAATATTCATCATTTGCTATTTCGGAATATGTCTTTTATTTTCTGTGATGTCCCAAAAAGGAAAGTATAGCTCTTACCATGAAACAAAGGAGTACATCCACCTTATAAAGTTAGTACTCATCCGCCCTATAAGGAGTACATCCACCTTATAAAGTTAGTACTTTCTTTTTGTCATTGTAGTTTCAAATAAATTTTAAACAACAATTTATTATTAAATTAAATATCTTAATAAAAATTTAAAACTTGTTATTAATTACTGAAAATATTTATAACAATAGATCTTAAACTTTTTATTAAAATAATACAATATTATTGTTCTTCAAAGTTTATTAATAACAACGGAAAATTAGAGATCAACTTTCTGATACGAGTAATTGTCATTTATACCTATATATTTACATGTAATGTATAAATAAGTTACTCCCTCCGTCCCGGCCTAAGGTTCTTAGTTTGAATTTACACGGAGATTAAGAAAAAGTAAATGTGTTGAGTATGAAAAAGTAAGTAAGAGAAAGTAAGAGAGATAAAGTGGGTAGAGAGTTTTTGTTGTGAGAATGACAAGTGGGTCCCATGGTCCATTTTAGGTAATAAAACAACTAAGAACCTTAGTCTGGGACAGACCAAAAAGGAAAGTAAGAACTTTAGGCTGGGACGGAGGGAGTATTTTAAAAAAAATGGTGCCAAATTAAGTACGACATAAATTATAAAAGTAGTTGGCAAAATGTTCCACACTGCTTCATTAATGTTCCTAATTTTCATACTTTATGGATGGATTGAAATTACATCACACTAATCGATATTGTCCCTAAAAGACGGACTCAGTGGTAAAGCCAAAAGACGGACTCAGTGGTGTGGTAAAGCCAAAAGACGGACTCAGTGGTAAAGCCAAGCCTCACCCGAACGTTAGGGTTTGATCCCTCTTTATCGCCTCTTTCTGGTGCGGATATCGTCCAAAAAAATAAAAATAAAAAAATCACACTAATCGATATTGTGCATTGTTCCTACATAATCAACATATCAACTGGTTTTGGTGGAGAAATGAATCATGGTGAGGGTTAGATTAGCTACTCCATCCGTCCTAAAATGATCTTCACGTTTGACTATTCAAACTTTTTAAGGATATGAACTCTTGCTTCACTAGCCATGTTTTGCTTAGGCACTTTTAAGCTCAAATTGTAGAAATAGGAAGAACTTTTTGGGACAATGAAAAATGACAAATGAGAATATCATTTTGGGACGGAGGGAATATTTAACTGTTTCCTCAGGTAAATGAATCATGATGTCTCGAATTTTCTCAAGAAATTAACGTATGTAAGGAATGTATTTACTCCCTCTATCCTTAAATGAGTGTCCATTTTCAAGAAATCTTTGTCCCTAAATGAGTGTCTTTTTTTAACATAACTTTCTCCCTAAACGTTTTTTTTCGAAAAAATTTTCACCGGTTTCTTTTTACGTGCAAAACTAAAGGTTTGGGAAGGAGATTACAAGATGATATATGAATCGTTGTTACCAAATTGTTCACAAAGTTGAGATTTTCAGTGTCCTTTAAAATGAAATTTGGACACTCATTTAGGGACAGGGGTAGTACATGTTTGTAAATCATTTGTATCAATATAAAATTACACATTCCATTTTCTCTTTCGAACTGTGAAATTTATTGTAAACAAATTAAAGAAAATACAACAGTTATTATTAATAAAAAAGTATATAAATAAAAAAAAAGGTTCTGTAAATTTCATTATACAATCATCATCATATTAATAAACAAACATGATCACATTATGGAGAGATGGATTCAACACAGAACATTTCATTAACAAAATGGTGAAGAACATAATATATATATAAAAAAAAATAAAAATCACTCTTTGGGTTGTTTCGGGCTTTCTCCTCCGGCGGCAGTACCATTTCCTGCATTCACGCCGCTTCCACCCGTAACTTGTTTGCAGTACTGGGAACAACCAACCTCACACGCATCAACTGTGGCTCCCTCTACCTTCAAGCATGTCGGCATACAGTCTTTCGCGCAGTCGGATACAGCCTCACTCACGGAGGCCCCATATATAATGAGAGTCATAACAAATATAATCAATCCGCTCTTCGCAATCATTTTTTTTTTCTCTTGAAATAAAAATATCGGAAATGCAGTTTATAAGGAAATGAAAGTTGTATATAGATATGCAAAAGTTGGGGTGTGACGCCAAAATGTGGTACTTTTTTGTGTTCATACATTTTTTTGGTATGAAAATAAAGGCTAGGATTGTTTGTAGGAATACCTGAATTTCCTCAAAATGTGGAACAAAGAGGAAAACTCCGGCGATTTGTTATTACCAACCAATCACTTTCTTATTTATTTTTTTGACGATGTCCACGCCAGAAGGAGGGAAGGAGGCGAGGAGAGGGATCAAACCCTAGCGCTCACCGATCACTTTCTAAATACGACCAAATTCCTAGTTTCTGATATATACTGACCTACAGAATATATGAATCCTCGCAATGCTACAGAAATTTGAAGAGAATAATAAGGTAGCTGGTATATAGTTGATAATAATATCATTACAAAGTCAACTTTTCGAAAGTACTCTCTTAAAAAGTCAACTTTTTCCAATATACTCAACATAGACAATCATTTTGGAACGAGGGCCGTGTTTGAATGGATAACTGCATTGTTAACAAACCCTAATTTTCCATTAGGAAGAAACTAATTATATACATAAGCAACATACAGAATGTAACTACGACAACAAATTTCTGACAAAATTTTTATAAGAAAAATGAAAAAAAGGAAACTTTTAATTGCATGAACAAAACTGTGCAAGTAACAAACTTCGGACCAAAAAAAAAAAACTTCATGACTTGCTCTTTAGATCCAAAAGGAAGTTATGAAATGCCAGTACTCAAATTTCTCAGGGTTCATCGGTGATTTGGGGTAAGCTTCCCTCCAGCAGAATCATCTCTTGGTGGATCCAGGCGCTCCCTCATGCAATCAAGTTCGCAACCTTTTTCACACGCGACAATATTGGTGGGACCGTGAACCCTCAAGCATCTTGACATACAGTCTTTACCATAATCGGAAACTCAAAACCGTGAGTCTTTCTTCTGTATTGGCATTGATATATATACATGTTATAAAAGGAGTCTTAGGCAATCTCCTATTACTATGAGAGATTGATGAGTCTATCTAAGGTAAATGATAAATTACAATATATTCCTAATGCTATGATCTCAATCATGCTTGGGATTCTGATCATGTGGGTTTGGGTACCAATGTAATATCGCTTACACCCCCCCCCCCCCTCAAGCCAATCATAGGTACAGAGATGCAGCTTGTTTGGACATACTGATAGGAGTTGATTAACGTTGAACAGTAGCCTAAGATAGAGGTGATCATGCCAAGGCAAGTACTGCCACTCCTTAGGCGGATACAATGAGTAATAATCACCGTCACAATGATGGCCATTGTAGCATGAGTTCATGTTTTTGTAGGAGTCGTCTGGAGTAGATGCTTGCGTGAAATGAGAGCAAGAGGGGCTGAAACAATGCTGCCCAACCAAAGGAGAAAAGTGAGCAGCTGAATCAATGTATCCACCAAGAGAGAAGACTGTTGGATTAGGATGAGTTTTCTCAGATCGACCCAAAAGAGATGGGCACACCATTGTTTGCAGACCTGCTATGCTGGGCTTGAGATCCATTAGAAAATGCTGAGAAGACAAGGAATTGTTGGGCTGGGAGTCCATGGGAGAGGTGGACTCAATAGGCAGGCTAAAAGAAGTAGGAACGGGATAAGGTGAGATGGGCCTGACACGGGACGGCCCGAAAGGCTGCACATGGACTGAAGGCAATGTGCCAGTTGCTAGAGAATTGGGCTCAACAGGCTGGTCCAATGGTGATGGGTAAGCCACTTGTTCCATGGGCTGAACTGCTTGTTTCGACCCATCTTTTAAAGAAGCAGGCTGGTCATGAAGAAGGGAAACCAGGCTGGTCTCTGTAGAAAGCTTACCATTGTCGTCTTCGATCGATCTCTGAGCACAATCCTATAATGATCAAAGCGGGCTCCAGTTTCCAAGCCTGGTCGATTCCCGTAAGGGATAGCGACTCATTCCCGACCGCTTTCAGTTAGTGTTCATTGCTGAGTGATCGCTCGCTTTTACAGAACTCCCTTCTTGTATCCGCAAACGTACCGAAGAAGAACAATTTGACATCGGGATAGGAGAAGATGGGCTTTGTTGCAGTTGATTTTCTGTGTCGAGGAAAGATCTAGGAGTGGTAGAAGATGGACTCACCTCTCCAAACGATGACAAAGATATTTTTCTACACCGATTTTCCTCATCAACAAGGTAATCAAATAGAAAATCTAAAGAGATTTGTGGTTTCTGAAAGTAATAATATTTGACAAATTTGTCGAATAATGGATCAAGTCCATCAACAAGAAAATCAATGAGGTCGATCTCAGAAATAGGATTTTTGGCCCTATCAAGAGGGTATGAAATCGATTTTGCTTTAGAAAAATAGTTTTTCAAAGATTGGGACGGAAGTTTTTGAAGGCAAGAAAGTTGGTCGAGGAGATCTCAATATACCAATTTGTATAATAGAAAAGAGAAGGAGATTCATTAACACTAGTTAATGGTTCTTCTACATCAGAAGAACAGTCATTTGAATCTGTAGATTCATTTTGTTCCGGATATAACCAGTCCGATAAAGAAAAAGAAGGAGCCGCGTGAACGGTATTATTTGGTTCAAAACGATGCAAGCAATCTCTTGCGGTATGACCAAGACCGTTACACAACTGACAAATATCATATGATGATGGTAACGTATCAAAGCAAACAGGATCGTACCAAAGATCATCCATGATTTTAGAATAGAAAAAAAATAATTTATATAAGAAAACAAAACTAATTTTAAGAAGAAAAAAAAAACTAGAGTAGATTAGAGAAAAATAGCGGAAGCGGAAATCAGGCTACCATGGATCGGTGGCTCTGATACCATATTAGACAAGAAGAATTCATCCAGAGATAATAAGAAAACCGAGAGAGGATGAAGACGGAATGTGCAATTGTGAGACTCAAAACCGTGAGTCTTTCTTCTGTATTGGCATTGATATATATACATGTTATAAAAGGAGTCTTAGGCAATCTCCGATTACTATGAGAGATTGATGAGTCTATCTAAGGTAAATGATAAATTACAATATATTCCTAATGCTATAATATTTACACCAAGATATGATCTCAATCATGCTTGGGATTCTGATCATGTGGGTTTGGGTACCAATGTAATATCGCTTACAAAAAACGTCCTACTTTTTTATATTCATACATTTTTGTACGAAAGCAAAGGCTGGGATTGTTACTAAGAGTTGATAATAAGGCGTCCTAAAAACTCTCTGAAATGTGAACCAAGAAAAAATAATCACCAACCGATCTTTAGAGATCCTTATCCAAAATTCAGGGGTAGACGGTGGAAGTAACCCATTTTAATGAGAAAAATAAGCTTACACCTAAAAGTATACACTTATACTTGAAACCAATTATGTCTTATTGATATATGTACACTCATTCTCTATAGTAAAACACGTACGTATAACATAAGGAATCCAAAATGCAATCCCGTATGCATTAACCTAATGCTTAGATAGTGGGAGTGCTATGCTAGAATCAAAGTGTACGTACCTTGACCATATATTAACCAACGTGACGTCGTTTTATTCCAATATGTACACGATCACTGAAGTTGCCCTCCTCTGTAAGCATCAAAGACTCACCATTCTTCTAAAACAATGACTTTGCGATTCTTGTAATGTTCTCTTGGGTAAAACCATACTTCTTGAACGTATCCATATATGCCCCACTAGCACCGAAATCTTCCACCCCAACCACCACCCCTTCTGACCCCACATACTCCCGCCACCCAAGTGGGGACCCCGCCTCAACGCCGACCCGCCTCGTCACGCCAGCTGGCAGCACAGACTCCTTATATTCCTTACTCTGCCGGTCAAAGATCCTCCAGCATACGAGCGAAACAACCCTCACCCTCCTACCTTCTCTCCTCAACACATCAGCACTAGCTTCACAAAGACATAACTCAGATCCTGTCCCGATAAATATAATCTCGGGTGGTGAACTTTCACCCGAGTTATCACTAATTACATACCCACCCCTTTCAACTCCATCCACCGAAGTTCCCTCCAAATTGGCAGCCACTTTCTGCCTAGACAGTGCAATGACACTTGGCACATCCCTAATTGCTATAGCCACCTTGTAGGCCCCAGCTGTCTCATTACCATCAGCGGGTCGAAAAACCAGTAACCGGGGAATAGCACGCAACCCCGCGAGTTGCTCCACTGGCTGGTGGGTCGGCCCGTCTTCTCCAAGGCCTATCGAGTCATGGGTCATTATGTAAATCACCCCTGCATGACTTAGAGCAGAGAGTCTTATGGAATTTTTCATGTAGTCTGAGAAAATCAGAAAAGTGGCTGCAAATGGTATTAACCCACTCCCGTGTACACCAAGGCCATTTGAAATACCGGCCATTGCGTGCTCTCGAACTCCGTACCTAATATTCCGTCCCCATGGGGAAGCGGGCTGCTGAAAATCTTCGTATGAGTGAAGATATGCTTTGTTTGATGTTGCAAGATCTGCACTTCCACCAATTAATCCTGGAAGCACATTAGCGAGCTCGTTTAAGCATTTTTCAGAGTACCCTCGAGTCGCATCCACCGGGTCAGAAGTTGACCATTTCTGAAACATTCAACACCAAAATTACAGGAAAAAAATATATTAGATATGATCGATTATCTCATTAATGTAAAAATGCTAAACGAAGTAAGTTTGGCTAGCGCATACTGGTAATGAGCTTTCCCATCCAGGTACTAAACCACCATCGAGGAGAATCTTGAAGCCTTGAGCTTCTTCAGGATATTTGCTTTGGTAATAATAAAGTTTCTCGTGCCACTCATTTTCCAATTTTTCTCCATTCTCTGCTTGAATTTGAAGTTCTCTGCAGAGGATTACATTTTCGAGCTTTAGTTTATCCTTCCAGAGTTTCATTTTGAGGTCACTTTACAGGTCTTAGAACTTTGAATTTGTTAAAGTAAAATTTTATGTTTTTTTCTTGACACTTGACATTCAGGTTGCAAGTATTAAGTTGCTTTCCCACCTGTAAACCATGGGAAGCACATGGAATCGATCTCGATCACTCCATCCAACCTTTTGTCTCATTTCCTTTTCATCTTCCTCGTTGAAAGTACCGTGATGAGCTTTTGATGTTCCTTCCTTTCTTGACAATTTGCCTATGAGCGTCTTTACCTGTAAAACATGAGACGATCAACATTTCCTGTTCTCACTGACAAATTAGAAAATTGCTGCTAAAAGAAGCGCAACCTGGTGCTACAAGAGCTACCACTATGTGTAGAAAAAAAAAAGAACGGACCCCATTCGACTAGAAATGCAACCTTTTCTTTCATAATGCTCCAGGAGCACAACTGAACATCAAATTTATGAAATACAAAGAGAAAATGTAGCAAATGTCATGATTTTACGACTAAGGACTAGATTTCTACCCCTTATAATTTTTTAATAACAGATGCACTCAGTGTTCTAAAAGACGCTAGGCGGCTGCTAGGCGGCGGAGCAGCGCCTAGAGAGTGCCTAGGCGGGGCGGAGGCGGGGCCGAGAAATTATCGCATTTTTAATATTTTTTATAAATATATTAATCTATGTATATATATATATGTCTGTGTGTATTTTTTTTTCAAATGAATATATATTTGTATTTATTTATCCAAAAATAGTGCCACATATTTTTATTGTCAAACATTAATAATTAAACTATTTAAAAAAAGATCATAACTAAGATGGCCCAACCCATTTTAGATGGTTTATAAGGAAACCCATTTATTCAACCCAATAAATTTTACCATAATTGGCCCACTCCATTTAATTTGGCCCACTCCATATTAGTCTTGGAAACCCTAAATAAAAAAACCCTAGCCTTCTCTCTTCTCACTTCTCAGTCTCTCAACTCTCACGCCTCTCTTTCTTTCCTACGCAAGACGGGATTCCCGTCTACCGCCGGCGCCGTCTCCTCCTGTCTCCATTCTTTTTCTGGCCTTCGTCTCCTCTTCTCTTTCTTTCCCTTCTCTCTCTCTCTCTCTCTTTCTTTCCCTGCTTAGCTTGAGCGCCGCCGTCCCTCTCTTTTATCGTCGCCGATCGAGCTTCCGACGGCGACGGCCACCGGCCAATCCGAGGCAGTCGGCGGCGCCTAGACTGCCTAAACGACGCGTAGGACGCCTAATCGGCGCCCAAGCCCGTCAAGACGCCCAGCCGCCTAGCCCGCCTAGGCGGCGCCTAGTTCAGCTTAATCCGCCTAGCGCCTAATCTGGCCGACTTGCCGAAAGTCGCGGCGGCACCACCCCGACTAGCGCCTAGGCGCCCGTCTTTTAGAACACTGGATGCACTAATAAAGGTTGAGGTTAATTACATACCCTGATCAAAGTAGGCTTCTCGATTTCATTATAAGCACTGCAAAGTGCATCCTTAAACGATCCCATGTTTTCATGTATGTCATCAACCGTGATGGTATTCCAACCCAAGGCCTTAAATCTCGCGGATACATCTTCAGAGAAAGCGAGGGTGGTGGGCCCATCAATCGTATTGTGATTATCGTCATATATAAGAGTGAGCTTGTTGAGCTTCCAGTGTGCAGCTAAAGATGCAGCTTCATTTACTATGCCTTCCATTGCACATCCATCCCCCATAATGCAATATCTGTTCAAATAGTTGGCCAGAGATGTGATTAATCACCGAACTAACAAATATACTCCCACCATCCCAAAATAAATGTTTCATTTGAAATTTCAATGTTTTTATAGTGTGCTTCACTTATATGTACATTGCTTGTACAATTGTACCATGAAAAAATAACACTATAGTTATTCCCTTACTTAGAGATGTGACATTTGGAGCGGATAAAAAGGAAAATGCAACATTTATTATGGGACGGAGGGAATATTTATTGATAGGAGAAGTCTTACGTTCGATGATCAACGATAACAGCATCGGGCTTATTAAACCTAGCTGCCAGGTGAGCTTCAGCTAGAGCAAGACCAACAGCATTCGCCACACCCTGTCCAAGGGGACCTGATAGCATACATAGACAATGAAGACATTCAGAGATAAAGGCCTCTATGTTGTCAAAAAAATAAAGTATTACTAATGCATAATCCTAATTACGATAATCTGGAGTTCAATACAGCTAACTGATTTAGAGCAATGCTAGGATTACAAAAAAAACCTCACAAAATTTTGGTTACAAAAAGATTTGGCTGTCATCGATTGGATATGTAATTAATGAATACTGAGGCCTACAAACACAAGATCCAATGAAATATTGTCAAATCATTTTGTAACCAACACTTTGTGAGCCTTTTTTGTAACTTTAGTATTACTCACTGATTTATTCTGTCAAATTTTTTGCCTTAAGATGTTAGTTTAGTCTTTAAAGGTCTTAGCTTATGCAAAAGTCAGGAGGTACGGTGATCGATTTTTGGTCGACATAATGTTGATGAAGAATGAACAAGACAATAAAACATGGACAAAGAATAGTTCATACCAGTGGTCACTTCAATGCCTTCTGTCACGGTATTCTCTGGGTGTCCGGGAGTCCGACTCCCTAGCTTGCATAAGTGCCTTAGATCATCAACCTAAGTTTCAAGTGTCAAAAGTCAAAAAATTAAAAATATTGTTATTGGTAAATCGTTTAGTGATCATCAATTACAATTTTTACAATTTCACTAGGATGACTAGATTGACATCAATGTTTGGTCAAAGTTCATTAGTGTTGACCATAAAAAGTCAAAATGGAATATTTTCCGGACAACAGTATTTTTAACAATTCAAACTTCACCAGGATATAGGGACAAAGAACCGCGACTCCCTTCTTCCAATGACATGACTATGATAAAGCTATGTTAATATCCCCTTCGTGGAAGATAAGTGGCCGGGCTTAATCAGATTCAAGGTGGGTCCCACATGCTCAGTCCTTGATACACCAACCTCACCATGGCTTCATCATGGGTCATGGGGATTAGATGTACCGGGGATCAACAAATATTTGGGAGCCGCAATTCCAAGACCAAATTATAGCTTTGCATGCATGCTTGTATCTTAAAATTGCACTTAACTTAATTACCTCAATACTCCCTCCGTCTCAAAATGATCTTCACGTTTAACTATTCAAAACTTTTTAAGGATATGATCAATTGCGTTACTAGCCGTGTTGTGTATGCACATTTAAACCTAAACAGAGAACTAGGAAGAACTTTTTGAGACAATGAAAAATGGAAAATGAGAGGGAGTATTAGATACTCTCTCCGTCCCATTTAGGGTCCCACTTAAAAATTGAGAAAACTCAAACTAGGACCCTCTTATCATACCTACCCCAACTAAACGCTAGCTATTTCCGTTGGGCCTGAACGTGTAACGGGCCAGCTCTAATACCATGATAAAGTCTCAGGTTCTATCCCAAAACCAATTGACAATATATCAAAAAACTAATTGGCAATGAGAGGAGTAGCCCAAGATCTTTATATAGTCAAGGCCTGGCTTGTTAATTCCCGACGTGGGATAGAGAGTATTTGTTTGTCAATTTTCATAATGATTTCTATAGTTGTATGATTGTAATCGAAAAAATATGGCTCTCAAAGATTTGATGAAATAGGCTTTGAGATTAAAGAATAATATAGTACCTGAACAGATTGGAAACCAGCAAGATGAAGGCAAACATACTGAAGCAAACATCCATGTCCAGCACTCAATACAAACCTATCTCTATTAAACCAGTTGGGATTATTTGGGTTGTACCTCATCACATGTCTGTACAAGTAGTACCCTACTTCACCCATCCCTAGTGCCATTCCCGGGTGACCGGCTTTCGCCGTCTGAACCGAGTCAAGAATCAGCATCCTTAGGTTATCAACGCATCTCTTGTCAATCAATTCTTGGAATTTTTCATCTTCTAGTTCGCCATTGTTTGTTGGGAATGATGATTTGACCTCTTCTTGCCATGATGATTTGTAGTCTTTGGAGAGACGGGTGGTGGGGTGGTTGCGGCAACGGAGTGGTGGGAATTGGGGTGGTAGAGTGGTGGGTTTGGGGTTTCGAAAGGTGGGTTTGGCCGGAAGAGGGGGAGGGAAGGGGCGGAGGAAGAGGGAGGAGATGGACATTGTTAGGGTGGCGGACGGAGGGGGAGTGAGATGATCGGAGAAGCGGTGTCGGAGTCACTGGTCATGAATTTGGGATATTTTTTTTCTACTAAGACCCTTTGCAATGGCCTATTTAATTGGGTATTCAACGTTGGTCACCATGGGAAGAGGTGTTGAAGTGGGGAGGTGTCGGCCGGGTGTTGCTGCAGAAGACACGCGTCGGGCGGCGCCGACATGGCGCGTGCTCCACACGCGCGGTCAGGGCGAGTGAGACCTGCGAGTGGCCGACTTATCTCATCATCCATCAGATTCAACCACGTGGCAGGCGCTGATTGGTTGGTTTTAATTTTCTCACCCATTTTTTCTATCTGCATTATCTTATTGAAAAAAAAAAAAAAATACTCCCTCCATCTCACCCCACTTGATTGACACTCAAGGAGCGGACACAATAACTAAGGAAAAAGAATAAAATAGAGAAATTGTGTGGTGGAAAATGAAGAGAGAGAATGAGTAGGGTAAATAATAGTGTTGGTTGAATAAATTGAGTGGTGGAAAATGAAAAGAGCGAATGAGTGGTGGGGTAGAGTGAATATAAAATTATAAAAAATAAGCTATTTTGGAAAGTGTCAAGTGAGCTGGGACAGACCAAAATAGAAATAAGTGTCAAGTGAGCTGGGACGGATGGAGTATATACCAAAATTCTGCATTTTTTTCTCTATAAGTAGATGCAAATTTCATTATATTTCGACACAAAAAAAAAAACATCTCTTTTGTGAAATGGATTCTAATAATAATCATTTCAACCCCAAAATTCAAGTAATTATCATTTTCCCTAAAACAATCCTTTTTTTCTATCTGCATTATCTTATTAAAAAAAAAATACCAAAATTCAGCATTTTTTTCTCTCTATAAGTAGATGCAAATTTCATTAGATTTCGACACAAAAAAAAATCTCCTCTCTTTTGTGAAATGGATTCTAATAATAACTATTTCAACCCCCAAAATTCAAGTAGTTATCTTTTTCCCTACAACAATCTTTCAAATTTTCAATTTGAAGATCAGTCTTCCAACCAACCACGTCCTCCAAATATACCAAATCAATCTTTCAGCCAACCATTTCCTCAAAATATACAAAAAATTTGTTATCCACCAAATCTCATGGCTTCAGCAGTGCCAAATTGGCCTCCTCCATATTATGCAATGCCAATGCAACCACCCCCACCACCTTATAATCCCTATATGCCAAGAAATGAAAATGTTTCTGGAACTGAAGCATCAGAATTTTCATTATATTCAACACAAGTGGCTCTGGGTATGTCCGCCGTTGCTAACGATGCTACTCCAACTGCAGAGGTTCCAGGCACTGCCAAAAAAAGAAGCACTAAATGGACCACGAAAGAAAATTTTGTGCTACTTAGTGGGTGGATTAAATTTTTCACATACAGTGTTGTTGGAAGGAATCAGAAAATGGATGCGTATTGGGGTAAGATTACGCAATACTGTAACGAACATTGCTCATTTGAGTCTTACCATGATTTGACTGCATGCAGAAATCGTCATAATTATATAAACAAAATATTTGGCAAATAGGTAGGTGCTTATGATAAAGCTAAGCGTATGAAACAAAGCGTGTGGTCGGAGAATGATGTATTGGCAAAAGCTCATGAACTATATAAAAGTGATAACAATTGCACTTTTACTTTGATGGAAGAGTGGAAGGCTGTTCGAGATGAACCACGTTACGCAAGTCAAATAGGAAGAAATACGGGATCTGGTAGCAGTGGATCTAAAAGAGCACGTGAAGATGAAGTAGATGATTCAAGCTCAGTTAGATCAATTCCTCGTCCTATGGGTAGGGAGGCAGCTAGGAGAAGGGGTAGAAAAAAAGATAAGGGAGTAGGCTTGACACCGGCAAAAGAAGAGTGAGAAGAATATAAACAATTCAAAGAGAAAGATTGGGAACGAATGAAAAAGTTGGCCATACAATAAGAGCTGGCCGTTAATGCTGCACTTGAGAATACTCGGGCTAAAAATAGGAAAATATGGATGAAGTTAAGCGAGAAGGACCATCTCGATGAGCATCAGAAAATACTTTTTGACCAGTTGACTGCTGAGCTGTTTGGCAATTAATTTTCTAGCTTTATGTCTGTTTTCTGCAATGATGTAGTACTTGTTTAAGATTTTTTGTCTGTAACTTTATCTTTTAATTAAATCTATTTAATCTTATTGAAGTCCGCCAATTTCGACCACTCAACGAGAATCCAATCCTTATCCTTGAAGCAGTACAGCGTTGGAGACATTACGTAGATTTTGCACGGGGGTCATTCAGTTGTATGAGCAAGAGTACTTGAGAGCCCCAAACGAAGCTGATCTGCAAAGAATACTTAACGTTAATGAGCAGCGGGGGTTCCCAGGGATGATCGGGAGCATTGATTGCATGCACTGGGAATTGAAAAATTGTCCTACTGGTTGTGAAGGTCAATTTACTAGAGGCGATAAGGGAGCCACCACGGTTATTCTTGAAGCAGTTGCCACTCAAGATTTATGGATTTGGCATGCCTTTTTCGGATGTCTGGGCACATTGAACGATATAAATGTTCTGGACCAATCGCCAGTTTTCGATCGTCTTGAACAAGGAAATACTCCACGAGTCAATTTCTTTGTGAATCAACATCCGTATGATATGACCTATTATCTTGCTGACGGTATCTACCCTAATTATCCGACTTTCGTCAAATAAGTTTAAACTTCCTCAAAGTGAAGAAGACAAGCTATTTGCAAAATTTCAGGAGGGATGTCGGAAGGATATAGAACGTGCATCTGGAGTGCTCCAAGCTCGATTCAAAATCATTCGAGAACCATGTCGAATGTGGCAGATGAAGGACTTGGCTATGATCATGAGGTCATGTATCATATTACATAATATGATTGTTGAGGATGAACGAGATACATATACTCAGAATTGGCTTGACTTTAATGATCAATCCGAGGCAAGCGGATCTAGTACACAGCAACCATTCTCGACTGAGGTATTACCTGCATTTGAAGATCATGTTCGTACTAGAGCGGAATTGCGTGATATAAGAGCTCATAAGCAATTGCAGAAGGATCTAGTCAAACACATATGGGCAAAGTTCGGAAATTGATGATTTAATAATTTTATTGCATTGTGAGTCGAGTCTATTGTATCGTATGCTTATTTGTCTTTCATTACTTGTATCGCGAGTTAAGCTTATTGTAACTTTTCTTTTTTGTTTAATAATAATTATCATTTTTTCTCGTATTTATTTAATTACAATTAAAAAACATTAATTAAGTGTGATTTTTAATTATAAATAATAATAATAATAATAATAATTATTATTATTATTATTGTCCTAATCATAAAAATAAAGGATATAAAATAAAATAAAAGTGGTGGGGTAGGATGATGAGTTGGGAGGGTGTTGAATTGTAAGTACTAAATAAGACATTGGAAGGTGTAAAAGTTGATGGGTTGTTGAATGATTACGTGGATGGAGAGAGAAGATGAGGTGGAGTGATAAAGTGAGTGTTGAATGAAATTTGGTTGTTGAACCATTGTAGATGGTCTAAAATAGGTTTGAGAAATTGGACTTAAAGTCCACGTGTCAACATTTGGGCATAGCATGTTTACGTTTGACTTTGAATTTTTGGTTTAGCATGGAGAGCATTTGCCTATGGGAAATAATAAAGTTATAAAAAATGGCTATAAAATGTGGTTTATAAAATGAGGTGTTATAATTGTGTTGTTGTTTTTAAGTGGAGTGTGCCGGATCCACTATCGATGTAAACAATAAAATATCGCCACCACATCATTTTTATTTTTTTTAGAAAGTTTGGTACCAGACAAGGAAATTTCCATCATATTGATCAACCGCCTAGTCTATTACATAGATTCCTAATCTATTAGAGATTCCCTATATGATAGCCTATTACAGATCAGAAACTGGCACTAACTTCCTATGGGAGTTTCACCCATGGAAGCATTACAAACTTGGTTGAAAGTATTCTCCACACCTCCCCTATGGGGAGTCGAACCCTGTACCTCCACAAGGGAAGCACTTTTGGCACTATGTGCGGTTCCACTAAACCAGAAGGTCTTTGGTGCCACCACATCTTATATCCTTCATTTTATAAACTTCTTTTGTAAGCCTAGCATTGCCCTTTACCTATAAGTGGAGTGCATGCAAGGGAGATCTTGAATCAAGAAGCGGCAATGGGTCCAAATTCAACAAGATAGTGAGATAGAACAACATTTGGGCCAGCAGGAACTAAAAGCCCGTGTATTTATTTTCTTACATTTTTACTCCTCCGTCCCAGACAAAGTTTTTTAGTTTGACTTTACACGAAAATTAAGAAAAAGTAAATGTTGTGAGTATTAAAAGTAAAGTAGGAGAAAGTAGGAGAGATATAGTGGGTAGAAAATTTTTGTTGTGAGAATGACAAGTGGGCACCATTGTCTATTTAAGGTAATAAAGCAACTAAAAACCTTCGTCTGGGACAAACCAAAAATGAAAGTAAAAACCTTAGTCTGAGACAGAGGGAGTAACATATTTGTAAAATGGTAAAAATAAAACGGAGATGAAATCTTTTATACCACTTTTGTATACCACTTGTGTACGGCAAGTGATCCAACGATTGTGCATTATTGTTGATATTATAATGATTTTAATCTAAGTAACTTATAATCATTGGATCACTTATGGTACACAAGTGGTACACAAAAAGTGGTAAAGAGGATCTCATCTCGGTAACATAAATTCCCTTAAATGATGGTCTAACTGTTGTGGAATAAGCCCTCCCAACAACCAAGAAAAAATCGCAAGAAACACAGCACCGCAAACAAGCACAAAAAATAAATAACCAAAGCAAAAGACAAAAGAACACAAAAAATTGTTTGCCCAGTTCGTCAATATGTTTGACTACGTCTGGGGGCACTACCAAGCCAGGATCTTGCACTATAATATGTTAAAACTGAGTTACAATGAGTATGAGAGCGGAACATTGCTTAAATACACAACCTAGAATAAGACCTAAACCTAAACACAAGAGAAATCCCGAAAATACTGGTATTCCCCGAATTCAGCGTTGCGGCACCAAGCGCCCGCCTGGTGTACCTCAAGCGCCCGCTTGAATTAAATTCCCGGAATCACAAACTTACTGCCTTCATGAGCGCTCGCCTGGTATAGGGCAAGCGCCCGCTCGCTTGTCCGCCAGATTTTCTTCTCTTTGTTTCTTTGAGGGATCTCTATTCCAACAATCTCCCACCTAGAGATCAATTCGTGTATATCAGCTCCGTATCCATCTTCAACTCATCCTTGGTGCCTTCCTAGTGCTCACCTCGATCATGGTAGTGCCATCTTGCTCTCCTATTCATCAAGCCCCGTTGAAGCTATACATAGCTTCAACTTATCCCTGCTTGAGAAACCTAGAGCCTTGCCATCCGATCAACACTCTCTGTTAGATCTGCGCAACGGAATATGACGCACCACCTAGAGAAGTTACCGGGGTCGGTCCCCACAAATCCGTGTGAACCAACTTACCCTTCTCACCCATGTGACCCAATTGACAGTGCCACGAATCCGTATCACCCTTGGCTGACGCCATCGCGATACTATCCTTGGTGTTGTTCATCAAATACAATCTTCCTTCCCTATTACCTCGAGCGATCTCAGAATCCTCCTTGGTAATAACCCAGTTCCTGCAGCTAAAAGTTACCGTGTAACCTTCTTCACCCAGCTGCCCAACTGATAACATGTTCTTTTTCAAACCCGGAATGTGTCTGACCCCGTGTAGATGTAAGAACTTCCCGTCCGATGCTCCTATTCTGACATCCACCTTCCCTTTGATTTCCAAAGGCTCGCCATCCGCCAGATAGACCTTTCCGAAATCACCGAAAGTGTAATTTTCCATCTCCTCTTCATGCCCGCATGAGTGGAATGATCCCCCCGAATCCATCACCCATGATTCTAGCGCACTACTAACACTCAGAATCAGTACATCTTCATCCTCAGTTATCAAATTCGCCGATTTATCCCCTCGCATGGGACAATCCCTCATGTAGTGTCCTGACTCCTTACAATGATAGCACTCTACCAATCCTCTTGCAACCCTTGGTCTTTCTTTGTTTTCCACAGACTGACCCCCACCCCCGATTACACTTTCCCTTGACCCTGTTCTCCCTTTATTGCTAGAACCCAGCCTTCCCCTACTAGTTGTAACCAAGACCGATTCCTAAGTAGACGGTGTCCCCAACTTCTTTATGCGATTTTCCTCGCCCAAGAGAAAGTCATTAACATCATCATACTTCAATTTGTTCTTTTCCGCTGAAGCATTTAACGCTGTCACCGTTCCGCTCCAACTTCCTGGTAAAGACGCTAGCAATAAACACGCATGAACCTCATCACCGAAAGTAATCTCCAACACAGCCAATGAGTCTATAACATCCATAAACTGATCGATGTGTTTAGCTATGGATCCTCCCTCTTGCATCTTGAGATTACCCATCTTGCGTATCAAATCAACCTTATTTGCAGCAGATGGAGTTTCAAATCTCTCAGTAAGATAATCCAATAGCTCCTTGGTGGTTTTCGCCTTCTTGGTAGTCTTCGCGATCCACTTCGACAAAGTAGATCGAACCACCCCTAAGGCTTTCCGATCCATGAGATCCCAGTCTTCTTGTTTATCGCTTTCCGGCTTGACTCCTTTTAGAGGCATATAGAGATCCTTATTATACAAGAGATCCTCTATTTGCATCCTCCAAAAACGATAGTCAGACCCATCAAATTTCTCCACCGCTTGTTTATCCTTGCCCATTCTTGATTGCTTGATAAATTTGGATCGTTAAACCGGAGCTTTGATACCAGTTGTTGTGGAATAAGCCCTCCCAACAACCAAGCAAATCGCAAGAAACACAGCACCACAAACAAGCACAAGAAATAAATAACCAAAGCAAAAATCAAAGGAATACAAGAAATTGTTTACCCAGTTCCTCAATATATTTGACTACGTCTGGGGGCACTACCAAGCCATGATCTTGCACTATAATATGTTAAATCTGAGTTACAATGAGTATGGAGGCTGAACATTGCTTAAATACACAACCTAGAATAAGACCTAAACCTAAACACAAGAGAAATCCCGAAAATACTGGTATTCCCCGAATTCAGCGTCGCGGCACCAAGTGCCCGCCTGGTGCACCTCAAGCGCCCGCTCGCTTGTCCGCCATATTTTCTTCTCTTTGTTTCTTTGAGGGATCTCTATTCCAACACTAACAACATAACTTTAAGGGTATTTTCGTCATTGTCATTGAAAAAGTCTCATTGAAAAAGTCTCTGCTATTTTAGCCGAATGGGCCTTAAAGCCCAAAAGATACGATCGTTTGGGTCCATTTGGGTTGACAGGTCAAACGAAGCCCGGAAGCCTACAGGGTGGGACGCCCATTTGGACGGCATCATGAGTGTGATTAGGTCAGACTTAAATAAACACACCAGTTGTCGTAATGAAATACTCCCTCTCTCCCTGAAAAATAGTCCACTTTTTTTTTTGTTACTACATGAGAATTTTGAGCAATTATAAATACTACTTATAATTATGTTAATATGAATCTAAAAATTGATATTAATAGTATTTATAATGGTGTATCAAGAACAATTTCAAAAATTTCATTAGAATAATTAAAATTAGCTTTAATTATTACTCAAAGTTCATTCGTAAAACCCATGAAAATAGGGGGACTATCATTCTGGGACAGAGGGAGTATTTCAATTCCATCTATGGTCTTTTCTTTTTTAGTTCTCGGGATTCGAAATCGTGATCTCCTCCACATGGAAAGCTAGCACCGGATACCGTTTGAGCTAGAGCTCTTTGGTTTTTAATTTGTAATTAATGAATAAATTAACTTACATTTTCACATCAAAAAGTATCTTTATAATTTTTATTTTCAAGAAAGGGAGTATATTTTGAATGTGACAAAAGTGGTGACACTTCTCCTAAAATGAAAATAAAATGAAAAGGACAAAGCGAGTGAGTAGATGTTTATAAACTTCAACAACAAGTGTTGTTAATAAAATACTCTATTTCTTTATATTTATTAATGCAATTAGTTGTTTCCTTTCAAAAAAATAAATAAATAAAATACTCCATTTCTTTTGTTTACCTTACCTACTAAATTTATTCTTGTTCAACACCTTAGCTTACCCATCGATGGTACGGATCAACTGCTCTTCCACTACACTATTTTATTAAATCGTGGAGAAGGAATACACATTTGAATATCTTCATCCAAATTGATTATTATCATATACTCCATCCGTCCCAAAATGATCTTCACATTTGACTATTCAAACTTTTTAAGGATATGAACAATTGCTTTTGCTAGTCATGTTGTGTTTATGCACTTTTAAGCTTAAATTGTAGAAATGAAAAGAATTTTTTGGGACAATGAGAAATTGCAAATGAGAAGATCATTTTGGGACGGTGGGAGTAAAAGTTTTGTGCAAAACATACTCTTACCCTTTCATTACCCATCATCCGCGAAAATTAAAGGTCTATTGTAGTAATTTATATTGCAATTCTCATTTTAATTGTGTTAAAATAAATATCATAATTTTAAATATAAAAATTGTAGTTTTATTAGTGTGCAATCAATATATAAACAAACAAAGCAATATTGAAAAACTAAAAATAATATTTATTTTAAAAGACGTAATATAGTTTTATCTAGGATTAATTTCACTCTTACTATTATACTCCCTCCTCCCATTCAAAAAAGATGGTTACTTATTATTTTTGATAGTCAAATTAAATAAAATTTGACCAACAATTTCCAAGAAAAAAAATGTATTTAGTGATATTTAAAAATTAGTATATGATAAAATTATTATGGTGGATCAATAAATATATTTATTTATTTTTTGAAATTTATTCAATTTCATGTACTAATGGTCAACATTCAAGTTAAATTAAATTGGGTTGTTTGCGGTAGCGGTACTGAATGATATGATTTGACTACTTCCTTTGCGAGATGAATGAATAACTCAAATTAATATAGTATTCGGTGAGCCTCAGATCACGTGTATAATAAATCTTGAATTCTTGACTTCACAGATCGAAATTGAAAAACATGTTGTGTATCAAAATTCAGTGACACGTTATCAGTGGCGTAGCCAGAAATTCAAGGAGGGGGGCAAGATATCCCGGAACAAAGGAAAAATGCTTGGGGTTCGGGGCAGCGCCCCTGAATATTTTTTTTCGAGTGTTTTTTCCATATATTAATTATCACATTCATGAAAATAGGTGAGAGCTTTCACATATAAAAAGGAAGGATGTTGAGTTGTGAAGACAAAACCGTGAAGAAAGGAGTCAAAACCGCAAAAGAGGGAGGAGTCGAAACCAAGGACGGAGCGAGAAGCCGAGATCCGGCCAGATCTCACACATAACCCGACCGAACCCCTTGTTTGCCGTGGTTTTTTCTTGGAAAAGGAATCAGTTTGGAAGCCTAGGAGGAAGAATTGGTTTCCTTTGACTAAAAGGTGAATAACGACGATGTGTGGTCATTATCCTTATCCAAGGATAATACTCCTTCCGTCCTACAACTTTGTGTAATTAGGTTTTGATCAGGAGGTTTTGGTATTCCTATAAATATATTGTGACATCCACCATAATATTAGTACACTAGAAAAATAGTCAGAGAGAATTTGTGAGTCACAAAAAAAACCAAGTGAGTGGGTGCCCTTAGGGGCATTACATGGATGGGTAGAAGCATGTATAGGGTTTTTATGTGTGATAGAAGTGTTTACATGAAGAAGTTATCTCTTTGCAATATAGAGCAATATGCTTTATTGTAAACAGACACATATTATGATATTGGTGAAATATCCTGTCTTGGCAGTGCCCTCAAAGGTAGTCATTGTTGTGATTAACTGGGTTAACAAATATTGTGTTCTTTTCTTGTTGATTACTTTCATATTATTCGTATGCATGGTTGTTGTGTCCAGTGGCGGATCTGAGAATCTTGATCACCAGGTGCACAATTACACTACACAACTTTAAAAAAAAAAAAAAAAAAAACGTAGCGCAATTAAAATACATTACATAACTTCAACTTCAATTGTCTTACAAAAGGAAAACAATACATTTATCTAAATCAAATTTGTCCCGCACGTGTTTTCATACCATAATAACGATTAATCTCCTTAATGATTTTTTGTTCTATCTCTTCTGCAAAAAACTAACAATATCTTTTTGAATCGTAGGAGACTTCATTTGACAATTTTTTTTTCAAGACCACATTTTGAGTAGACTCATTTTGAAGAGATAGAGCCTTTAATATTTCGATGAAATTCCCTTTGTTTAAAGATTTTTTAGACTCATCATGCCCACGAAAAGCAATCCCTTAGTTCAACAATAATCTACAAGTAGCAATTGAAGCACATAGTCGAATCCGATTATCATTTTTCTCTTTGTCATCCTGTCTATGAAAAGCAACTTGAATAGATTGATTTTGTTTCATTAGATCATAATACTTCTTTTGACAAATAAAATGTCTACTATTGAATCCACCAATATGATCAACAAGACTTTGCTTTTTATGCCAACTAGAAAAACCACCACTTGTAAATGCACACGCATCAAATCTTTGATCAGACGAGTCATCTCTAAACAAGTAACAACACAAACAATATGCTTTGTCTTCCGCAATGCTATACTCTAACCAAGACACATATTTATCATCATCGAACCATTCCGGATTGAAGCGACGCATTTTACTTCCAATCAATTTTTGGGGAAAACTATGAGATTTTGGTTGACAAGGACCTTTTTGTATATAATATCTTCTAACATCATCTACTTGATTTGGATGATATTCATAAATCTTTTTTCTAAATGAAGGGTCCGAAGGAAGAGTACTCATATCAACGAATGGTTTACTACCGGAAGCCTTCGCGGAGATAGATTCACTTGGTGCACTAGGACTACTACTAGAATTACCAACCCCAAGATTAGTTTCACCATCCTCAATTATTTTTCTTTTGATGACAAATTTATCCATATTCAACAATCAACAAAACACAACAAAGGCACCAAGCCACCAACCAATCCTACAAAAAATCCATGAAATAACCATTCAAACACATACACATTTAAAATCAAACATTTAATAAACACATAAATTGAAATCACCCATGAAATTAGAAGAACAATGTCAAAGCCCCAAATTGTAGTTCAAACCCTAAATTTCTATTAAATCCAATTTGAAGAGAAATAATGAGATTTGAGAGATGAAAACTTACAAAAAGGGAAGAAGATGGGTAAGATGTCGTCGCCGGCGTCACTGGTTGGAGGTTGGACCGCCGCCGCTCACAAATCCGACCCTAGTTGGTTGCCGACGTTCCTGGCCCTTTTTTTCTTCGTTCTTTTTTTCCTCTACTCTCTGTCTCTATATGCAGCTTTTCTAATTTATGTCCAAACAATGAACAAATTCACTTCTCAATAGGTTAAATGAAGTGGGTAGATTTTATTTCTTCTAAGTTCACACACTCACCAAGAATATAATAGCTTACATTATTATTTTGGCGGTGCACTTAGTAAAAAAAAATAAATTTTGGGTTGACCAGGTGCAAGTGCACCTCCTAGCATATACACAATCCGCCCCTGGTTGTGTCTCACCATTAACAGAATTGTATAGCCTGCATAGATTTACCACAATTTCCCAACAAAGGAGACACTAATCAACCAATATAAAACAATTTTTTGTTTGTATGTTAATCTTTCAAGATTAATACAGAGACATTACTAGAAGCAACACAATTATACATTATACAGATCAATAATCATTTGGTAGCTGGCCTATTACATGAATATAATCTCTCTGTCTCGAAAGTTACTCTTTCTTTCTTCATTGTTATTATGAATGAACTTTGTATAATAATTTATATTATTTTCAGTTATTCTAATGAAAAATTAAAATTTGTTACTGATGCATAATTGTAAATACTATCAATGCTAATTTTTAGATTCTCATCAAAATAGTTATAAATAGTTTATTGTTTAAAATTCATTTGTAGAAGTGACAAAGAAAAAATAGAGACTAACTTTTCTGACAGAGAGAGCATAAAATACATATATCTAATAATGCGGAGACCTAATTCAGAATGGACAAAAACTTCCATGCGAATATGGAAGACCCGTCTCATGACGGGTTTTTGACCCGCCCGACCCGGCCCACGACCCGGCTCCATGACCCATGGGGGCGACCCTGCCACGTGGCAGCCTCTCATATGCCCATTTTTTTTTTTTTTTTTTTTACATAATTTTTTGTTTTTTTTTTCGGTTTGTCAAAAATAATAGTTACTATAACTAAATGTAACAAACGTGTTACTTATATGTAACAGTTTGTATACATAAAAGTAATACATATATACAGAAAAGTA
This sequence comes from Campanula takesimana, assembly GCA_026119855.1. NCBI lineage: Eukaryota > Viridiplantae > Streptophyta > Magnoliopsida > Asterales > Campanulaceae > Campanula > Campanula takesimana. Next base: position 791,634 of record JAOWBW010000357.1, on the reverse strand, counting down.
ACAGTGTTTTTTTCTATGTTTTCTTCGTTTGCCATAAGTAATACTTATTACAACTAAAATGTAACAAACGTGTTACTTATATGTAACAGTGTTTATACATAATTTGTAACACATATGTATAAAAGATTAATAGTATATCTATATGTTTTCAAATAATAAGTTACAATGAGTTCAATTTATCATGATACATGTAAAAGTATTACATTATCTATAGAAATCTGTTACAATTTCATCTACTAAAGTGTTACATTTACTTGTACAAATAATTACATTCATGTATATAAGTTGTTATTTTTCAAATGTTACTTTCTTTTGAAAAATAAAATCAAAATACACAATATTTTATATTTTTGCAAAAGCACTATTACATTTCAGTATAAATGATAATTATATTTATATAATGTTTGGGTTACATGTAATTATAGTTAGTATTACATTTGAAAAAAATGGGTAAAACGAGTTTTTGTAAAACATGTGTTACATTTATTTATGAACAATGTTACTTTATATGTATAAACGACGGAAAAGCCGATTTTTTTTTTTATAAAAAATAAAAAAAAATAAAAAAAATTGGGGCAATGGGTGGCTGCCACTTCGCAGGTTATGCCCCATGAATCATGGATCCGGTAAAAAAAAAAACCCGATACATTGTTCTCTTCACTATTTCTTCCTAGCTTGGAGCAAAGCGAGTCCATATTGACGGAGCTGTGTCGGGGCAAGCACGTTATAGGAGAGCAACACAGGGCATGCCGCATGCTGCATCATTCTCGGTACAAAATAACACAAACCATGCAACAAAGATTAAATTTTCTTGGATTACTTACTGAAGAAAGTGAATACTCTCTCCGTCTCAAAATGATTTTCTCGTTTACTATTTCTCATTGTCCCAAAAAGTCCTTCCAAATTCTACAATTTGGCCTTAAAAGTGGATTGACACAACAGGCTAGTGAAGCAAGTGTTCATGTCCTTAAAAAGTTTGAATAGTCAAACGTGAAGATCATTTTGAGACGGAGGGAGTAAAATAAAATAAAATAAAATTTTATCGTACATTTTTGTAGTCCAACAAAAAAGATTAAATTTTCTAAACACAAAACTAAGAAAACTTCAACATTGTTCAATTACAAACTTACATAGATAACTTAAAAAAGAAAAATAAAATTTAATTTAACAAAATTTAACCCCAAGAACATGATCATCCTAACAAATAGGCAGGGGAGCACCATTCCACTGCTCCAAACACTCCAGCAACGGATCGATCAACTTTCCGGCACTAATCGCCGTGAACACCTTATCAAATTCCTCTCCCGGCGACCGGACTTTCTCTCCGGTCAAGTAGCTAGTCCCCAGCTCCTCCCTAACAAACTTATATAACGGGTATGACCTGCATTCTGTTATCCTGTTAAATATGGCTGGTTTCCCACTCTCAAGCTCGGCTCTAGCGCTTTCAACATGCCCCGGCAAAAGGGTCTTCAATTCCTCCTCAAACGCCGCGATCTTTTGAAAGATCGATGTGGATGCATCACCATCCGTTGATTGAAGATCAATCAACGCTTGGTCGACGAGGACTTGTCTTAGCTTCTGCATCAAAGGGTAGGTTCCGCTGCAGGGGTCATCAATGTAAGAAAACAGATACTCGCGATCAACGACTTGTAGGAGCTTCTTCTCGGAGAATCTTGATGGATGGAGTTGACCATTTTCATCAGTGGTCAAGATTTTCTTGGCTACTTGACTAACTGTGTTCTTCACTGTAGCCTTCAAATTCTCCTCTAAATGCCTCAAGTCAACTGCTTGACATAATGCAACTAAGAATGTAGTTGACATGAGTTTGAGTATCTCCACAGCTTCACTAGTTTTTCTTGACGAAATTAACCCTAGAGAGTTAACATCTTGGTTATGTTGCTCTGCACTTTGGACATGGTTAGTAACGGGGTTAGCTAAAAACTGAAGCTCAGAACAATAAGAAGCCATTGCGATTTCCGCGCCTTTGAACCCGTAATCCAAGCTCGGGTTACGCCCGCCCGACAAATTCGAAGGCAACCCGTTGTTGTAATAGTCATTTACGAGCTCTGAGAATTGCGCAAACATGAGTTTCCCGATCGAGGCAAGGGCAAGACGGGTATTATCCATCGACACTCCAATAGGGGTACCTTGGAAATTTCCTCCATGGAGGGCCTTGTTTCGTGAAACGTCGATCAAAGGGTTGTCGTTCACCGAGTTGATCTCTCGTTCGATTGACTTGGTCGATGTTCGGATCACTTCGATGAGTGGGCCCAACCATTGGGGCGATGTGCGAAGGGCGTAACGGTCTTGTTTGGGCTTTTGAAGCGGGTCCATTTCGTGAATCTTTGCAGCTTCTTTTACGTATGCGCTTCCGTTTAGAATGTGTTCCATTATGGCTGCGGACTCGATTTGGCCAGGATGGTGTTTTAGTTTATGTGTCAAATGGTCCGTGAATTCGGGCTTTCCTTGCATGACTTCTGCAAAAAGGGCCGATAAAACGGAGGCCAAGACGGATAAAATGTTGGCATCGAAAAGAACCATGGAAGCCATTCCTGAGCCCACAGCAGTGCCATTGACAAGAGCAAGTCCTTCTTTGGGCTGCAACTCGAAAAAGCCCGTACTAACACCAGCTAGCTCAAGGGCCTGGGCCGCATTGAGCGACTCTCCATTGGGCCCAACGGCCTTGGAATTGGGCCTGCCAGTCAAAAGACCGGCAATGTAGGATAGTGGGACCAGGTCACCGGATGCAGTGATGGTCCCACGGAGGGGGAGGCATGGGGTAATGTTGTGGTTAAGAAGACTTGTAATGGCTTCCAAGATTTCGAATCTAATGCCGGAGTAGCCTTGGAGGAGAGTGTTGACTCTGACCAACATTGAGGCTCGTGTTGCCGTGTGCGGTAGGGTATGGCTCGACTCCGTCCCGTTTCCGAAAACTCCAGCATTCAAGAATCTGAAGAAAAAAAAGAATAGAAGATAATATTAAGAAAAATTATCCTTCAAAAAATGAAAAATTACAAAATTGAAAGTAGTTGAATAGAAAGAGATGAGCCAAATTGTACATTTTGATTAAATGTGGACTCTAATAAATTTGAAGATTAGCTGCACTTGCAGGCCTAGTAAGTGAAGGCCCTGAAGGATGACATGGGCTGGGTTGATAAAGACTCTTAATTAACTGGGCTCATCCATACTTTAATTTTAAGACAAAAAGTTGTGTAAGATGGTCTCACAAAAACGAGTTTTGTTAAAAGACGAGCGGTGCAAACCTATTTTCTCTGTCATCGAGACCCATCTCAAATGAAAATAGTTCCAATTTTGATAGGTGGATTTGGACTTGAAGGGAGGCAACTATTTATTGAGTTAGGTGATCCATTAAAGATGCTCGAATAATAGAATACAAGTATTTGGTGGTGCCCATGTCTTTGCCGGCCTAGTGAACTTACTCAGTCACAATTTTTTTTATTTTTTATTTTTTTTCCAATCCAAAATTTTATCCGAAGTAATGGAGTTTTGTTTATCGGCTAAATTTATTTAGATTTCAGTTGTAAATAAAGGCATCATTATAAAACCTAACAAGAAAATATATTTGAGAGTAATTTTACTAAAATAACTAAATTAAATTAAAATTAAAATTATTATCTATTTGAGAATTTTGTGCGCAACATTTTGAACAGGTGAGTCTATACAAAACCCCTTTTTAGTTGGTTCACATATTACACCCTTTTGGGGACTTTTATTTATTTATTTATTTATTTATTTATTACTACCTCTGTCTTTAAATGAGTATCCAAATTTTATTTTAAGGGAAACTGAAAATCTCAACTTTTTGAACAATTTGGTAACAACGATTCATATATAATCTTGTAATCTCATTTCCAAACCTTTAGTTTTGCACGTATAAAGAAACCGGTGATTTTTTTTTCGAAAAAAAACATTTAAGGAGAAAGTTATGTTAAAAAAAAACACTCATTTAGGGACAAAGATTTCTTAAAAATGGACACTTATTTAGAGACAGAGGGAGTATTATTATGGAATGGTTTTCAGCGCCTTTTTGTCATGCATTACTATGTGTTAAAATATTTCTATAAATTTCTCTCTTGTCTTAAACTCTGAAAAAAGATTCTTTCCAAATGTGAAGATGAAATTAAAAAGATTCTTTAGTTATTTTGTTTGTTATACGTGATTAATTTAATTTTAGTCATTAAACTTTTCTTAGTTAAATTTTCTCACTAGATCTTACAGACCTTAAATTTATCTTCTTCTTCTAATACTACCTCTGTCCCTAAATGAGTGTCCAAAATTCATTTAGGGACACTGAAAATCTCAATTTTTTAAACAATTTGGTAACAACGATTCATATATAATCTTGTAATCTCCTTTCCAAACCTTTAGTTTTGCACGTATAAAGAAACCGGTGAATTTTTTTTCGAAAAAAAACGTTTAGGGAGAAAGTTATGTTTAAAAAATAAAATCATTTAGGGACAAAGATTTCTTGAAAATGGATACTCATTTAGGGACAAAGGGAGTAATAAAAGAGAAGTTTAAAACAAATTTAACTCTTAAAATACAAGAGGGGGCAAAAAAAGTTAAGCAAAGATATTTATTATTGACAAACAAAAAATGCCAAAGAGAATATTTACAAGAAATATAAATAAATAAATAAATTTATTGACATATACTATTTTGGAATTTTTGTCATTATTAGTTGAACCCACCCATCAATAACTCACCTACCCCCTTAGATTAAAAATTGCCAAAGTGGTCATTGTCAATATATATAGGCAAGGGACTTATTTTCTTTTTGGTGGTAAAAATTCATATTTTTTTTTCCTTTTTTGAGCATCCGAATATTTCAAGAAACAAAATCAAATTCATAAAGGCAAATCAAAACATTAGCTATTTTCGCTCAAATTAAAAAGAAAACCTCATAATTTCATATCTTCTGATTTCTAGCCCTACAAATTGTAGAATCGAAATTCAATTAAAACAAAAACTTGTGAGAGCGTGAGAGAGGTCTCATACCGTTTTCGTTGAGAGAGTAAATAGTTTGCCGGATGAGTGGGTTAAGCTTCGTTTTCTCTTTCGAGACCGTTTCACACAAAAATTCCTACTTAATTAAATAGGCAAAATAGGCAAGAAAAATCCACTATTAAAGACGGTATTAGACTACATATCCTTATGATTATTTATTTATTTTTTATTAAAAGTAAATATTATGAAAACGATCTCGAATTCTTTTCCCACCAAAAAACACAAAATTTTGTGGATCAAGAAACGTGAATAATCACGTAAGCAACCTAAAAGGGTTGGACAACTAACTCCAAATCGACACAAAAATCATGACAACAACATGAGCCAAACGAAAATAGTACTACTTCCTTCCGTCTCATAGTATATATCCACCTTCGCATTTGCACGGAGATGTACCATATTTATGTGCGTTGCAACAGTTCCAAATTCTTTAAATTAAAAATTTTACAAATAATTTAATTTATCTGTTTCGGAGCAAGAAATTTACCTAATAAGTTCCTTTTGAAGTGCACCACCTTCTTTAGTCCTCCTATGAGAAGTTGCACCAAAACCAGTTGTGACACCATAACTATCCGTCCCTTTATTCATGCTATCCATCACCCAATCACTACTAGCCTTAACGCCACCCCTCGCCGCCTCCGACAGCTCCACCTTCACTCCGCAGTCGTGGCTGGCGATCGCCGCCACCTGAGCTATAGTCAGCGTCTTTCCGGCTAACTGGACCACCGGTTTCCGGTACTCCTCCACCATTTTCTTGACTTCATCAAGGTGGCTGCCCTTTAGCCCCTCCGCAGCTACACCCCAATTCAATGGATCTTCTAAACAAAACCCACCATTATTATTGGCATGCCCATTGCTCTTCCCATTGGAATAAGCCATTAATTTTATTGGAAAAAAGATTAAAACCCAGAAAAAATCACCAAGAAAATGTGGGATTTGGTTGCCCAATTGAGAAAAAATATTTAAAAAAAAAAATTCAAGAAAATGTAGGAAATTTGCAACTTTGGGTGCTGAATTTCCTGAATTTTTTTGTGGGATATTTGGTTGTTTTAAATAGGGAACTTATTGTCATTGAGTGTTGGGTGCAGAGGCGGATGGGTTAGTTGAGAGATGAGCATGGCCGTTGGATTGTGAAGAAAATGGAGGGCTGGATTGGAGCCACGTGGACTAGATTGTGGTGGTTGCGGGAAAATTATTTGTCAAAATTCGAGAAGGGATAAAAGCCTAAGGTTGTGGGCGCGGTTGGTGGGAGGGATGCACCCTAGAAAAACGTCACTCCCCATTATTTTTCCTACCAAATTTCTTTCATGACAATGTTGTGGATATGGCCCTCCACTATCCAAGCAAATCACAAGAACAATAAAAGCACACAAACAAAGCACAAGAAATCAAAGCAAGAAAAGACACAGAAATTGTTTACACAGTTCGTCAATATGTTTGACTACGTCTGGGGCCACTACCAAGCCAGGATCTTGCACTATAATATGTTAAATCTGAGTTACAATGAGTTTGGGGGCGGAACATTGCTTAAATATAAGCCCTGGAATAAGATCTAAACCTAAACAAATAAGGAATCCCGAAATCCCGTCAGCAGACCAGGCGCCCGCCTGGCCTACCCCAAGCACCCGCTTGATGTTGATTCTCCGAAGGGCCAACCTTCTGTCCAAATAAGCGCCCGCCTGCTAGGCCCCGAGCGCCCGCTCGCTCTCTGCGCCTGGTATTTCTCCTTTTTGTTCCTTTGAAGATCTCTACTCCAACAATCTCCCACCTAGAGATCAACCGCATATACAAGCCCCGTATCCGTCTTCAACTCATCATTGGTGTCATCCTAGTGCTCACCTCGATCATGGTAGTGTCTTCCTCCTCTCCTATTCTCCAAGCCCAATTGAAGCTTTACATAGCTTCAACTTTTCAAGGTTTACCACCTTGGTCAACATGTCAGCCGGGTTCTCCGATCCCAATATCTTCTCCAGCCTTAAGATCTTCCTTTCCAAGAGATGCCTGATGTAGTGAAACCTCAGCTCAATGTGCTTCGTCCTAGAATGAAACGCCAGATTCCTAGCCAAATGAATTGCACTCTGACTGTCACTGTAGAGAGCATTACCACTTCGCGTCTTCCCAAGTTCACCCAAGAAGTTCTGCAACCATACCATCTCTTTGCTTGCCTCTGTCACTGCCACATATTCGGCTTCCGCAGTCGACTGAGCCACGATCTTCTGCAATTTAGAAGCCCAGGAGATTGCCGTACCAACCAATGTGAAAACATAACCCGTAGTACTTCTCTTCTTGTCTAGATCGCTTGATGCCAAATCCGCATCCACATAACCCGCTTGAACACGATAGAGCCTTGCTTGAGAGCATAGAGCACCAGCAGTACCCTTCAAGTAACGCAGGATCCATTTAACCGCTTCCCAATGTTGATTCCCTGGATTGCCCATGTACCGGCTGACTACTCCCACCGCATGTGTAATATCTGGCCTTGTACACACCATTCCATACATTAGACTCCCCACTGCCGAAGCATATGGAGTCCTCTCCATCTTGTCACGCTCCTCCTTGCCCTTAGGTGAGTCCTTCTCAGATAGCTTGAAGTGCATACCCAATGGTGTCCCTATTGGCTTCGCCTCTTCCATGCAAAACCTTGTCAAGACTTTCTCAACGTATTCTGCTTGTGAAAGAACCAACTTACCCAACTCCCTATTCCGGTCAATCCGCATGCCCAAGATTTTTCTGGCCTCCCCCAAATCCTTCATCTCAAACCGTTCTGACAACTGAGCCTTCAATCTGTTTACCTCTCTAATGCTAGAGCCCGCTATTAGCATGTCATCCACATATAACAGCAAGATTATGTACCCATTGTCCGTGTTCTTGAAGTAGCAACAATGATCCGCCTCACATCTGACAAAGTTAGTGTCATGCATGAATACATCGAACTTCCTGTACCACTGCCTAGGAGCTTGTTTAAGGCCATACAATCTCTTAGTCAACCTGCAAACCAGTTCCTCGTTACCTTTAGACAAATATCCCTCTGGTTGTACCATGTAAATTTCTTCCTCCAAATCACCATGAAGAAAGACCGTCTTTACATCCATTTGCTCCAGCAACAAGTTATCCGCCACTACTATCCCCAGAACCATTCTGATAGTGGTCATCTTCACAACAGGAGTGAATACCTCGGTGTAGTCAATACCATACTTTTGCTGAATCCCTTTTACAACCAACCTTGCCTTGTAACGCTTACTGCCGTTTGCTTCCTCCTTGATCCTGTAAACCCACTTGTTATGCAATGCCTTCTTCCCCTTAGGCAGTTTAATCAACTCCCAAGTTTTATTGGCCTTCAATGAGTCCATCTCATCATCCATCGCAGCTTTCCACTTATCACAAAGTGCACTACGAACAGCCTCTGCATAACATTCCGGCTCACCACTATCTGTCAGCAACAAATAGTAATTTGAAGGAGTATACCTGTCAGGTGATCCACGCAACCTGCTGGATCTACGCAGCGGAATATCCGGTTCCGGAGTATGTGGTTCATCTTCAGTGACCCCTGACCATGGTCATCATGAACCGTCCTGCTCCCACCCGAGTCTGGAATATCCACCTCTATAACCTCCGGTTCCGAACTAATATCATCAGATGCCCCCTTTCTGTCCTTGTACAAAACCTGTTCATTGAATACCACATCTAGACTACGAATAATTTTATGGTTTTGATCATCCCAAAACTTATACCCGAAGTCATCCCCAACCATACCCAATAAACGTACATTTTACAGATTTTGCATCTAACTTAGTTCTATCAGCAGAATCAATATGAACATATGAAAAGAAGCCAAATATGCGAAGAAAGGACAGATTTACCTGCTTGCCACTCCATGCTTCCTCTGGAATTTCATTCCCAAATGGTACCGATGGTCCCCTATTGATCAAGAAAGCAGCCGTGTCAACCGGATATGCCCAAAACGTCTTCGGAAGTCCACACTTCAACCTCATACTTCTAGCCCGCTCGTTCAATGTCCTGTTCATCCTCTCTGCAACCCCGTTGTGTTGTGGTGTGCCCTTTGGAGTCTTCTCCATACGAATCCCATTCGCTGCACAATATTCCCTAAACTCCCGAGCTCATACTCCCCTCCGTTATCTGATCTCAAGCACTTAAGCTTAAGTCCCGTCTGATTCTCCACCAATGCCCTTCACTTCTTGAATACCTCGAAAGCTTCATCTTTCCCCTTCAAAAAGTAGACCCAGACCTTCCTTGTTGAATCATCAATGAAGGTCATGTAATATGACGCACCACCCAGAGAAGTTACCGGAGATGGTCCCCACAAATCCGTGTGAACCAGTTCTAACTTTGCTTCCCTCAAAGCCCTACCTGTCCTCGAGAAATTACTTCTCGCCTGTTTGCCAAACACACAATCTTCGCAGATCCCCACGTCGACTGTCTTCAAACCCGGTAGTAGTCCCTTTGAGCAAAGTACCTTCATCCCCTTCTCACTCATGTGACCCAATCGACAGTGCGACAAATCAGTATCACCCTTGGCTGACGCCACCGCGATACTATCCTTGGTGTTATTCGCCAAATACAATGTACCCTCCTTATTACCCTGAGCGATCTCAGAATCCTCCTTGGTAATAACCCAGTTCCTGCAGCCGAATGTTACCTTGTAACCTTCTTCGTCCAACTGCCCAACTGATAATAGGTTCTTTTTCAAACCCGGAATGTGCCTGACCCCGTTCAGATGTAAGACCTTCCCGTCCGATGCTCCTATTCTGACATCCCCCTTCCCCTTGATTTCCAAAGGCTCGCCATCCGCCAGATAGACCTTACCGAAATCACCGGAAGTATAATTCTCCATCTCTTCTGCATGCCCGCAAGAGTGGAATGATGCCCCCGAATCCAGCGCCCATGATTCTAGTGCACTACTAATACTCAGAACAAGTACATCATCACCTTCGACTGTCACATTCACCGAATTGCCCCCACGATTGGGACAATCCTTCTTGTAGTGTCCTAACTCCTTGCAATGATAACACTGCACCGATCCTTTCGCAACCCTTGGTTTATCTCTGATCTCCACGGCCTTGCCCTTACCACCCACTACGTTTTCCCTTGATTCAGTTCTCCCTTGTTTGCTAGTACCCGGCCTTCCCCTGCTAGTAGTAGCTAAGGCCGATCCCGAAGCAGTCGATGTCCCCAACTTCTTCATGCGATTTTCCTCGCCCAAGAGAAAGTCTTTAACATCATCATACTTCAATTTGTTTTTACCTGCTGAAGCATTGATCGCTGTCACCGTCCCGCTCCAACTTCCTGGTAAAGACGCTAGCAACAAGCACGCATGAACCTCATCATCAAACGTAATCTTCAACGCAGTCAATGAGTCTATAACATCCATAAACTCATCGATGTGTTTAGCCAAGGATCCTCCCTCTTGCATCTTGAGACTACCCATCTTGCGTATCAAATCAACCTTGTTTGCAACAGATGGAGTTTCAAATCTCTCAGTAAGATAATCCAATAGCTCTTTGGTGGTCTTCGCCTTCTTGGTAGTCTTCGCGATCCACTTCGACAAAGTAGATCTAACCACCCCTAGGGCTTTCCGATCCATGAGATCCCAATCTTCTTGCTTTTCTCCTTCCGGTTTGACACCCTTTAGAGGCTTATAGAGATCTTTGTTGTACAAAAGATCCTCTATTTGCATCCTCCAAAACCCGTAGTCAGAACCATCAAATTTCTCAACCGCCTGTTTGTCCTTGCCCATTCTTGATTGCTTGACAACACCCAATCGCTTGATAAACCAATCTTACGATTAACCCTGATCTCCAACCAGAGTTCTGATACCAGTTGTTGTGGATATGGCTCTCCACTACCCAAGCAAATCACAAGAACAATAAAAGCACACAAACAAAGCACAAGAAATCAAAGCAAGAAAAGACACAGAAATTGTTTACCCAGTTCGTCAATATGTTTGACTACGTCTGGGGGCACTACCAAGCCAGGATCTTGCACTATAATATGTTAAATCTGAGTTACAATGAGTTTGGGGGCGGAACATTGCTTAAATATAAGCCCTGGAATAAGATCTAAACCTAAACAAATAAGGAATCCCGAAATCCCGTCAGCAGACCAGGCGCCCGCCTGGCCTACCCCAAGCGCCCGCTTGATGTTGATTCTCCAAAGGGCCAACCTTCTGTCCAAATAAGCGCCCGCCTGCTAGGCCTCGAGCGCCCGCTCGCTTTCTGCGCCTGGTATTTCTCCTTTTTGTTCCTTTGAGGATCTCTACTCCAACAGACAAGGGTAAAAAAAAAAGAGGAAAAAGATCTGGACTGTTGCAATGAGTTAGACATGCCCCAAAGATTGATATGAACCGGCGAACTGGAGGTTCATGAACCGTGAAAAAACGTCAATGAGTAAGTAATTGCCTTATAATATTTGGTTGTAGCGGAGAGACAAAATCACGTACTTTCTCCGTCTTAGATTAAGATTTTTTTTTCTTTTTTTTTTTACAAATGAACCGTGAAAAAACGCCAATGAGTAAGAAATTTACAAATGATCTTGTATCGATAGCATAGGAAGAAATTTGGCAAGAGTGAGAAAGGAAAAAAGATAATAACTCTTTCTCATAAATTTTAGTTGGCACTTATTAATTAGTAATTGATATTTAGTTTACTTACCTTACAATATAAATATTCAATTAATCACTATCTTATACTTTTTGGAATGTTTTGTATTCTAATATTAGCAATAGCATTCCTACAAACTTTATTTTGCGTAAGGGTAGGAAGGTAGGAAAGAAAAAAAAAGGTAAATATTAAATTACTATAGAAAAATTCTACTTTTCATAGCGAAATTTGTTTTAATGTTGTATTTTAATTAATCATTCGTCCATTTTCTCATTTGACATCAAATTAAAATTAGAAATTTAAGAAATATTGGTTATATATATATGCATGCAGCATGAACGGTATTTACGTCATTTCAATATATTTGAGACATAATTACCTCACAAAGTATATATGCAAACCCAATTTACACCTTTCTCAAAATTTGTCAATATTATTCCTAATGAGTAGTTGCTGTAGGTATGAAAAGTGAGGTAGAAGAGAGAAAGTGTGGGAGAAAAAAAGTACTTATTCCGTCCCAATATACACCTTTCTCAAAATTTGTCAACATTTGTGCACATTGTTATAGAAAGAAAAAGTGGGTGGAGAGTTTTTACTAGTAACATGTGCAAGTAACTAAAGCACTATTTTCAACTATTAAAATATACTTTGATTTGTTTAATTAACAATATGTAATTTTAAAATTTAAGAGACCAAAATGTATACTTCCTCCGTCTCATTTGAAGTTTCACCATTTTGATGATGGCACAAAATTAAGAAAAGTGATGAGTGTAAGAAGAGTTGTGAGGGGGGAGAAGTTAGTGGGTATGACAAGTGGGGCCTACAATTAAAATGTGTGAGAGGGAAAAGTTAGTGGGTATAACAAGTGGATCCCACAATTTAAGTATGTGAGAGGAAGAAGTGAGTGGAATTGATAAGTGAAGCCCATATTTTTTACCATTTTAAGAAATCGGGACGCTCATTTAGGTAATAGGTGAAGCTTCAAATGAGACGGATGGAGTAAATGAAAATCTTGTACCATTTGGCTCCACCCCGGTTTTGACCCAAATGGTACATCCAAAGAGTAGTCCATATTTGAAGTTGTTTGGTTTGCACAAGTCATGTTCAGTCACCAACCATCACCTTCTCCTTTCTTATGGGTTGGTGGAGCTGCAATTCATTTACTTTTTCCTTCTCTTCGTACAAAAAATAAAGTAAAAATAATATTCTTATGTACCATTATAAATATTATTTAAATTTAATATATTAAATTAGGAAAAATAAGTATAGTTGATAAATAAATATGTGTTTGAGTATAAAAGTATAATAGGAGAGAGAGAAAGTGGAACAAAAAATAATAAGCAGATTATTGTTGTGTCTGTCACAAATGTGTCACATAAATAAAGAAGTATTATCAAATTTTTGTTTTTGAATAATAACATTTTTTATGTGACGCTTAAAGTGAAAACGATAACATTTGTTATGGAGTATATACTTCGTCAGTCTAATAATATGTCACTGTTGTGTTGCATTTTTAAATAAAAATAGTTTTAGATTTAATATAATGTAACCATGATATAAGCATATTAATCTAACAAACTTTTTTTCCACTATGTCAAAATTATATTTGATTATACTCTCTCCCTTTCAAAATTATTTTTTTCATTTTTCATAGTTGTTAAATTGAATGAACTTTTAACAATAATTAAAGGTTAATTCAATTATGTTAATGAAAACTTTTAACTTGTTATTGATACAATATTATCTACTATCAATAAAAAAAATTATTTTTATATGAATAGTTAAATTAATTTAAAATTATTGCCTCACAATCCCTTGTAATTGACGACAAAAAAAAAAAAAAAAAAAAAAAAAAGAGCTGACAGAAGGAGTGTAAGTGTAAAAAATAAGTGAAAATGGTAAAATAGGCACTAAAGTTTAGGGGGGGGGGGGGGGGAAAGTGTCCTAACCAAGATTTGACGTTTCAATTTATTCAAGTTATGGTCCCAAGTTAAAAATGTTAGTTAGAGAAAAAATTGTTAAAGTCTTGCCATGTCTTGCACATAAAACTTAACCGAGATCTCTCTCGAAAAAAAAAAAAAAACTTAACCGAGATTAGTTGGGGTTACGGATCCCTTAGTTTTAAAACATAGTAATATTAGAAGCCGTTGTTAGCTATTTTAGTAGCATCACACAGTCCTACTAAACATTACACGAATGTTTTAATTCTTTTTTGCATACACCAATGTTTTAATTTATTTATTTTTACAAAAAAAAAAAGTAAAAACTTTAAAATAGGCCGAAAAGAGTACATTAATTGCAAAAATAAATAAATTAAAACATTGGTGTATGCAAAAAAAAAAAAAAAAAATAAAACATTCGTGTAATGTTTGGTAGGACTGTGTGAATTGTGATGCTACTAAAATAGCTAGCGAAAGCTTCTAATATTTTTTTTTCCATAAAATAAAGAGAATAAACTTGGATAAAGAATGTGGTCCCCTTTTCGGAAAGTGCCCGAATATTTTTATATAAAGAAAAAAAAACAATTATGAGTATTTCTTAAAATGGAGGGGTCTAATTTTATTTAGACTATATGCTCAAGGATAAGGTATGATTGAAAATACAGACTCGACTGAATATTCTCAGTAACGAAAAGTGGTAAAATAGATGCGTTTACGGAGTTGTATGTAAATGTGATTGAGACGTTCAATATCAATACTGGCAATGCTAGGGGGACAAAAGAAAATCACAAAATGATGGATACAAAGTGAGGTGACGATATTTTATTGGTTGCATCGATTGTGGACCCGACACATTTTAATAAAAACACCAATAGAATTTTGACACATCATTTTGTAAGCCACATTTTGTGGCACTTTTTTGTGACTTTATATTACCATTTCAATACAGTTATAAACTTTGTATCGGTTGTTTGAAAAGGAAAAAAAAACATACAAAGGAAAATACTTGAGATACTATGCTTATTTTGAAGGCCTTTTTTTTTTTTTTGCTAACGAAATGAATTAATGACTAATGTTAAAGACTCGTTTGTCCCACATCAATTTGGAGAATAAAATTTATTAGCTTTATAAATTGAATAACCTCAACCTTAACGAGGTCTTTTAAGGGGATGATGTATTAGAGCCGGTCCCAAGTTAACCGTGTTGGGCAACGTGAGGGGCGGATGATGACTGATGGAGAAAAATTCCACGTGTAAACCTTGCAAGTATACAAGTACCGAAGTAGCAATGTACCTTTGTAAGGGTGGAACCACAGAGACTTGGTGAAAAAAAGTGTATTTAATTAATGCAAAAGTAACCAGGGGGTTTTTGTTTTTAATTGTTTATAAACTAAATTACTAATAAGCAAGAAAAATAAACTAAATTAAACTGCAAAATAACGCAAAGATTGTACTCAAGAGAATTCAAGCAGTTCACAGATTGGCGTTCACAATTACACTCACTTTATGCTATTTTGATAATGAAAGAATTAATCTTGTTTTAGGGTTCATTCACTTATTTAAGAATTGGGACGGTTAGGTGGCCGGATTGCAATCCTTTTATTCTATGTAAATTAATTCTTCCACAAGGTCCAATTAATACACCAAGAATTTATTAAGCATCTAAGAACATGAAAACCTAGTTTTTCTCAATTTCCGTAAGGTCCAAGATCCAAACTATTCAACACAACAATGGCTATGTCTAACTCTCCACGCAAGTGCAAGAGATTAAACCCGAATAGTTAAAGAGCAAAAAATATCTATCAATATGATTGAAACTCTAAAACGGAATTAAAACTATTGTATTAAACTAAAACAACGATTAACATCTCATAGCATAAAGATTATGTAATTGATCACATCCAATCCGCAAACCAAGGTGTTTAGCTAAATCACAAAAAAATAAAAGAAATCATAAACCTGGATATTACGCTTGATGATAAAAATCTCCAAATCTTGTTACAACCTTCAAAACTAAATAAAACCTAAGAATAAAACATAAAAAACTGAGTCTTAAAACCTATCTATTTAATAGATAAAAGAGGAGTGCAAATATGAGAGGATATCATTAAATTCCTAAAAACAAGGCAAATCCCGTAATCCAGTCGGAGGGGTGAGCGGGCGCCTGGTAGGCACCAGGCGGGCACTCGGTCTGCGGCAGAAACTTCTATCGAAAGCAAGGAGGTAAGCGGGCACTTGCTTTGATGCGAGCGGGCACTCTGTCCATCTTCCAGTTTTTTCTTCTTTTCTTCCTTTCTCGACTTTCTTGACTTATGTTGACTTTGACTCTAAATTGACCATTGACTTGTCTGCAATACTTGAGCATCCAAAGGTAATGCGGGACATCACAAAATTGATGCAAAATCTCTCTATTACAATGATTTCCTCACCAAACTCATCAATACAATATGAACTCCAAATCACATCAATCCTACTCTAAATTACATCCAAAGTCAACTAAAATGATCCGGGAACATGGAAATAATATATATGAAAACCAACCCATCAAAGAACATGGAGAATTCTCATATGGATCTTTATTGCTCTGATACCATATTAGGATTTAAGAGAGATAGACGAAGTCAATCATACATGGTAGAGAAGAAGTAATATGAAAGACTCAAGTTTATTATGATACATGGGGTACATATATATAGGGTTACAAAGAACATTCTAGAGTTCAGTCTAGCTTGTTGTACGAGATACAAGTCTCCTACACAATCTCTAAGATTGGTAAATAATATCTAAAAGAATATTTACAAATATACTTTGGAGTATATAATAGGGTTAATTGCAATTTAGACCCTGAAGTACCATACTACCCTTCCAAGCGAACCCTGATATGTTTTTTTTGTCAAATCGGGTCTTCATGATTTAAAAACTCACCAAATAAGGCTTTTTTGATGGATTTCATTAGAAACTCAGTTAAAAAGCATGTGCCAAGCACGTGACTAACGAAATTGGGTGAATTTGAATTGTTATTAGCTATTAAGGGGTTATAAATGACATCTTCATAAAGCAAGGGATGGAAAAAAAAACTATATCCCCCTTTTTCCTCCTCCGGCACACACACTCTCTCTCTCTCTCTCTCTCTCTCCAGCCTGCCGGCGACGGCGCCTCCCACTGCCAAATCTCTCCCCGTCGTTCGTTCGTCACACACACGCCGCATCTCCCTCTTTCCTCGTTGCTCATACGCTGTAGCCCTAATTTGAGATGAAGCGCCGATCTGGATTCTGGCACCGGCAATCGATTTCTCCGTTCATCTCTCCGATTCATCTGATCTGTAGCCAGCGATGAGGGACGACAACGGCGATCGTGAGGGTGAGGGACGACGATGGCGATCGTGAAGAGGGACGACGACGGCGATCGTGAAGAGGGACGACGACGTGAGTTTCTTGATCTGGGGTGTATGTCGTAGTAGTCTTTGGGTTTGGGTTTCGAAATCAAGAAGATAATGAAATCAAAATATGGGTTTAGATTTTCAATTTTTGGGCTTTGCATCTAGAGTTTTGATTCCCAATTTTTGGTGTTTTCTTACTTTCATTTTTTAATTGTGATCATTCTTAGAAGCTTAAATCTGAGAATAATTGATGTGGCAGACTAAATTTGATGTTCAATTTTGTTCATTGTGGGTGGTAGTCATGGGGATGGTTATGGTGGTGTATTGGTGGTTTTGGTGGTGCAAATTGGTGAACGTGAAAGCTGGTGGTGGTGTGTTTATGACGGATGGTGGTGGTTGGTGTTTCTGATTTCCGGTGGTGGTAGATGGTGGTGGGCGCTGGTGGTGATGAGGTGGGTTGGTGGACGGTAGTATGTTTGTTGGTGGCTGGTGTGGGTGGTGTAAAGAGGGTGTGCAATTGGCTGAATTTGTTGAAATGGGTGGGAGGTTAGCCGGAGTTTTGGAAGGAGTTTGACTGGATTTTTTTTCTTTCTTTTCTAGATGAAAAGTGAGTTTTTTTAATCTTTCGAGCTAAAAAATTGTTAAGGAACTGATTTATTTATATCTAAAATGTTTGTTTTTTATAAATTTTTATTGAAGAAATAAATATAAATTTTACAACTATAAAAATTTGTGGATATAGATATTAATAAAAAATTAAAATAAAAATTAATTATATTTCTCACAAAGAAATGCTCCATATTTAATTAAAATATAGTACTATCCCTATATTTTTTGTTTCATTTTTAAATAATTATAATGTTTTTTAATTATTTATATTCCTCACATAAAATTTGGAAATAAAAATTATTTTAAAATATTAATATAATAATTATTGAAGTAATTACTTATTTATATCCAATGAAATATTTTTTTAATAATATTTATTTTAAAAGTTTGATAATTGTTTTTATTTCAACCCTTTTGAATTTAGAATTTTCATTAGGCCCCTTAATAGCTAATATCAATTCAAAGTCACCCAATTCCGTTAGTCACATGCATGGCACATGCTACATAACTAACTTTCTAACGAAATCCGTCAAAAAAGCCTTATTTGGCGAGTTTTTAAACCATGAAGACCCGATTTGACCAAAAAAACATATCAGAGTTCGCTTGGAAGGGTGGCATGGTACTTCAGGGCCTAAATTGCAATTAACCCTATATAATATTCCTTATAGGATTTAGGAGCTATATAATATTCCTTATAGGATTTAGGAGGTTAGACGAAGTCAAACATACATGATGAGAGAAGAAGTAATATAAAAGACTCAAATATATATTTTTAATTTTTATATTTTTTTTTGGTTTTTTTCGGTTTGTCAAAAGTAATAGTTACTATAACTTAATGTAATGACTGTAATCATATAAAGTAACAGTTTGTATACATAAAAGTAATACATATATACAGAAAAGTAACAGTATTTTTTTCTATGTTTTCTTCGTTTGCCAAAAGTAATACTTATTACAACTAAAATGTAACGAACGTGTTACTTATATGTAATAATGTTTATACATAATTGTAACACATATGTATAGAAAAAGTAATAATTCAACCATTTACATTTTTAGAGCTAAAAACACTTGATTAATGTTACATGTAAAAGTATTACATTATCTATAGAAATATGTTATAATTTCTTTTATTAAAGTGTTACATTTACTTGTACAAACAATTACATTCATATATGAGTTGTTACTTTTCAAATGTTACTTTCTTTCAAAAAATTAAATCAAAATACACAATATTTTACATTTTTTCAAAAGCATTATTACATTTCAGTATAAATGATAATTACATTTAGATATTGTTTGGGTTACATGTAATTATAGTTAGTATTGCATTTGAAAAAATGGGTAAAACTTGCTTTTGTTTTTGTAAAACAGGTGTTACGTTTACTTATAAACAATGTTACTTTATATGTATACAGTCATTACATTAAGTTATGGTAACTATTACTTTTGGTGAACGGCTGAAAAGCCGAAAAAATAATATAAAAACTCAAAAAAAAAACCATTTTTTTTTTTTTTGGACCTCTGGGAGGCTGCCGCGTGGCGGGTCATGCCCCATGGGTCATGGGTCGACCCGTCTCATGTATGAGACGGATCCCCTTGTTCTCATGGGAGACCACCTCAAAGAAAAAACAATTTAATAAGCTTTAAACCATTTGTTTTTCTATTGTCGGAAAAAAACTAGTTTCTTAATGTTTTGCGCATTTGCTCAAAAAAATTATTTTGTGCTTAACTACGAATAATTTTCTACAAAAATTCCTCGTTAAAATTAAATTGAAAAAATAGGTGGCATAACTTTAATATAAAAATTAAATAGAAATTGCATGTTCGAATTAGCATTAGTCTATTTTCTTATAAATTTTTGTTAGTGGTCGGAAAAAATTACATAAGGGAACCTGTCAAAAGTGGCTCAGTGGTAAAGCCAAGCCTCACACTCGATGAGTGCTAGGGTTCGATCACTCTCCTCGCCTCTTTATGACGTGAATATTGTCAAAAAAAAAAAAAAACTACATTAAAAATACGATGCATATTAAGCAGTGTTCTAAAAGACCCCGTCTAGGCGTTCATGAAGCGCCTAAGTCATGCCTAAGATATTATAACCATTTCTGAATTCTCGGCTTCGCGTAAGTTCGCTTAGACCCCGCTTAGGCGCTAAGCTCTGCGGCGCTTAGCGACCGCATAGCGCTTTTTAGAACTTTTATATTAAGCTTGGGTAGGTCGGACCACTGAACCAACCAGCTTAGCCATCCTAAAGACGGCCTCATGACATCTTTTTAAAGACAAAGTACAATTATAATCAAACTAATGAGGAAACAGATAATGTGACATGGCCAAGGTAGAGTAAATGAAACAACCGGCAAAAAAAAAAAAAAAAAAAAAAAACTACACGTAAACTGACTAATAAGCACGATTAAATATCTGAGTTAGAGAATGTACACGTCGTTTGGGTGGAGTCCATGAAGTTGATTATTAGATTTATCCCATTAAAAGAAAATCATCATTAATTGATAATTCCAACTTATTCCACCAACTCCTCCATTTCTCTTTATATGTATATCTGAGTATTTTTGGTCAAACCAATTTGAACTTTGATTGACATTTTATATTAAATTATTAATTTTCATAAAACTTTTAAAAAAGTTACTTCCCCTGTCCCGCTTTAAGGTTCTTACTTTCTTTTTTAGTCTGTCCCAATTTAAGGTTCTCACTTTGCTTTATTACTTAAAATAGAAAGTGGGACCCACTTGTCATTCTCACAACAAAAACTCCCTACCCACTTTCTCTCTCCCACTTTACTTTTCATACTCACAACATTTACTTTTTCTTAATCTCCGTGCAAAGTCAAACTAAGAACTTTAAATTGGGACGGATGAAGTACTAAATTAGTAATAGAAACATTATCAACAACTATTTTTAAATTTTTATAAAGATAAATTATTTAGCATAAAATGTTAGTCAAAATTCAAGTAGGTTTGACCGAAAGTACCTATTGGTATGGAACGGAGGGAGTATATATTAAAGTTGGTGAAAAGAGTTATAATGTTATTTTGTGGATAAGCCAAGAAAAAATCTTTCATTTAGTAATGCCACATCAACACTACCTTTACAAATAAGTGACTTTTTAATTTTTCTCTCTTAAGTATTAGCTAATAGTAGTACTATATAAGTACCATTATGGTCAGTGGCGGACGTAAAATTTCAAAACACCGGGTGCACAATTTATACTAAAAAAACGTTGCTCAATTACATTACAATAAATAACTTCAAATACTATTGTATTATTGTAATGTAATTGAGCTACATTGTTACTGGCTATCTATTGGTCATCCTAAACATTGTCACTGGCTATCTATTAACACTTCTGTTACTCTAAAAAAAAAAAAACAGAAAAAACTTTCTGGCTATCACTTTCAAAGGTTCTGGCTATCAATCTCATATCCAGAAGGTTTTATATTAATATCCAGAACCCATCTGGCTATTTCTTTCAAAGGTTCTGACTATCAATCTCATATCCAGAAGCTTTTATATTGATATCCAGAACCGTTGAGAAGTTCCGATTATTTACAAAAATGACCCTTGTGGCTATCACTTTCAAAGGTTCTGGCTATCAATATCATATCCAGAAGGTTTTATAATTATATCCAGAACCTTTGTGAAGTTCTGATTATTTACAAAAATACCACCGCATTTTTTTAAAAATACGTTTTTCCTAAACGTTTGGAAAAATGCGTTTTTCCCAAGATTTTGCGAAAAAAATTATGCAACACTATTAAATAAAAACATAAAAAAGCAAAATATATAAAAATGGCAATTAGCTTTTCGTGCAGAGCAAAAGTTACCTACTAGTTAAGTTTAAGGCTTACATCACAACCGGTGATCTCAATTGACTCGGACAAGAAATTTGGTTCGGGCAATTTTTTTAGGGATAATGATATGTATAGTAAAACTTTATAGTGAAATTCTGAAATCTTTTAGATTGTAATAAATTTTTGTGAGCTCCACTGATTAAAGCTTATCCAACAGATCACAAAGTTTCACTATTTACAATACAAAGTTTCACTATGAATTTCAGTATGTGAATTATTGTCCAAAATTTAGGATGGTAGAACCACATCCACCGAAGAAGTCGTCCTAGCTTCTTTTAATCTTCTAAGAGAAAATGTTGGGGGAAACTAGTTCCTCTATAAGTTATAAAAAGTTTTGTTTTTATAAGGGTTAAGGTTTAGGGTTTAGGGTTTAAGTTTAGAGTTTAGGGTTTAAGGCTTAAGGTTTAAGGGTTAAAAACAAGACTTTTTATAATTTATGGAGGAACTATTTTCCCTCAAAACCTACTCTCACAACTATAGTGGTGTGTTCTACCGTTTGACATAACGGTCCAACATACTCTCTCCGTCCCATAACTATGTTGACAAGTTGCCATTTCGGGTGTCCTGTTGATAAGTTATACTTTCCTAAAATGGCAAATAATCTTTACTATTCATCTTGCTCATTTTCACTCATAATTTACTTTTACACTCACAACACCAATCAACTTACTATTCTCTACTCCACTTTCTCTCTCCTATTTCACTTTTCACACTCACAACAACTACCCACTACTATTCATCCCTCACACTCACAACAACTACCCACTACTATTCATCCCTTAATTCTCGGACAAAACTCATTTTTTTTTAAATTATTCCTTTTTTTTTTTTTACTTAAATCATAATTGAACTCAATACATAATCATTAATAGAAGCGCCTAGGAGAGAAATTATTAGGTGTTCATCATTTTTGGGCAATGTGGGAATTAACTCACCTCTCATATGACCGGCC
Source organism: Campanula takesimana (assembly GCA_026119855.1). Taxonomy (NCBI): domain Eukaryota; kingdom Viridiplantae; phylum Streptophyta; class Magnoliopsida; order Asterales; family Campanulaceae; genus Campanula; species Campanula takesimana. The sequence continues at coordinate 769,244 of JAOWBW010000357.1, read as the reverse complement.
ACAAATCCATTGCACATTACGTTCTTCTCACCCAAAAACGTGATTCATGACTCATAAACACATGCATTTGAAGGAATCTGGTGACGGATCAAGGGATCAGCGAGTGTACATCGGTCGATTTGAGCCATCCATTTTAATTTATTACTCACTCCGGTCCAAAATAACTGTCACTTTTGAGCCAAAATTTTGGTCCAAAATAACTGTCACTTTTGAACTAAATGTCCTTCTTACCCTTGCTTTGAAACTTGTTTTGGTTTATTAATTGTCTTAGTTGTGAGACATTAGTGTAGTAATTATGCATTTTAATAGGGGTAAAGTTGACACTTTTTATTACTAAATCATGATATTAATTGATTTCCTTAAGAATTGTGCAAAAACAAAAAAAGACAGTTATTTTCGACCGGATGGAGTAACTTATTAATTAATGAGAAGGGATCCCACACAAACTAAATTTATTTATACTCCATCCGTCCCAAAATGATCTTCGCGTTTGACTATTCAAACTTTTTAAGGATATGAACAATTGCTTCAATAGCGATGCTTTGTTTATGCACTTTTAAGCCTAAATTGTCGAAATTGGAAGAACTTTTTGGGACAATGAGAAATAACAAATGAAGAGATCATTTTGGGACGGAGTGAGTATTAAACGTTATTCGTTGATGCAACAATACGAAGATGAAAAGATCTGCACCGTTGCAGCAGAGCTGCTATAACTGTTGTTCCAAATATCGACTATTTGACTTAAGTTTAGACGGGAAATCTTTCTTTTTAACAAATTTAAACATGTAATTATATGTCAAATATCATTAGATTTTTTTTATTGAATTTGTGTAACATTATTTGTGAACTATGCGATGTGAGATTCTAAAACATGCTAAAATTAAAATGGGGTAATGACAATTTAGGGTTCAAAGTTTAGGTGGTGTGTGCCAATAGGGGTCTGATGTATCAATTTTGTCAATTTAAGGTCCAAAGTTGACAACATTAGTCAATTAAGGGTTTTTGGACTAAATTGTAAAGAAAATCCAGTAAAGTAACAGAAGCACTTAAATGTAGTTTGTTTTAGATGTTCGTCTAGACTTTGTGTCATTTCACACATCTCTTATACAGTAGAACCTAAATTGTCATTTACTCTTATTATTATTTTTTTGAATAATTTTAATTAATTTTAAAAATACTAATAAATTAAAGTTTTTTTTTTTTTGGAAACACACAAAATGAAGTTAGAAACAATGAAAATTATTAATAAATTTAAAAATAAATTTTTGAAAAAAATGAAATAGTTAGAATACTGGTAGGCTTTGTCGCACACCTACAAATTAAACCTAGACTAGGTTCTAAAAATATAGCTAGGGCAAGTCCAGAATCGATTCACGAAGAACGGTTATTTATTTACGAACAGTCACTTGACCAGATTGGGGGTTTAATTTGATTGAATTAATTCCTAAGACGAGAAAAATAAACTAAGATGATAAAAACAATGATTTAAAGACACTTCAAATTGATCACTATCCCCGTCCTCTAATTCAATTTCATCGGTACTTCTATTTCTCTGTTAATCATATTTACTTGATCACGAGATATATTGCAATCTCTGTCTCTTCTTACAGATTAGTTACTAGCAGTGGCACACTCACTAGCAACCCTAATTAATAAATTAATATAACTGGCACAGTGTAGATCGCAGAATTAATTGATTCAATTTAAGAGACTAAGATCAAAAACGCTTTCTATAATTATTTCATATAGATAATCGTCTAATTTTGCCTACTTCCCGAATTGCTATGGCACATACACAATTCGTGAAGATGCTACGGTGAAAACCCTAATTCTGCCACAGAACGGATAATTCTAGCATAGATCAAGAAATAGAACTAATGGATTGGCCAAATCCACAAACCCTAAATATTAACCTAGATTCAGAACAAGCAAAATTATAAATAGATTAACCAGGAGAATAAGAAAATTACCTCAATTGAATTAAAATAGGTTCAAGATCTCAACAAAAAACAATGGAGTTTAGTTCTCCATTAATGGTTACACAAAGCTTCAGAGAGAAAAAGAAAAGAACGTAGTATTTTTCTGGAAGTCCCAAGAATGAATAATAACCTAACCTAATTCTAAAACTAATTCCTAAACTAACAATGACTCTTTTTAAAATCCCATAAAAATAGAATAATTAAAACTAAAAGAAAAACAAAAACAAAAACAAATTAACCACTCCATGTGCAGTGTGCCAAAAATCAGGATGTCTTCAACATTTTGCAATTCAGTCCCTGAAGTCTTCATATTTGCAGTCCAGTCCTCAAACTTTCAGTAATTACAGTTTGGTCCCTGCAACTTCCAGAAATTCTCAGTTTGGTCCTATACTCCTCCGCTTCCTGTTGACTTTGACTTTGATTAGTCTTGATCCTTGAGACAAGACTTTGAAGCTCACCAAAAGATTACATCCGGAAAAATAATTAAATAAAACCGACTATTCTACCCCGGATTACAATAAAGCCCAACCATTACATAAATATCCCAAGTTACATCAAAACTAGTCTAAATTACATCAAAATGAATGAGAATACATAGGAAATTAAGGGAAATAAAATATACAAAATCCGCCACATCAAATTCCCCCACGCTTAGACCATTACTCGTCCCTGAGTAACATCCTAACCTCACTCTAAACTCCGGTCTAATCAGCGTAGCATGGGAGAAAATGACCCCTAATCTCCTCTAAGCCTCCAAGTCAAAAGTCAACAAACACAACCAACTCTCGGAGTATAAGAAACTCCGTCCCCATATAACTCCAGAAAATCAAATAAAGATCAATGGCCTTAGACCGATACAAACTCCAAAATAGTGAAAAACCGTATCCGGACTAAGGCCCACTCATAAAAGCCACGGGGAACTAAAATATCCTAAATTTCCCCCACGCTAGTCTCACACTACAAGTCTCCCTCATAAAAATAAGTTTTTGGTCGGGTAGTGGTCCCGCGTAAAACTCACCTCGTATTTAGCACCAACACCCACTTATAACTCCAAAACAAAACGAGGTTGTCTATCCTATAACCCACTAACCGAACCTCCAACATCAAAATATCCTAACCCGAGACTCCGAACCTCCCTTATGTCGCCAATCATCGGTGAATAAATGATAACATCACTCAAAATCTCACCTTTTGCCTAAGCGCCCTTTCGGGTTTTCACTTAGCCTCTCATATTTTTTTCTTTATTTAATTTTTTTATTTTTTTTTATTTTTTTTTAAGAAAATTAAAAATGCGTACTATACATAATACAAAACCCTCCCCCAAGTTTAAACTACACAGTGTCCTCAATGTGTGTCAATGAAAGTGCATGGACAGTAAAGGCGTAAAAGAAAGGGAAACTGACTCATCTACAACTTGTTTTCGCACCCTATCACCACTACTACCATCTTCACCCTTCTTCTTCCCATATTTAGCAACCAAAAATTTTCACCAAACAATTCACAATTTCACCCACAACGCTCACAATCACGTACCAACGATAATTCAACAATAAAATCAATACGACAATCACACCACGAACTCAACACAACTACAAAACTATCACCGTTCGCAATTTTCCCACACTATCATCGCTTACAATCACTCACCAACAATTATCAATCAACCATAGCCACACATTTAATTCAACACAACCATAATGCAATATCAACTCTCCAACAATATTACACTACAAATTTCCACCAACAAAGTACCAATCCCAGCAATTCAAAAGCGAGAGAATGGGCAAAATTATACCTTATCAAGCTGAAATATACCCAGTTAAGCTCCTTGTCCCTCCAAAATTGCTCCAAGATAAGCCCCAAAATTCGAATTCTAGGGTTCTTGAAATTGGACTTCAAATTCGAAATTGAAGGTTAATATGGTGATTGAAAGTGGTTTTGGGGGTGGGGATGTCGGAATTGTGACCGGCCGGCGGTTATGGATCTTTAGGGGAGAGAAAGAAAGAGCGAGAGATAGAGAGAGAGAGAAAAAAGGGAGAGACCGTGAAGGAGGGGAGATCGCCGGAATTAATGGGGGCGCCGGCGGTTTGGTGTGGCTACAGTGGAGGGGGGAAGAGAGAGGGACGGGATCAGAGAGAGAGAAGACTGTGAGGGTGGGAATCGCCGGAATTAATGGGGTGGGGTGCCGGCGGTTTGGTGTTTTGGGGAGAGAAGAGAGAGAGAGAGAGAAAGACCGTGAGGGAGGGAGGGGTTCGCCGGATTTAATGGGGGGTCGCCAGCGGTTTGGATCTGGAGAAGAAGAGAGAGAGAGACCGTGAGGGAAGGGGGGGAGGAGGTCGCCGGAATTAATGGGGGGTTGCCGGCGGTTTGGTGGTGAAGAAGAAGAGAGAGAGAGACTGTGAGGGAGAGGGTATCGCCGGAATTAATGGAGGGGGTTGCCGGCGGTTTTGTGAAGAAGAAGAAGAGAGAGAGAGACTGTGAGGGAGAGGGGAGTTCGTGAGGGAGGGGGAATCCGTGAGGGAGGGAGGTCGTGAGGGATAAGAGAGAGAGAATGTAAGGGAAGGGTTCGTTTTTTTTTTTTTTTTTTTCTCAACCCATAGTGGCCAGCTCTTGTGGCACAAGAATTGAGCACTTGTGGCACAAGGACTGGGTGAAATTTCCCCTTCCCTTCTTTTTTTTTTTTTTTTTTTTTTTTTTTTTTGCACACCCTTGTTTTTGCCTAGACTGCCCTTTCGGGTTTTCAATCTAGTGGGCTTCTTTTTTTTTTTAAAGAAAAACTAACTAGCTATCTAGAAATAAAATACATACTATACAACTACAAATCCGTCCTCCACGCTTAAACTATCAGTGTCCTAAGTGTGTACAAGTGAAAAAAATAAGGACAGTTTAAACGTGGGAGAATAAGTGGTACCTCATTAGTGCACACTCCATCCCGTTTGAGCTCGAATCGTCTGCATAAATCCCTTCGTCTTTTTGTTCATCGTGCTCAAACCTACATGTTTCTCCATCGGACCACTAGCCATCATCAATTCTTCCTCACCTCCAAATGTATGTTTTCGGTGCTCAGGAAGATTTTTCACCTTTCTTGGTCCATGTTTTACCGCCGGGATCTCCAAACCAATCTTCACATCATCACTACTACTACAAACCTTGGACACATTATCTACCTTTGGCTCTACTACATCCATAAAACACAAACCACGGATATCCTTAGGGTCTTTCTTGGAGTCAAAAATATTGAACTCCATTAAGTCCCCATCACACTCCATAGTCAACGATCCGTTGGAAACATCCAACTTAGTGTGAGCCGTACACATAAATGGCCTTCCCAATAGAATGGGAGCCTTAGGATCCGTGTCCATCTCTAACACATAAAAATCAGCATGGAATATGAACTTACCAACCCGCACTAGAACATCCTCAACCTTCCCCTTAGGGTATGCATTTGATCTATCTGCTAACTGAATAACAACCCTAGTATCCTGTAAGGGTCCCAACTTGAGCTTTTCAAACAATGCATAAGGCATGACATTGATTGAAGCACCCAAGTCAAGCATAGCCATATGCTCAGAATCATCACCCAAAGACACATGAATCACAAACATGCCCGGATCACTACACTTCTTGGGCATCTTCTTATGATAGACTGCAGATACATGCTCTTTCATCTTCACCTTTTTCTGACTCCTCGCCTTCTGATCCCTCTTCAAAGTACATAACTCCTTAAGGAACTTAGCATATCTCGGGACAGTCTGCAATAAGTCTAAAAATGGGATGTTTACCTCAAGCCTCTTGAAAGTGTCATATATAGCCTTGTCAGGCTCCGGTTTGCGATGCTCTCTCAAAGCCTCAGAAAATGGAACATCCGGCTCAAAAACTGGTGGTTTTGGTGTAGCTTTCTTCTCCTCCTCCGAGGTCTTCTCAGTAACCTCAATCGCAGGCTCTTCCGGTACAACTTCCTTCCCAATCTCCTCACCACTGCGCAAAGTCATGGCACATGCACTCTGCTTAGGGTTCGGTTCTGTTTTAGACTGTACCTTCGCTTCCTCATTAGCCTCTAGTCTCCCAACCGCATCAGCTATTTGCCCAATCTGGCTCTCTAGATTACCAATACTCACATCGGTCTTTTGTTGATACTACTGGAAATTGCTATTCATCATGCTCACCGACTGTGCTAAAGAATGAATCATGTCATCTGTAGACTGTCTCGGAGGGGTACTCTGATACTGCTGCTGCTGCCCATATGGTGGTCTGTACTGATTATACTGATTAGTCTGATACTGCTGACTCTGTGGTGGACCCATCAACAATTGTCTCATCATCACCTTAAGGTCATCAACATCTGTTTCAACCTTATTTGTTACACCTCCACTAGAATTCGCAACACTGACCTGTCTGAAACTCGACCTCCTGCCATGTGTCCGAGTGCTCTTAGCCAACTCATCAATAATCTCATTAGCCTCCTCAGTCGTCTTGTTCAGAATACTACCTCCACAGCACGCATCCACTAAGCGTTTATCCTGAATCGTCAATCCCCCATAGAAGTATACTATCAGCTGTTCATCATCAAATCCATGATACGGGCAACTCCTGTACAACTTATGGAACCTGTTATAATACTCGTATAGAGTCTCATCCACCTTCTGCTCCATGTTGCTAATGTCCCGCTTCATCACATTGATTTGATCGGGAGGAAAGAACTCATCAAGAAACACCTCATTCATTTGCTGCCATGTGGTGATACTGTTAGGTGGGAGATGATAGTACCACGCACTAGCATCATCTTTCAGAGTGAAAGAAAATGCTCTAAGTAATAAGTGCTCTAAAGGAAGTGTAGCCGGCTTCATGCTTTGACATATCTGCACAAACTGGGACACATGCTAATTCGGATTCTCTCCAGGCATCCCAGTGAAGTGTGGTAACTGGCTCAACAGCCCCGACTTCAACTCAAAAGTCATTCCGGCAGGTAAGGCGGGGAATTGGACGGCATGTGGTTGCTCATTCCAATTCGGGGCAGTCCTTTGCCTCAATGTCTGATCTGCCATTTGCTTTCTAGTTCAAGACTCACAAGCAATTATCAGTAGAACGGGTGTGGACCATAAAAGGTGCCACACTAAAACAGAAATAAATAAAAACTAAAAGGAAACTAAATAACTAAACTAACTAAAAATAAATACAAATAAAATAAAAATAAAAAGAACAAGAACAAGAATTAAAATAAGAACGTAAACAAATAAACACCGTTCCCCGGCAACGGCGCCAAAATTTGGTAGGCTTTGTCGCACACCTACAAATTAAACCTGGACTAGGTTCTAAAAATATAGCTAGGGCAAGTCCAGAATCGATCCACGAAGAACGGTTATTTATTTACGAACAGTCACTTGACCAGATTGGGGGTTTAATTTGATTGAATTAATTCCTAAGACGAGAAAAATAAACTAAGATGATAAAAACAATGATTTAAAGACACTTCAAATTGATCACTATCCCCGTCCTCTAATTCAATTTCATCGGTACTTCTATTTCCCTGTTAATCATATTTACTTGATCACGAGATATATTGCAATCTATGTCTCTTCTTACAGATTAGTTACTAGCAGTGGCACACTCACTAGCAACCCTAATTAATAAATTAATCTAACCGGCACAGTCTAGATCGCAGAATTAATTGATTCAATTTAAGAGACTAAGATCAAAAACGCTTTCTACAATTATTTCATATAGATAATCGTCTAATTTTGCCTACTTCCCGAATTGCTATGGCACATACACAATTCGTGAAGATGCTACGGTGAAAACCCTAATTCTGCCACAGAACGGATAATTCTAGCATAGATCAAGAAATAGAACTAATGGATTGGCCAAATCCACAAACCCTAAATATTAACCTAGATTCAGAACAAGCAAAATTATAAATAGATTAACCAGGAGAATAAGAAAATTACCTCAATTGAATTAAAATAGGTTCAAAATCTCAACCCAAAACAATGGAGTTTAGTTCTCCATTAATGGTTACACAAAGCTTCAGAGAGAAAAAGAAAAGAACGTAGTATTTTTCTGGAAGTCCCAAGAATGAATAATAACCTAACCTAATTCTAAAACTAATTCCTAAACTAACAATGACTCTTTTTAAAATCCCATAAAAATAGAATAATTAAAACTAAAAGAAAAACAAAAACAAAAACAAATTAACCACTCCATGTGCAGTGTGCCGAAAATCAGGATGTCTTCAACATTTTGCAATTCAGTCCCTGAAGTCTTCATATTTGCAGTCCAGTCCTCAAACTTTTAGTAATTACAGTTTGGTCCCTGCAACTTCCAGAAATTCTCAGTTTGGTCCTATACTCCTCCGCTTCCTGTTGACTTTGACTTTGACTAGTCTTGATCCTTGAGACAAGACTTTGAAGCTCACCAAAAGATTACATCCGAAAAAATAATTAAATAAAACCGACTATTCTACCCCGGATTACAATAAAGCCCAACCATTACATAAATATCTAAAGTTACATCAAAACTAGTCTAAATTACATCAAAATGAATGAGAATACATAGGAAATTAAGGGAAATAAAATATACAAAATCCGCCACATCAAATATTAATACTAATATATCCCAAGTTACATTAAAACTAGTCTATATTACACTTTTTTATTTTTAAAAATTATACATTTTATTTTATAGTGATTCTAAATGAAAAAAAAAAATTATTTCTTGAAAAATTATTTAATAACATTTTAATTATTAGTTAATTTAATATAAGAAAATAAAATTTAATATTTCAAAAAAATTATTAATTTATTTTCTGAAATGACGATATAACCATCCAAATATTCAAAACAAACTCCAGTTAAGTCCACGTGCAAAACACGTTTGACTTAACTGGATTCTGTTAACAAAATCGTTAAAAAACCCTAATATGCACAACTTTTGTAACTTTGGACCCTAAATTGACAAAATTGATATATCAGACCCCTATTGGCACACACCCCCTAAACTTTGGACCCTAAATTGTCATTTACCCAATTAAAATACTAGTCCCTCTGCTTCAAAATAAATATTATTTTTTATTTCAAAGAAATTTAAATGTATAGTAACATTACTTGTGAACTATGGGACTATATTTTGTGGAGAAAAGTACATTTTTCGTCCCTCAACTTATCTATTTTTTACTTTTAAGTCACCAAACCATTTTTTTTTACTTAAGAATCCTCAAACTACGTTTTTTTACTTAAGAGTCCTTCCGTCTGTTGACCGTCAAATTGACCGTTAAATCCGCTGATGTGTCATGCTGATGTGGTATTTTGTGCTTATTTGGCATCATACCTTGTAAATATTTGCTTAGGTGGAATCATAAGGGGTTGAGTGTAAGTTTTATAAAATGGAGGGGTTAAAATATATTACATACAAATATATATATATATATATATATATATATATATATATATATATATATACTCCTTCCTCTCCGGCCGTCACCCAGAAGCCGATCTCCCACACTCTCTCACCGTCACTCTCTTTCCTCTTCTTTCTCTCCTTCCTCTCCATCTTAGATTCCCTTGAGAAGATGAATAGACCACCAGACCACCTTCCGCCGCTCCCCTCTTCCCCACCCACCAATTTTTTGGGTCTCTCTTCAATTTTTGGGATGAAAATTTGTTAAAAAAACCCAGATTTAATGATGATTTGAAAAATCCCAGATTTGAATATTTGAAGAAAAGAACTCAAATCTGAAGATTTTTTGGCCACCCCAACTCTTCCATCGTCAACGATTTGTGTATGCCGGCGCTGAAATGTTCAAATTTCTTCTGTCCGACGGCCAGGCCACCTCCGACATTTCTTCACCCGCCCTTCTGACGATTTTTTGAGCCGGCGTGTACGATTTCTTTAAGGCTTTAATTGTTGATTTATGGGTTACTAGCTCTTTAAATCTTGGAATGTGGATGGGTGATTTTTGTTTATTAATGTGGGTTTTATTTTTATTTATGATGGTGATGGTGGTTGGATGATGGTAGAGATGGGGACGTGGGTTCCCGACATTTTGATTTCGTTCCTGGGTTTAGAATAGTGAAAATGTTGATGAAGGCAGTGGAGGTGGGATACGGGGAGGGACTGAGCCGGTGATGATGATGGTAGGGGTGGTGGCTGTGATGGTGATGGTGATGGTGGCGACGGCGGCGGCGACAATGGTGAGGTAGTGATGATGGTTGCTGTGATGACGGAGATGGGTTGAGGAGGTTTATGACGGAGGTGGCTTTGTTGTGCTGCAACGGTTAATAAGATGGGGTGGGAAACTTTCACTTTAACCCTTTTATTTAACTAAAAGTATCACATGAGATTTTTTTGCTTAGTCAGCTCCACATAGGCAAAAAAGATGAGTCAGCATGCCACACTAGCAATACTTAATGGCAATATGGATGGCCAACAGACGGAATGACTCTTAAGTAAAAAAAAAACGTAGTTTGAGGATTCTTAAATAAAAAAAAATAGTTTGGTGACCAAAAAGTAAAAAATAAATAAGTTGAGGGACGAAAAATGTACTTTTCTCATATTTTGTGAGATACTAGAGTATTTATGAAACTTGTAGGCTCGTTTGGTAGATTGAAAGGATTAGCCCGTATTAATAGTCGAGAGATTATTAATCGGTGGATTAATTACACCATCTTTTTTTTATGGGTAAATATGAAGGGGGTTAGAGGGGATAAGATTGGATAAGAAGCTTATTTGAGTTGTACCTAGGATTACTAATCGGAGTGCATTTAGTCTACCAAATACCAAGATTATTGGGCTAATAATCATATCCAGCTCTAATCAGGCTACCAAACGAGCCCAGACTCTAAAACACACGGAGTATTTGGGAAAGACGAATTCTTAAATGCGGCGGGTGCATAGGGTGCGGCGGGCTGATCCATGGGCCGAACCCGCCCGTCAGCTTCTCCTCCATTTCCAGCGCGATACGTGTCATTTTTTTTTTTAAAACCCCCAATAACTTAAAAATGCTATATCTTGATATTTATAATTCGGGAAAAAATTAAAAATACCGTTGTGTTCGTCTCGACGAGACGAATCAAACTAGATAGGTCATGATATGGTTTGATTTTTTTTTTTTTTTTGAAAAAAACATACTTTTTAACACACAATTATTTTTGAGTTGCTCGTCACCTGAGATGTAACATTTTGTTCCGATAAAAGTAACTGTTTCATATTCAAAAAGTAACACTTTTTACTGTCAAATGTAACAGCAGTTTTACAAGAAAATTTAAATTGTTTGATAGTTTTAGTGGTTAGAAAAAGTAATATTTGAAGTGTAATAGAGTGCATATATGATTATAATTTTCTATATAGATGAATGTAACATTTTTATTTAGTAAATGTTACTTTTTTTCTTAAAAAAAAGAGTAAAAATTCATGTACATAATCGGGTTTGCATTTCAATTGTTACTTGCTCAATAAAAATTATTACATAATGTTACATTTAAGAATATAAACTGTTACGATTGAGAAAAAAATATGTTACATTCATTTTTTATAAAATATAACATTAGATTAGTTTGTCAATCTTATGTTAATTTGGAAAAAAAAAAGGTGTTACATTTGGAAAAAAAATTGTTTACATTTAGTTATAACAAGTATTACTTTTGTTGGTGAGTAAAAAATGGTGGGAAAAATAAAAGTTGAGAGAGCAAAAAAAAAAAAAAAAAGAAAAAAATCGGCTCAGCTCGCCTGGCGCCGTCGCACATGAGACGGGCTCTTGGGGAAAATGGGAGCACAAAACTTCTATTTGGCTTGCTTGTCGTTTGTACTTTTATTTATTCGAAATATCTGAATTTAATTTTAAGAGGCATCATAAATTTTTTAAGAGGCATCATAAATTTTTTATGTTTTATACTCCTTCCGTCCCAAAATGATCTTCACATTTGACTATTCAAAATTTTTAAAAATATGAACACTTGATTCACTAGTCATGTTTTGTTTGGGCACTTCTAAGCCTAGGTTGTAGAAATATGAAGAATTTTTTGGGACAATGAAAAATGCTAAATGAGAAGGTCGTTTTAGGACGGAGGGAGTACAATTTAGTGGCAAAGATTTGTATATAATCATGTAATCCTCTTTCTAAACATTTAGTTATGCAAGTATAAAAAGACTAGTGAAATAAATTGGTACAAAAACTCTAAGGACAAAGTTTTTGACAAAAAAATCATTCATTTTGGTACAAAATTTTCTTGAAAATAGAAATTCATTTAAAAATAAAGGGAGTAATTTAATTGCATTATTATTAGAAATTTATAGATAATTTAATAATATGAACAAAATTTTTAAAGTTTTAATTTTTTTTTTATTTTAATTTAAAAATTGTTAATGAAAGTATTCATGTTGATGGAATGTGAAATAACATGGGCCGGTTGATTTAAATCAAAGTCTGAATGCATTGGCCCATAACGCTCATTTTTAAGGTGATCTATATGGGCTGCATGGGGATCTGATGCGGGAGTTTGCTGCTACAAATTTTTCAGCCGGTTTCAAATTTGACCACATCAGACTTTTGTTTTGTTTTGTTTTGTTTGATGAAGAGTTGAATATTTTTTTCTTTTTTGAAGTTGTAACATTTCATTCAAATTTTTTTTATTTTTTTTATTTTATGAAGTTGTAACATATTATTCTCTTTAAGACAATTGTCATCGTCTACAAATTTATGTGGAATCTATTACAGATCTATAGTCTTGACTATTACAAATTCCTCCCCTATTGAAACTTGCCATAGACGTTCCGCGCCATCTGAATGATCACTCCCAAGGGGAGTTAGAGGGAAGCCTAAGCTCTATGCCACCAGAGACAAGCTCCTCGTGCGGACGAGTTGAATATGAATCAAGTGAAATTTACACTTTCTAAATCGATCACAGTCACACTAAAAAGGAAAGAAGTGGCTTGACAGGAACAATCGCTAGTCTGCAACAGACTCTGCAGCAACAAATAGATTTTATATACTCCCTCCGTCCCATTCGAATTAGGAATTGTTGGAACAATTTAACCCTGAATGCCATACTCATATTTAGAAGAAGAATGAGGAAGGAGATGATGGCGGAAGCGATGATTACCTGTTGAATCCATATTGATAACTTGAAGGGAGAACTTTAGATGAAGAAGAGGATGTAGGGAGATGATCTTCTAAGTGATAGTGTCTCTTAATCTCTCAATGTCTTCTTTAACAAAATCAAGATTATTTAGAATGAGAAAAGTAAGAATCAAGTAGTTTCTAGGCTTGATGGAGGGGCCTATATATATGAAACATGGTGACACTTCAAATAGGGACCATACCTATTCATTTCTTAAGCAATGTTGATTTACCATTTTGCCCATCATAAATAGATAAATAACATTTCAGGGATTCTACACATTTACTAGGTTTGACTATACTTTATATTAATATTATAGTCATGATTTTATTAATGGAAGTCCAAATAACTTGTATTGCAAGCCATGTTCTAACAATCTCCCACTTGGGTTGCAAAACAAAGTTCTTCCTTTTAAATCATAAGTATAACATAAATGACAACCCAAATGTGCACTTTGTTGTCATCTATAACAATCTCGTCCATTAGCCATATAAGTATAGGACTAAATGGGCAGTCGTTGTAATTGATTCGCAACTAAACCCACTATAATCACATATACCAATCCAACTAAATGACAAAGATCAAAAGTATAGATGTGTAGCATGGAATCGTAATGACTATATAAACATATTCTTCCAACTAGTCCAACTTTAACCAAATGAGATAAAAAAAAACTTTAATAATAATAGAACAATAAAATGAAGAACAACATAAACTCCCACTATATTAAAGGTTATCAAAAGTTGTTACACCTATATAAGAAACATGATCGTGAAACACTAAAGGTGATAACGCCTTAGTAAACGGATCCGCTAACATAGAGTTTGTACCAATAAGTTGTATTTCTATTTGTTCCTTTTGTACCCTTTCTCTTACAACAAGAAATTTAATGTCAATGTGTTTAGATTTTGACGAGCTCTTGTTATTGTTGGAGTACAAAACCGCTGCCCTATTGTCACAATATAGCTTAATATGTCTTTCGACGCTATCGACAATACGGAGTCCCTCAATGAATTTACGCAGCCATATAGCTTGATTGGATGCCTCGAAACAAGCAACAAACTCGGCTTCCATGGTAGAGGAAGTTACGAGTGTCTGCTTGGCACTTCTCTGTTAGAAAACTTGGGGTTTAGGGTAATTGATAATCCTGGATATTGATTGAATCGTGTACAATCCACTATCCGAGTAAAGTATTTTGACCCTTTAAGCCTAGGTTTCACGAAATCTTCACTGGGATAAGACAATAAAAACAATCTGTATCTTAGGCCAAGAAAACAGATCAGAAACTTAGAGTATTATTAAGGTTTTTCGTAGAAGAAACATGAGACCAAAATCTGTTTTATAAACAGATGGGAAGAGGGACCCCAACAAAGGGCGCTGCCCCTTGACCCCACAAGGAGCGCTGCCCCTTGACTCCGCAAGGGGGCGCAGCCCCCTTGACCCCTGCTTCTTTATCGTGGTCGAAAACATATTGACTCAAAATGAGTGTGTACTCCACACTTTCCCTTACTCATATCCGAGCCTAATATGAGATCGCATTGGTCTTTAGTAAATCCAATTACATAAAATTGTTGATGACACTAAAATCACCAACATTCTCCAAGAAACTGCTCCACCGGCTAATGTGAAGACATAACCAGACGTTGATTTACGGCTGTCTTGGAATCCAGCAAAGTCAGAATCGGAATACCCAATGATCTCAAGATGATTTGACTTTGAATATGTAAGCATGTAGTCCTTGGTGTTTTGTAAATATCGCATCACTCTTTTGGTTGCAACCCAATGTTCTCTCCCCAGATTGCTTTGGTATCGACCAAGCATCCCAACAATAAAGGCAAGGTCTGGACGAGTACAGACTTGCGCATACATTAAGCTTCCTACTGCTGATGCGTAAGGGATGTTTTCCATATACTTGGTTTCAAAATTGTTTTTGGGACATTGATTAAGACTGAATTTATCTACTTTAGAAACAGGGGTGTCATGTGGTTTACAGTTTTGCATGCTAAACCTTTGTAATACCTTCTCTATATAGGCCTGTGATATTCCTAAAGTACCTCGTGAGCGATCACGGTGTATGTGGATTCCTAATACAAAACATGCCTCACCAAGATCTTTCATTTCAAATTTGTTTGAAAGAAATTTCTTAGTTTCTTTTAGAAGGTTCATATCATTACTAGCAAGCAAAATATCATCCACATATAAGACTAAGAATATAAATTTACTCCCACTGAACTTATGGTATATACAATCTTCACCAAGATTCGTTTCAAAACCAAATGAAAGAATTACTTGGTTAAATTTTAAATACCATTGAGGAGAAGCTTGCTTGAGCCCATAAATGGATTTCTTAAGTTTCCAAACTAAATGATTAGTTTGTTCCAAATCATCCACCATTTCTGGTTTCTTCATATAGATGGTTTCCTCAATGTCTCCATTGAGAAAAGCGGTCTTAACATCCATTTGATGAAGCTCAAGATCATAATGTGCTACTAATGCCATAATGATCCTAAAAGAGTTTTTAGAAGATACCGGAGAGAATGTTTCTTTGTAATCAATACCTTCCTTTTGAGTGAAACCTTTAGCAACAAGACGAGCCTTATGTCTTTCCACATTACCTTGTGAATCCCTTTTGGTTTTAAATATCCATTTACAACCAATAGGTTTTACATCCTTAGGTAATGGGATAAGATCCCAAACGTCGTTGTTTTTCATAGATTTCAACTCTTCATTAATGGCATTGATCCATTTATGAATTTGTTCCTATTGAATTTCAGGTACAAGTACTTGATTTCCAATTGGAACTACTAAGGGAAGAGGTATAGAAATGGATTCCTCCTCTTCCTTAAATTCAAAATTATTATTCCTAATTTCCCCTTTAAACTCAACATCCTCAAAGAACCTAGCATTTATCGTTTCAAAAAACATTCTAGTTTTTGGGTTGTAAAATTTATAGCCCCTTGATCTCTCGGCATACCCTACAAAGTAGCAACTAACTGTCTTAGCGTCCAGTTTTCCTTCGTTAGGCCTATAAGGCCTAGCTTCTGCTGGACAACCCCAAACATGAAGATGATTTAAGGACGGTTTCTTATTCGTCCATAATTCATAAGGGATTTTATTGTTAGTAGCCTTAGAGGGAGCCCTATTGAGAAGATAAGTTATGGTTTTCAAAGCATCGCCCCATAATGAGTGAGGTAAAGAAGTACAAAAAACCATACTTCTTACCATATCCTTATGGGTTCTATTACGTCTCTCAGCTACACCATTCATGCTAGGCGTACCCGGCATAGTGTAGTGAGGGACAATCCCACACTCTTCAAGATAGCGAGCAAAAGGACCCGGACTTTGTTCTCCCGAACCGTCATTCCGACCATAGTACTCCCCACCACAATCGGATCTAACGTTCTTAATAGTTTTCCCAAGTTGATTTTCAACTTCGGCCTTAAAAGACTTTAAAACGTCCAAAGATTGAGATTTATCATGAAGTAAATAAATGTATCCATATCGAGAGTAGTCGTCTATGAACGTAATAAAGTATTGTTGACCATTCCAAGAAGGAGTAGGAAATGGCCCACAAATATCCGTATGTATTAGTTCTAAGACGCTTGATGCTCTCGAGGATACTTTCCTTTTCGTGTTTGTAAATTTTCCTTTTAGGCACTCAATGCAAAAGTTTTTATCCGGAATATCAAGTTTATTTATGATTCCCTCGGACACAAGCTTGTCAATTATCCTTTTGGAGATATGACCTAAACGCTTATGCCATAAGGTATAAGAATTTTCACTTGAAAAATTTCGCTTTTTACTTTTAGTTTCATTATTATGGGACTCATTGATTGTTTGAGTAGTGTCAAGCATATAAAGATTATCACTACTCGATAAAGTACTAGTACCAACAATAATGGAATTAAAATAAAGATCACATCTATTATTTCCGAACGAACAAGAGTAACCCTCTTTGTCCAAAACAGTGATAGATATTAAATTCCTTCTAAACGAAGGTACAATGAAAGTATTATTCAATACAAAATAATATCCGGTACTTAATAACAATCTAAAGGTTCCAATGCCTATTACTTCAACCGGGTTCCCAGCTCCCATATAGATGAATCTTTCATCCTCGCTAGGTCTTCGGTAATTCAGGCAACCCTGCATAGACATACTTATGTGAGTTGTTGCACCAGAATCCAACCACCATATATATGAAGGAATTGAAACTAAATTAGCCTCAGTACAAACAAGACCAAATGACATACCTTTCTTAGCACGCCAAGCGTGATACTTAGGGCAGTCATACTTTATGTGCGTTAGGTCCTTGCAAAACAAGCACTTCTTTTCTTTATGATCGTTAGATCCCTTAGGCTTCTTATTGCTTGTTACCGCAATATCTTTCCCTCTTCTCTTAGTCCCATGAGAAGAGGTAGATGCTAAGTGAGCACTTTCAACCTTTGATTGCTTCAACCTATCTTCCTCTTGTGTCACATGTGAAATCAATTCATTAATGTTCCACTTGTCTTTTTGACAATTATAGGTCACCTCAAAGTGACCAAACTGAGGAGGAAGAGAGATCAAAACTAAATGCACGAGGAGCTCTTCAGTCACCTCTAACTTAAGTGCTTTTAGTTTTGTCGAAAGGTGATGCATTTCTAAGATATACTCCCTAAGATTCCCGGTACCCTTGTACTTCATGGAAACAAGTTTCCTTAGGGTAGAACTTGTTTCCGACTTTTCAATTTTTGCAAAGCGTTCTTCAAGGGTCTCGAGGAAAGTCTTAGCATCAACGTCCTCGGGAACACTGTTCAAAAATGTTTTCGAGACGACATTTTTCATAATCATTAGGCTTACTCGATTGGAGCGTTTCCATTTCTCAACATATAAGCGGTCCTCAGGGGTGCTTTCTTTATTAAGAGGAATGGGAAACGGCTCCCTAAAAGCGAGGTCAATATCCATACAGCCTAAGATCATTACAATTTTGTTTTTCCAAGTTTTAAAGTTTGTCCCATTAAGCATCGGAATTGTGCTAATCGCAGCAGTTAAAGAAGAAGCGTTAAGTAAATCTGGGAATCGAGAACAAGAATGAATACAAAACAATAATAAGTAACTACATTATGAATAAAAGATTAATTATATCAAAATGAAATCCATCAATAAGGCAATTAACATGACATCAAAACTAATCTTTGGATTGCGAGTTGATTCATAAATAATTGTCTTAGATGACAAGTAATTTGAACAATATTTGATTAAATGCATAATCTTCCTTTGGGTAGTCTTAAGCATTTAATAAAACAACTTAATGTTCATTTTATTTGTCATCACATGAATGTCCAAGTTTAGTCAAATGTCAAGATCTTCTTTGGAAAATTCAAGTCATTCACATATTAACTTAAACATTCAACACTTTAATAATCTTGTATTTAAATAACGTTAATCACTTAGGCGATAATATTATTTAATCAATGAATAAAATTATTTAAGCATATAATTAATCAGGGCTTTAAGGTTTGAAAAATGAATGTTTTGTTCAAGAGGAAAACAAAAATTGTGCAAAATTCAATTCTGATGAACAGTAGCTGCACGGTCGAGCATAGAAAGATGCACGGCCGTGCAACAATTTACAGAAAGGCATGTTCTCGCGGCACACTTTGCACGACCGTGCCAAAATTATTCGAAAGTGCATGTTTTCACAGTACAATGAGCACGGCCGTGCTAAACCAGAGACACGACCGTGCCAAACGAACCGGTCCGACTGGATTAAACAAGACACCCGTCCGGGCCAACACTATTCAGATGCACCGGTTCAAGGAAATGAATGCGCACGACCGTGCCAGATTTTCTGCACTTCTTTGATTTTTGTCCAATTTTTTTTTAAAAGGCATTAATAACAAGTAGATCCACATGGTATGTACTTAAAACATAAAACCATGTTATTTAAGGATAATCTTGTTTTAAAATTAATAGAATCAAGTGAGTAGATCCACATGGTATGCACTAGACATAAAACCATGTTATGAAGGGATAGTCACACTTGAATCATTGAGTTTTAATTAACAAAACTTTCAAACCATTTTCTTAATTTCTGATGAAGATTATTAGTACTCTATCAATAAATTAGAGTCCCTAATCATCATCAAACCTTTATGATTCAACAGGAAAAAATGAATCAAATTAAAGGAATAAAGCTTTCTTAAAAGAACTCAAACTCAAACTAAATAATAACCAGGCTCTGATACCAATTGTTGGAACAATTTAACCCTGAATGCCATACTCATATTTAGAAGAAGAATGAGGAAGGAGATGAAGGCGGAAGCGATGATTACCTGTTGAATCCATATTGATAACTTGAAGGTAGAACTTTAGATGAAGAAGAGGATGTAGGGAGATGATCTTCTAAGTGATAGTGTCTCTTAATCTCTCAATGTCTTCTTTAACAAAATGAAGATTATTTAGAATGAGAAAAGTAAGAATCAAGTAGTTTCTAGGCTTGATGGAGGGGCCTATATATATGACTATACTTTATATTAATATTATAGTCATGATTTTATTAATGGAAGTCCAAATAACTTGTATTGCAAGCCATGTTCTAACACAAATTTTCATTTTGGGTGTTCAATTCGAATTAGGACAACCCAAAAATGGAAATGTTTTATTTATTGGGACCCACATTCACACTCACAATAACTTTTCACTCATTATTCTCCACCCTACTTTCTCTCTCCTACTTTACTTTTCATACTAAGGCCATGTACAATAGGGAGTTGAGAGGGGGGTTGAGAGAGAGTTAAACTAGTTGAGGGGCGTCCAATAAGGAGTTGAGAGGGAGGGGGTTGAATTGGGAGGTTGAAGAAATTCAACCGGGTTGAGTGAAAAATGAGGGGGCCCGCCTTGGACACGCGGCAGTCCCTCATTGGCTCGAAGCTGGCGCGTGTATCTCACGCTCAAATGTGGTGCGTGAGTCGGTGACCTTTTTTTTTTTTTTTTTTTTTTTTTTTTTTTCCTGAAGCTTACACGTGGAGGCTTTTCATTGGTCCGCCGAATTTAATTTTCCACCCAAATTTTTAAACTCAATTATTTTACAGATTTTTTTTTTTTTTTTTTTATTATTTCGCCAAAATTCATCATTTTTCCCCTCTTTAATTTGATATAAGTTTCGTTTGATTTGGACACCGAAAAAAAACCCTCTTTTCTCTTTAAAAATTCCTTAATTATCCTTTTTTTATTAAGTGTTAATTAAAAAAAATAAAATTAACAAAATTAAAAAAATCTCGAATTTATAAATAATAATAGTAGTCATTTATTTTTTAATTATATATTATTATTATTATTATTATTATTTTATTAATCATAAAAATAAAGATTATAAATAAAATAAAAGTGGTGGGGTATAGAATGATGAGTTGGGAGGAGTTGAATTTTAAACTAAACTAGTTTATTGTGGGGGGTGTAGTTGAAAGGGTAGTTGAATGATTAAGTGGATGGAGAGAGAAGATGAGGTGTCGTAATATTAAGGTAGTTGAATGTTTTTGGGGGTTGAAACTATTGGACATGGTCTAACAACACCTACTCCACTTTTTCCTTAATCCCCGTGTCCAACCCAAAAATCCTAATTCGGGTGAGACGGATGGAGTATTAATATTAGGTGGCCTTGATTTTATCCTTAGTAACTACAATTACATTTAGTAAATTATAATGGTCCATTCTTTACGTTCACCAATAAACGTACAAGTTAAGGATTTGATCGAAACAATATCTCAATTTCGCGCTCAAAATCTGAAATTACAATGGTTCAAAATCACAGACGGAATCCATTTCGTACCACATAAAAATAATTCAAAATCATTGTGAAGTTTTATGTGTTATATCATTTAATTTATCATTAGTGATTTAATGGCTATTTATCTTTTTTGTGAAAATTATTGCCAAAGTAAATTATTTCAAACTTCATTTAAAATATTTGTGAGTACCGTGTGCCTTGATTTTTTTTTTTTTTTTTTTTTTTAAGGAAAATTATTGAAACCATATGATCAAGTTCAAAAAATTAATCTTTGACAGCAACCCACACTAAACTCTTATAAAGAATCTATAATATAATTTCCAGCTTTAATGGTATATATCCAAATTCACATTCACAACAACTTTCCACTCATTATTTTCTACCTCACTTTCTCCCTTCTACTTTACTTTTCATACTCACAACACATACTCCAATAACACTTTTTCTTTAATTCTCATGCCCAACCAAAAAACTCTAATTCGGGTGGGATGGAAGAGAGTATAGAATATAAAGAACATGTGACCCATGTCAACAATTTCACCATCATGGATCTTGATATTAAGTGAATTGTACTCCATGAACAAGACACTCGAGTCTAATGTACGGAATATACTAAAACAATGGAGTGTTTGAGTATTTGCATTGATCTAATATACTAAAATGCACTGTGTACCTATATTAAAATTGAGTCCTTATCCCCTTAAAATGAATCTATATAGTTCATCAATTTTACTCTCCAAGTTGATGTCCTCACGTGTAGGCCGATTTTATGGGATCTAAGGGCATTCAACACGGGTTAACTCAAGCCCATCATCAACTTGGGCCGGCTCTGATACCATATTAGAATTGGGTCCTCATCCCCTTAAAAGGCGGGGTGAGGTTAGTCAATCTATATAGTTCATCAATTTTACTCTCCAAATTGATGTGAGATATATGAGGCTTCAACAACCTATCTACTAAAAGTATGTACGAATTATATTCGGATTCTACTTTAGACTAGACTAGGAAATAAATTAATCATTTTTGATAATGGAACATCATCATCATGTATGATCATGTACTTAATTTACTGTAATAATGACTTTTTAGAAGATATATACGGGGGATTTGGATATGTTGTTAAGGGTATGTAATTAACCAATCAATCTTGATCGATATACTGTAATAGGAAATCTTATTTTTTTCATTAATGTGAGAAATAGAAATGCATTTAGTTTTTCAAAGTCATTTTTGAGTAAATGAAAAATTAAAGCTCAAAAGTGTGTAACTCAGTTATGAAATTTGAAGAGTTTAGGGAATACGGAGAGTCATATCCCACATTGCTGGTTCTCTTCAAATGGCAACCTACTGGCTCATTGGGCTAGCCAACCAAGGTCCACGGGCCCTTTAGGGCGCACAACCTTAGAAATTAAGGGAGTTTTTTTTTTTTTTTTTCATTTGAAGAAGAAGAAAAAGCACGAATCACACGAGTTATGAACTTCTGAGGTCATAGAATGTGTTCCTTGGAAGAGTAAAGCCATGCATCCCTCTAAAACATAAGAAATAGGTTAGCAGCCACATTTGGAATATCAAGGATTCCTTGATTCTTTGTAGAGATGTTGCTAATTTGGATCAAAGGATTTGGGGACATTATTGTTTTGGACAATTGACAACTCGTTAGGCTTATGAGCTAAGGTTGCTATCATCACTATAAGCTAAGGAGCCTTGAAGTTTTATCCAACACACCTAGATGGCACTGCTCGTGCGGCGGTTTGGTGTAGGTGGTTCGAGCAGCTCGGTTGTGAAGGACTCGAGGGTTAGGTTGGAGCGTCTAGGCCGCAAGTTGGCTTTGAGGTTGGTTATTCGTGCTCATTTTTACGCTCATGAATAAGTTTGGTAATGGATGGAGTACCATTCATAATGAGTTGGGGCCTGCTCGTTGTTTCTGGTTCCTCCATTAAGTGAAATCAGACGGCGTGTTGGGTATGCTTATTTCTTAACCCTCCCAATTATGTTAGAATTGATTGATACCATCACCTATGCTTATTTTTTTATGGACTTTAGGATCTTATGTAAGAAGTTTTATAACTTCAATTTTTTAGCTAAGTCCACTTTTTAGAATAGGCTTAGTGGTTAGGGCTTATGCTTAGAATTGAAATTTCAATTACTGAAGACCAAGTATAATGCGCAGAGCATTCCATGCGCAGCGAAGCGCAGAACATTCCATGCGCAGCGCAGAGCATTCCATGCGCAGCGCAGAGCATCATCTTCTCATCTTCATGCGCCGTGAACATTTGCTCATTTCCATGCGCAGAACATTATCTGCTCGCTTTCATGTGGAGAACAACACTTGCTTAGTTTTCATGAGCAGGACGTCTGCATATTCTCTATACGCATGACTTCTATGAGCAAAGCAGATTAACTTGGTCCTTATGCTTATCTTTCAACAACCTCATATTCTTGAAGCTTGGAAAGCGCTTGTGCTTAATTTCAAGATTTGAAGAAGACCAAGGAGCAAGCAAGAAGACCATGCGCAGATCATCATCTGCGCATCCATCACTTGCGCATGACTCCCATGCGCAGGTCCTTCTGTCCTGGTCCTTAACACTTCAACAATTCTCTTAACTTTGGATTTGAGGTCTCATATGCAAATGACTAAAGGATGTGCATGACTCTCATGCGCAGCACATCTTATGCGCACTCAATGCTCATGGCTTCCATGCACGCGCATACTTGCCTTAGTCAATTCTCTCATTTCCTGACCTCACCTTTTAGAAGCTTAGAAAGCGTCATAACAAGCTACGCTTTTTGAAATGAGCCAAAGTGCTGATGTGTACATACGACAAATCAAACACACTCAGCATACACGTAGATGGAGACGCGCCTCATGTTTGAAATTCAAAATGAAGACAGCTGTCATCCTTCTAGAAGAAGTTTTAAGCTTATCCACTTGCTCTGTCTCCAACGGCTATAAAGGACAGCTGCGCCAATCACATTGTGACAGTGCATCTACCTTGCTCAGAGCTCCAACGGCTAGTTTTTGAAGCTCCACTATAAATAGCCTGCTCATCCTCATTTTCCAAGCGGTGTGTGAATTGCTTGAGTTTTGCTTCCAAAGAGAAACTTTGAAGATTTGAAGATTGCTTGCTCATTTCCAGAATTCTCAAGAACAACCTTCATTTCTTCATACCTTACCAAGCCCAGGTTCTATAAAGCCTTGTATCACCCAGAATATCTTGTGCTCTCCATCTCTTAGATTCAAAGAGCCCAGATTTCTGTCACACACACCTCTTGAAGCTTTGATCATATCGATCTAACTTCTTGAGATACACCGGTTTAGTCTAGGATTTGTTCTTCATAGATTATAGATCTTTGAGTTAGTTTGTTCTACATTGTTGTAACTTGTAACTCTCTCATATAATAAGATCTCATTAGAAAATCCAAGACTAACCATCTTGGTAGAGGACGTAGATCTTTTTCGATCGAACCTCTCCAAATAGCTTGTCTTTATATTCTGCTTTGCATATTACTTTCAAGCTTTTCTAATATATTGCTTTGTTTGATCTTTTTAGATTGTTTTGCATCGTTTGCATTGTGTTTGTTTGCTTTCTGCCTAAGTACCATTTTGCGGCACTCTTTAGCCAAAACATAGTGCGTGCGTTTTACACTTATGCGCATCTCCCTGCGCATAAGTGATTGCTTTAAATTTCCGCTGTGCATTTCACACTCTCATTGCGCGCTATACTTAGCCAAAATTAGAGCTGTGCGCATTTGCCATTGATTTGCAAAAGGGTTTGAAAAGAATTTTAGAACGCTATTCACCCCCCCCCCCTCCCCTCTAGCATTTTTCATACCCTTGTTGCCCCTTTGGGACCAACAAGTGGTATCAGAGCAAACACCTTCATAAAACTTGTTTTGTTTTTCAAGCTTAACAGCTTGGGTGCCGATTCAAGATGGCTTCAAAATCTTGGGCAATGGCTAACTATTCACATGTTCCAGTGCTGAATGAAGATCACTTCGAAATCTGGAAGCACTGCATGCTCACTCATTTTTCTTCCATCGACGAGATTCTCCATGACATCGTTCTTGAAGGACCCTACATCCCCATGAAGACTAATCCTGATGCTGCTACCAACAAGGAGAATCCTACCATCAAGAAGAAAAAGGAGGAATGGACTGATGAAGAAAAGAAATGGGTTGGCTATGATGGAAGAGCAAGGAACATCATTCTTAGCACTCTAGACCTCTCCACGCATAATCAAATTGTGAGCGGTGGAAATGCAAAGGATCTATGGGATGCTATTGAAGGCCATGTGAATGGTGACAAAGTAAGCAAGGAAAACAAAAGATTTGTAGTGCAAAGAAAGTTCAACTGCTTCATGAGAAAGGATGGTGAAACCTTGAGACAAACTTATGACCGCTTCTGTGCTGTTGTAAACTCTTGTAAATCTCTTGGAACTACCTTCACCAATAAAGAAGTCAACTCTCAATTCTTAGATGCACTAGGTTCCAGATATGTGCACAAGGCAAGTCATCTGGAAGATTCTGGATTTCTAGATACTTGGCCTCTGCGCAGCTTATACGCTAACTTAAAAGTGTATGAGCTAAAGCTTGATCGAATCGACGAAACTGAAGGCAAAGGAAAACTTGTTTCCAATGTTGTGCAAAAGGAACCTGCGCCTACTCAAACCTCAGACAAAGTCTCTATTTCTTCTCTGCTTGAAATGGATGATGATGATTTCGCTATGTTGTTAAGCGATTCCAAAAATTCAGGAAATTCTCAAAACCTGGATCTTCAAGTATTACTCCTGCAAAGTTCTCTCGTGAAAGAGACTCAAATAAAGATGATGACTTGGTTTGCTACAACTGTAGAAAGCCTGGTCATTTTGCATCAAAATGCCCTACTTCAAGATTTGAGTACATGAAGAGGAATCCTGCGCAGAGATTTTCAAAGCAGCGCGGAATGGTTGCTGAAGAAGACCCTGCTGAGAAGCAACTCAAGACCTGGATAGAGACTGACACTGAAGACAGTGATGGTGATGACTCTGAGGATGGACTGCTCTGCTTAATGGCTAATGCTGACAGCGATTCAGACAATGATCCTGATATGGACACAAAGACTGCGCCAAGGACAATTCAGAAGAAAGGACCCACTATCACTGAACTGGCAGAAATGGGACATCTAACTCCAACCAGACAGAATGGCAGGTACTTATTTTCCAGAGCATACCTAACGAAGAAATTTGTTGCTGCGCCACCACGCAAAGAATCTTTTGAAATTCCTGCTGAAATTGTAATAGAAAAGGATGACTCTGCTGCTGAGCGCGAGTCTATTTTTCAGCAAGCTGAAAAGGTAATCAAAAGATTCAATTCTATGAAAGAAGCAGTGGACTTATCAATTGGAGAAATTTCACAGCTTAAGACGGAGAAAACTCTTTTAAAATCTGAGATCACCCTCCTTAAGGAGCAGATTAAGAGCATGACTCCTCTTACTGAAAAAAACCGTTTTCTTACAGATCAAAATGCGCTATTTAAAGTAAGAAACGAAGAATTGGCTGCTCAAGTAGCTGATCTCACAAAGATCACTGATGAGTGGACCAAATCTCGTGTCACTATGAACCAAATTCTAGAATCCCAAAAAGCCAGTGGAGACAAGGAAGGCTTGGGGTTCTCAACTAGTGATAACTTTAAATGCGCAGTTTGCTCTGAAAAGGAAAAGGAATTTACACCCCAGCAAACTGTTGAAATTCCTAAAGCAAAGCATTCTGCTTCAATGGGTAAAGGACAGGATAAAGTCTAGAGACAAAATTTCCATTATGTCTACCCAAAGAAGCAAACTGGAAAAGCCAAGGGTAAGGCTAAAGTTGAATCTGCGCGTGACAACGCATCTTTTGATATTTGTTGCGCTTCTCCTTCGAATGTCAAATCTGCGCATAAGGGTCATGCGCATGAAAGCCATGCGCCTCTACGCCAGATGCGCATACTTAAGAAAAGCGCGCCAAAACTTCAAAAGATGGTATTCGTCAAAGCAAGTTCATTTGTTCCAGTAAAGAATGTTGCGCCAAAGAAAAGTAAAGAGTTTGTAAAGACCCAATCTATAAGTGGCTTTCATCATTGTTTTGTGTGTGATGGTTTAGGTCACAAGGCTGCAGAATGCCTTTTGCGATTTGCTCCAAATGCCAAGGGACGTAAAAATCCTAAGGTCAGACAGGAGTGGGTTGTCAAAAGTTGCTAACTCTAGGACCCAAGAATAAAGGGGACCTGCGTTTTTAATGTCTATTTTTCAGGTCTCCTGCTTCACTGCGCACTCTTCACAAGCTAAAGCGCATATATGGTACCTCGACAGTGGATGTTCTAGACACATGACTGGAGATGCTACCGCTCTTAAAGATGTGCATGAAGGAAGAGGTCCCTCTGTAACTTTTGGAGACAACAACAAAGGGCACATTGTTGGATATGGAAGAATCAGAAAAGATAAAGTGTGCATTGAGAAAGATGCGCTCGTAGAAGGACTTAAGCACAACCTGCTCTCCATATCTCAATTCCGCGATAAGGGTTTAGAATGCCAATTCACTGCTACATCAAAGATGGCATATCCGGACTCACTTTGCTCACAGGGACTCGTAAGACTAATGTTTACATTATTGATCTTACTGCTATAAATTCTATCACCAATCTCTGTTTTGTAGCAAAAAATATAAATGAAAGCAGCTGGCTATGGCATAAGCGCTTAAGTCATTTGAACTTCAAGTATTTGGCTAAGCTAGGAAGGGAAAATCTTGTCAAAGGACTTTCCAAAGTAGCTGACCATCATGATAGAAAATGCGCAGCATGCCAACTCGGTAAACAACCTAAGCAGTCTTTCTCCAGCAAGATTGCTTCTTCAACGACCAAATGTTTACAACTGCTTCACATGGATTTGTTTGGACCTGTCACCACCGTAAGCATTGGAGGAAACAAATATACCTTAGTCGTGGTGGATGACTACTCAAGATACACATGGGTTGAAATGATGACATCCAAATTGTTGGTAGTGGTGCCCTAGGCACGTTTAATAAACGTTGTAATTGTTATCATTTATTTCATATCAATAAAGAGATGTTTTGATTATTATTGTTGTTCATGTTTACTTATAATAATCTCCGTCCCTAGTACTTGTTAAGCACTAGTATAAAGGCTAAATGATCATAGGATGATCATGTTAGATTTATGGGTACTTGTTTGGAACAAGGTACTGGACATGACCCGCTCTATGAGATTTATGTCATGGTCTATGTCATACATATATCTCATATTAGTTATGTCATTTGAATCCTTAGACATGAAGTTATTATAGTCTTCCACTTGATGAACATTATGTTTGACATATTCAAACGCTACTTTTAACAGAGTAGTTATAAAGGGTATGATTGGCATAATCGGATTCACGTAGGGAAGAATAATAAGCTAAATGGATTTGTCCCTCCTCGGAGAGATGTCAAGCTTGGGCCACTCGTAGGAATGATGTTGATGAAATGTTCGGCCGGACTCAGATGAATTGATTGGATCAATGTCATTTGGATTATCAACATATTCGGAATCGAGAAAGTATTGAACAAAACAAGTTGACTGTTTGACCATGACTTGTGTTCAATGACATCGTGGACAAATGGATTGTGACATATTCTAAGAGGAATGCGAACTTGTATCTAGTTATACTATTTGGGTAGGTATGACGGTTTGCTAGAACCTAATCATATCTTATGGTTTCATGTTTGAATCCATTGCCAACTTAGTATAATCCTAGAGGGTCACACACAATAGAACGAATCTTTAAAAGGACTAAATTGGAATTTTGGAAATTCTGGACATTCTGAAGAGTGGGCGACCGCACAGTATTGGCTGGGCGGCCGCACACTTAGGACAGTTTTGTACCAGTTTTGCTTCAGATAGTTGTGCGACCGCACAGAGGTTTTTGGGCGGCCGCACAGTACTGTCGGGTGGCAGATTCCTAATTTGATTAGGAAACGAATTTTGGACGGATTTTGACACAAGTTTCCTATTTGGAATAGGTTATGCTTGTGTATAAAAGACCAAATTCGGCCAGCACTCAATGCTAATGATTTTGTGAGTCTCAAAGATTTTGAGAGAGGGTTTATTTTGTTCCAAGACATTCTTGGTTGAGGAACAAAATAATACACAAAATAAATTCCATATAGTTCTTTTGATTGTGAAAAAGTGTTTCACAATTTGGTCTAGCAACCAAGATCAAAGAAGCTCCTTTGATATTCGTTCGAAGTGTGGATATCGCTAGAGGGTGAAAATCATCATCTTCAAAGTTCGTGTTCAAAGCTTTGTGATCATGATCAAGTCTTCAAACCTCCACCAAAGACCAAGAGAGTTTGATATCCATCAAGGGTTAGTTTTATCCTTTATTCTTATGTTGTATTTGATTTAATCGTATGAAAGGATCCATGGCTTTGGGTTTCTTAAAAATTTTAAATGCTAAATTCCGCTGCGCATGTTTGATCGAAACCAACAGTGGTATCAGAGCCCCGTTCATGTTGATTAATTCAATACTTGGATCATGTTATGTGTATATAAATTGTTTATGTGCCTTGCATGATATGAATATTGGAATATGTGATGTTTATGTGTTATGTGATTTTATGTGGTTTATTGTTTTGCAACTTTAATTGCACGATTCAATCGCAATAAATAAATTATGGTGGATTCAAAATTGTTGATTATTAATTTTTGATTGGATCAAAGTTTTAATAATCGGGGAAAAACGATTTTGAGACAAAATTTTCGAACTTCAAAATTCTGTACATTCTGATCAGTTTGTGCGACCGCACAAAATCACTTGGGCGACCGCACAGTGAGTTTTGGGCGGCCGTACATAAGGATCAGATTGTCTGATTTTTGGTTGAAATCAGAATTTGGAATTTTCGAGAGATCCAACAAAACCAGTAACAGAACCAGTCCAGACTTGCTGATCTGGAATGGGTTTTGGGTAGTTGGTTTATGTGAGGATCTTGGGGTTTGATTTTCCTATTTGTTTTAGTCTTGTGATTCTAAGATTGGTTCAAGTTTTGGATGGCTAATCTGCGTTCATCGAGATTGTGTTTCCCAAAATTGATCGCAATCAAAGTTTCAAAGATAAAACGAAGTTAGAATTATGAAGAGTTCATAATTGCTAAAATTGAGAAACAAAGTTCTTGATTCAATGATTGGAGATCCATGTGGAATTGTGAATGCAATTGGCCTACGTTCATCGAGACCATCTATTGCTTAGTTTCGGCCACATGGACTACTTTCTTGGTTTCTTGAATTAGTGCGGGATTGTGGTTGCCTAATGGCTTAGTTCGACCGCACTTCTTGTTGTCTTGATTCGGAAATAATAACCGAAGTTGAAATAGTCTCATCCTCATAATTATAGAGAAACTAATGACACATAAATATCATGCTTAAATTAATGGAGATTAATTTAGTGGCTAAACTTGATGTGTAACATGTTTATATTATGTGCTCATAAATGTGTTATATGCTATATGTGATGAACCTTCAAAGAAATTTTAAGTCTTTTATTGCCATGCCATGATTAAAACACTTGTTTATACATGAGTAATTTTATGTGGGCTCGCCAAAGCGAGGTGCATTGATTTTATTCATGTTTGAGCAAGATGAGTGAATAAGAGTTTCCTATGCGTTTAAAATGGTTGGACTTAATTAAGCGTCAAAACAGTTTTGGGCTTAAGGCAAAGATGAGATTTAACATGCTTTTTGAAATTGGATTTCTTAAAGAATCTCATGAAAATAACTGAGAGTCATATGAGATATGATTGACAAGAGTTGTCTACCTAATTGATTTAATTTTGAGCGGTGCGCCAAAGCGTACTCAAAATTAGATTAAAGCGGGATCTCAACCCAATTAAATTATATTATACATTGGATGTATAAGAAGGTTATATAATTTAGTGGGAGTATTTTGTTTTAAAATACATTATTTATCTCTTTAATGAAAACCGGTACTTATTAAATTTTGGAAATTTTTGCATATTTGTAGATAATGACTAATAACACTCAATCAATGTCGTTGCGATCGATCCTTGAGAAGGATAAGCTCGAAGAGAATGGTACCAACTTTATGGATTGGATCCGTAGCATAAGAATTGTTCTTAGGCAAGAAGATAAGTTGTACATTCTCGATGGGCCTCTCCCTGCTGAACCACCGCCTACTGCCCCTAGGGTAGAAAGAGACAATTACAAGAAACATCGTAATGATTCTAGAGATGTAAGTTGTCTCATGCTTGCTGCTATGTGTTCAAAACTCCAACAAAGTTTGGAACATTTGGAAGCCTATGAGATAGGCGTGGAGTTGAGAACCATGTTTCAAGAGCAAGCTAGGCAAGAGAGGTACAAGACCATTGTTGCATTCACTACTAGTAAAATGAATGAAGGGCAACAAGTGAGTCCTCACTTTCTTAAAATGAAAGGTTATGTAGAGCACCTTGAGAAACTTGGCTATCCAATCCCATTGGAGCTAGCCACGGATCTCATTCTTAATTCATTGCCTAAAAGTTATAATCAGTTTGTGATGAATTATAACATGCATGGAATGGATAAGAATCTCTCTGAGTTGCATGGGATGCTCAAGACTGCAGAGATGAAAATTGTGGAGAAAGGTTCTCCCGTGCTCTTGGTTCATGATGGGAAGAAGGCTGGTGCCAAAGGAAAGGGTAAGGCAAAAGTTGTCAAACCCAAAATAAGCAAGGCAAAGGTTGCTAAGGCTTCTGAGGCAAAACCTGATTCACAAAAGGATGCAATCTGTTTCCATTGTCAAGAAATTGGTCATTGGAAACGTAATTGCAAGGCTTTCTTGGAAGAGCAAAAGAAGAAGAAGAGCAGCAAGACTGCGTCGACTTCAGGTATCTATATGATAGATATTCTCCTTTCTACCACTGATTCTTGGGTATTGGATACCGGATGTGGTTCTCACATTTGTCTAAATGTGCAGGGTCTAAAGAATAGGAGACTGCTTAAAGAAGGTGAAGTAGATCTACGCGTGGGGAATGGAGCAAGAGTTGCTGCATTAGCCGTAGGGACTTATGAAGTCACTTTACCTTCCGGATTAATTCTTGTTTTGAACAATTGTTATTATGTTCCGGATTTAAGCAGAAATATTATTTCAATTTCTTGTTTGGATAATGAAGGTTTTAAGTTTCTTATTGAGAATAAGAAATTTTCTATTTATTTAAATAATGTGCTTTATGGTATTGCTAATACATTTAATGGCCTTTATATCTTGGATGTCAAGAATGAAAATAATGTCTATCATGTAAATAAGAAATCTAAACCTAATGATGTAAATCATACTTATTTGTGGCATTGCCGTCTTGGTCATATTAATGAGAAGCGTATCTCAAAACTCCATGGGGACGGACTTTTAGGTTCATGTGACCTCGAGTCATATGATACTTGTGAGTCGTGTCTTCTTGGAAAAATGACTAAGACACCTTTTACCAAGTTGGGTGAAAGGGCAAGCGACTTATTGGGGTTGATACATTCCGATGTATGCGGACCATTAAGTAGCAATGCTAGGGGAGGATTTCAATACTTCATAACCTTCACTGATGATTATAGTAGATTTGGGTATGTTTACCTAATGAAACATAAAAGTTAAGCATTTGAGATATTTAGAATATTTCAAAATGAAGTAGAAAAACAACTTGGCAAAAGTATTAAAGCACTCCAATCAGATCGTGGTGGTGAATACTTAAGTCAAGAATTTGATGATCATCTAAAGAATTGTGGAATAGTTTCACAATTGACTCCACCCGGAACACCACAATGGAATGGTGTGTCCGAGAGGAGGAATCGGACTTTGTTAGACATGGTTCGATCAATGATGAGTCAAGTTGATCTTCCAATATCTTTTTGGGGTTACGCTCTAGAAACCGCTGCTTTCACACTAAATCGTGTTCCAACTAAATCGGTTCAAAAGACTCCATATGAGATGTGGAGCGGAAAGAAGCCTTGTCTATCTTTCATGAAGATTTGGGGTTGCGAAGTTTATGTCAAGAGACTTATCTCTGACAAACTAGCACACAAATCCGATAAATGTATTTTCGTGGGATATCCTAAGGAAACTAAAGGATATTACTTTTACAACCGAGAGGACAACAAAGTGTTTGTTGCCCGAACTGGTGTCTTTCTAGAGAAAGAGTTTCTCTCCAAAGAAATCAGTGGGAGTAAAATAAATCTTGAAGAAATTCAAGACCCAGAAAATATCATTGAACCAATAGTGGAACAAGAACAAGAACCACAAGGAGTTGTGGAACCTGTTCAAAGTACACAAGTAACTCGCAGATCTAGTAGGTTACGATCCGAGCCCGAGAGATATGGATTTCTCGTAACGGATAGTAATGAGGTAGAAATCATTGAGAATGATGAACCGTCAACCTACCAAGAGGCGATGTCTTCTCCTGATTCGGACAAGTGGCTTGGAGCCATGGAATCCGAATTGCAATCCATGCAAGACAATCAAGTTTGGAATTTGATTGATGCTCCCGAAGGTGTAAAAACCATAGGATGCAAATGGGTCTTCAAGAAGAAGACTGACATGGATGGGAAGGTGCATACTTACAAAGCTAGGCTTGTAGCGAAGGGTTATAGGCAAGTTCATGGTATTGACTATGATGAGACCTTTTCACCCGTAGCAATGATCAAGTCTATAAGAATTTTGCTTGCCATTGCCGCATATCATGACTATGAAATATGGCAGATGGACGTCAAAACCGCTTTCCTGAATGGAAAACTCCAAGAGGATGTGTATATGACACAACCAGAAGGTTTTGAACAAGATTCTAAGGTATGCAAATTGCAAAGATCCATCTATGGATTAAAGCAAGCTTCAAGGAGTTGGAATCTCCGTTTTGATGAATCGGTCAAAGAGTTTGGTTTCATCAAAAACGAAGATGAGCCTTGTGTATACAAGAAGATTAGTGGGAGCATAGTGCTATTCCTTATTTTATATGTGGATGACATATTGCTCATTGGAAACGACATTCCTACACTTCAGTCTGTGAAGACTTGGTTAGGAAAGTGCTTCGCAATGAAAGATATGGGTGAAGCCGCATATATTCTTGGCATTAAGATCTATAGAGATAGATCAAGGAGGCTACTTGGTTTAAGCCAAAGTACATACATTGACAAGGTCATTAGAAGATTCCGTATGGAAAATTCTAAGAGAGGAACCTTGCCCGTGTTACATGGAGTTTCTCTAAGCAAGACTCAATGTCCTAAGACAAAAGATGAGCGTGAAAAAATGAATGATGTTCCATATGCTTCGGCAATTGGGTCCATCATGTATGCCATGATTTGTACTAGGCCGGATGTATCTTATGCTTTGAGCATGACAAGTAGATACCAATCCGACCCTGGCGAAAATCACTGGATAGCTGTAAAAGCGATTCTTAAGTACTTGAGAAGGACTAAAGACTCGTTTTTGGTCTATGGAGGAATGGAAGATGATCTCGTTGTAAATGCTTACACGGATGCAAGCTTCCAAACTGACAAAGATGATAGCCGATCGCAATCAGGTTTTGTGTTTATGTTAAATGGTGGAGCTGTAAGCTGGAAGAGTTCCAAGCAAAGTACAACCGCTGATTCTACAACAGAAGCTGAGTATATTGCTGCATCGGATGCTGCAAAAGAAGCTGTTTGGATTAAGAAGTTCATAACTGAACTTGAAGTGGTTCCTAGTATTGCTAATCCAATAAACCTTTATTGCGACAATAATGGTGCTATTGCTCAAGCAAAGGAACCAAGAGCACATCAGAAATCCAAACACATACTTAGGCGTTTTCATATCATTCGAGAGATCGTTGATAGGGGAGACGTAAATATATTCAGAGTACCTACTGATGACAATGTTGCGGACCCGCTAACAAAGGGACTTCCACAAGCTAAACATGATGGTCATGTTAGGTCCATGGGTATTAGATACATGGGAGATTGGGCCTAGGGCAAGTGGGAGATTGTTGGTAGTGGTGCCCTAGGCACGTTTAATAAACGTTGTAATTGTTATCATTTATTTCATATCAATAAAGAGATGTTTTGATTATTATTGTTATTCATGTTTACTTATAATAATCTCCGTCCTTAGTACTTGTTAAGCACTAGTATAAAGGCTAAATGATCATAGGATGATCATGTTAGATTTATGGGTACTTGTTTGGAACAAGGTACTGGACATGACCCGCTCTATGAGATATATGTCATGGTCTATGTCATACATATATCTCATATTAGTTATGTCATTTGAATCCTTAGACATGAAGTTATTATAGTCTTCCACTTGATGAACATTATGTTTGACATATTCAAACGCTACTTTTAACAGAGTAGTTATAAAGGGTATGATTGGCATAATCGGATTCACGTAGGGAAGAATAATAAGCTAAATGGATTTGTCCCTCCTCGGAGAGATGTCAAGCTTGGGCCACTCGTAGGAATGATGTTGATGAAATGTTCGGCCGGACTCAGATGAATTGATTGGATCAATGTCATTTGGATTATCAACATATTCGGAATCGAGAAAGTATTGAACAAAACAAGTTGACTGTTTGACCATGACTTGTGTTCAATGACATCGTGGACAAATGGATTGTGACATATTCTAAGAGGAATGCGAACTTGTATCTAGTTATACTATTTGGGTAGGTATGACGGTTTGCTAGAACCTAATCATATCTTATGGTTTCATGTTTGAATCCATTGCCAACTTAGTATAATCCTAGAGGGTCACACACAATAGAACGAATCTTTAAAAGGACTAAATTGGAATTTTGGAAATTCTGGACATTCTGAAGAGTGGGCGACCGCACAGTATTGGCTGGGCGGCCGCACACTTAGGACAGTTTTGTACCAGTTTTGCTTCAGATAGTTGTGCGACCGCACAGAGGTTTTTGGGCGGCCGCACAGTACTGTCGGGTGGCAGATTCCTAATTTGATTAGGAAACGAATTTTGGACGGATTTTGACACAAGTTTCCTATTTGGAATAGGTTATGCTTGTGTATAAAAGACCAAATTCGGCCAGCACTCAATGCTAATGATTTTGTGAGTCTCAAAGATTTTGAGAGAGGGTTTATTTTGTTCCAAGACATTCTTGGTTGAGGAACAAAATAATACACAAAATAAATTCCATATAGTTCTTTTGATTGTGAAAAAGTGTTTCACAATTTGGTCTAGCAACCAAGATCAAAGAAGCTCCTTTGATATTCGTTCGAAGTGTGGATATCGCTAGAGGGTGAAAATCATCATCTTCAAAGTTCGTGTTCAAAGCTTTGTGATCGTGATCAAGTCTTCAAACCTCCACCAAAGACCAAGAGAATTTGATAGCCATCAAGGGTTAGTTTTATCCTTTATTCTTATGTTGTATTTGATTTAATCGTATGAACGGATCCATGACTTTGGGTTTCTTAAAAATTTTAAATGCTAAATTCCGCTGCGCATGTTTGATCGAAACCCACACAAATAAGACTGCTATGATATCTTGACTGCTCTCTTTCGAAGGCTCCAAACTCAAAAGGAAGACGACATCGTGAGCGTGAGATCAGACAACGGAACTGAATTCAAGAATAACGGTGTTGCTCAATACTGCGATGACCATGGAATTGATCACAATTTTTCTGCTGCTGGAGTTCCTCAACAAAATGGCGTTGTGGAAAGAAAGAATCGCACGTTGATTGAGGCTGGAAAAACCATGATAGCAGAAGCAAAGCTTCCAAAGTATTTCTGGGGAGAAGCTGTCAACACTGCTTGCTTTACTCAGAATATATCCCTCATCAACAAAGCCTACAACAAGACTTCATATGAGCTATGGAGAGGAAGAGCGCCCAACATTGCTTTCTTCAAGATTTTTGGCTGCAAATGCTATATCCTCTACAATGGCAAAGATCATAGAGGTAAATTCGACGCCAAAGCAGACGAAGGTATTTTTGTTGGGTATGCCAAACATTCTAAAGCTTTTCGTGTTTTTAATAGAACTACTCTAGTAATTGTAGAATCTGTACATGTTACTTTTGATGAGCATTCTCTCCTTGAGCCACATTTGGCTCCAAATGATTCTGTTGAGAATGATGAGACAGGTACGCAACCTTAAACTACACCTGCGCAGAATGATTATCAAAATCAAAATAAAGCAAGTCCATCTCATGCGCATACACCAGATGCTGCGCCAGAAGTGACGACTCCTGATGCGCAAACACCTCCTCCTGCGCATAACGTTTATCCGCTTCAGCAAATCACTTTTGATGATCTCGATGCTGGAGCAAATGAAGTACCCATTGAAGATCTTCGTATTCCTACTACTCAACCTAACTTACCTCCCGAGGTTCGTGAAATTAGAGATCATCCAACTTCAAACATCATTGGTGATCTCAATGTAGGGGTTCGTACTAGGAGAGCATCAAACTTTGATGATGAATATCACTCCTTTATCTCTCAAATAGAACCAAAGAAGATTGATGAAGCGCTCCAAGATTCAAGCTGGGTTACTGCTATGCAAGAAGAGCTTAACCAATTTGAGCGCTGCAAGGTTTGGACCTTAGTACCCAGACCTCATGATCAAGGCGTTATTGGTACAAAATGGGTATTCAGAAACAAGATGGATGAGAATGGAAGCATCACCAGGAACAAAGCTAGGTTGGTTGCGCAAGGCTATAGGCAAGAAGAAGGAATCGACTATGATGAAACTTTTGCGCCTGTGGCAAGACTAGAAGCTATCAGAATTTTCTTAGCTTATGCCTCTCACAAAAATTCAAGCTTTATCAAATGGATGTGAAGATCGCATTTCTCAACGGTGAACTTCAAGAGACGGTCTTCGTAGCTCAACCTCCTGGATTTGAAGATAGCAGATATCCAAATCACGTCTTCAAACTTCAGAAAGCTTTGTATGGACTTAAGCAAGCTCCAAGAGCATGGTACGATACTCTATCAAAATTCCTGCTAGAGAAAGGCTTCAAGCGCGGTAAAATCGATACAACTCTTTTTATTGCTAAGTATAATGATCATTCTTTACTTGTTCAAATTTATGTCGATGATATTATATTTGGTTCTACTAATGAGTTACTTTGTAAACGCTTTGAGAAGCTCATGAAAAGCAAGTTTGAGATGAGCATGATGGGAGAACTCACATTCTTCCTCGGGCTTCAAATCAAGCAATTGAATGATGGCATCTTCATAAATCAAGCCAAGTACACAAAAGACTTAATCAAGAAATTTGGACTTGAGAATGCTAAAGCATACGACACTCCAATGGCCACGGGCAATAAGCTAGACAAAGACTTAAAAGGTAAGAAAGTGGATCAAACTTTATATCGAGGTATGATTGACTCTCTCCTTTATCTTACTGCAAGTAGGCCAGATATTATGTTTAGTGTTTGTGTCTGTGCGCGCTATCAAGCGGACCCTAGAGAAGCGCACTTAACTGCTGTTAGGACTTTGGTACACCAAAGATTCGAATTTCGATTTGCTAGGTTATTCAGATGCAGATTACGCAGCATGCACAATTGACAAGAAGAGCACAAGTGGTACTTGTCATTTCCTTGGAAATCGACTTGTTGTGTGGGCAAGCAAGAAGCAAGCTGCTGTGTCCATCTCCACTACAGAAGCTGAATACATTGCTGCTGGAAGCTGCTGCTGCCAAATCCTATGGATGAAGCAACAATTAGTGGACTATGGAATTCATGAAGAAAATTGTCCAATTTTCTGCTACAACATGTCCACCATAGCAGTCTCCAACAATCCTGTCATACATTCAAAGACAAAGCACATCGACATCAAATATCATTTTCTCAAAGACCACGTGGAAAAAGGAAATATACACTTAGAGCACGTGGGCACAGATAATCAAATTGCTGATATCCTCACAAAGGCTCTTGACGCAAAAAGATTTGTCTTCTTGAGAGGAGAAATGGGTATGCTTGAACTTAGCTAATTGTCCATATGATTTGTCAATACTAATGATCTTGTGTTTACTTGATAATTCTCTAAGATAGGAAATGCCTCATGCGCCTGCGCATATGAAGCGCACAAGATGTTGCGCACAAGGCAAAATATTTATGAGTTTTCAAAGAAACTCTGCACATTATATTGCTGCGCATGAACCTCACACGCATACCCCGTGGACCTCAGTATATCATTCTTCCGGTGTCTGCTCCCTTAGATCCCTCAAGTGGTCACTGTGCAGGCAAAGATTCAAGAGCAACTGGATGCGCAGGATGCTAGGCTCGATGCGCAGTCCAGTATGCTATAAGGAATTGATTGTGCCATTAAGGGGGAGAGTTATCTAACAAAGGCAAATAGGGAGAGAACAAAGGCATTAATGGGGGAGAGATTAAGGGGGAGAGTAATCTATCAAAGGCAAAAGGTTCCGATTTGATGCTCCCGCTTCAAATAATTGAAGCTCTGCGCAAAGCAATTTGGGAAGCTACAAGATGAAGTGCGCAGAGCTCTCTCAAAGGTGAACTCTAAACTTATAATGCATCATTGCTTTTCCCAAAACCTTGTTCAATTCAAACTTTTCATTTGTGGAACAATGAATACACAATTTAACTTCATGCGCATATACTTAACTGTTCATATTTTCTGCGCATGATGTTTAAACATTCAGTTTAAACGCATACTCAAACTAAAACTCATATTTTTTGTATGCGCTGAATGATATTTCTGTCTTTCCCATATTGTAAGTTATATCTTTTGGTTAGACTAGAAATCTATAACATTGGCTAGTGTGTGCATTGACTTGAGGCATGATTTACCATTCACATTTTTATGGACATGTTATTATCAAGTACAATGAATTGCCTTTGTTATAGTAGGTAATGGCATCAATCATTTAGGGGGAGATTGTTGGGTATGCTTATTTCTTAACCCTCCCAATTATGTTAGAATTTATTGATACCATCACCTATGCTTATTTTTTTTATGGACTTTAGGATCTTATGTAAGAAGTTTTATAACTTCAATATTTTAGCTAAGTCCACTTTTTAGAATAGGCTTAGTGGTTAGGGCTTATGCTTAGAATTGAGATTTCAATTACTGAAGACCAAGTATAATGCGCAGAGCATTCCATGCGCAGCGAAGCGCAGAACATTCCATGCGCAGCGCAGAGCATTCCATGCGCAGCGCAGAGCATCATCTGCTCATCTTCATGCGCCGTGAACATTTGCTCATTTCCATGCGCAGAACATTATCTGCTCGCTTTCATGTGGAGAACAACACTTGCTTAGTTTTCATGAGCAGGACGTCTGCACATTCTCTATACGCATGACTTCTATGAGCAGAGCAGATTAACTTGGTCCTTATGCTTATCTTTCAACAACCTCATATTCTTGAAGCTTGGAAAGCGCTTGTGCTTAATTTCAAGATTTGAAGAAGACCAAGGAGAAAGCAAGAAGACCATGCGCAGATCATCATCTGCGCATCCATCACTTGCGCATGACTCCCATGCGCAGGTCCTTCTGTCCTGGTCCTTAACACTTCAACAATTCTCTTAACTTTGGATTTGAGGTCTCATATGCAAATGACTAAAGGATGTGCATGACTCTCATGCGCAGCACATCTTATGCGCACTCAATGCTCATGGCTTCCATGCGCGCGCATACTTGCCTTAGTCAATTCTCTCATTTCCTGACCTCATCTTTTAGAAGCTTAGAAAGCGTCATAACAAGCTACGCTTTTTGAAATGAGCCAAAGTGCTGATGTGTACATACGACAAATCAAACACACTCAGCATACACGTAGATGGAGACGCGCCTCATGTTTGAAATTCAAAATGAAGACAGCTGTCATCCTTCTAGAAGAAGTTTGAAGCTTATCCACTTGCTCTGTCTCCAACGGCTATAAAGGACAGCTGCGCCAATCATATTGCTTTGTTTGATCTTTTTAGATTGTTTTGCATCGTTTGCATTGTGTTTGTTTACTTTCTGCCTAAGTACCATTTTGCGACACTCTTTAGCCAAAACATAGCGCGTGCGTTTTACACTTATGCGCATCTCCTTGCGCATAAGTGATTGCTTTAAATTTCCGCTGTGCATTTCACACTCTCATTGCGCGCTATACTTAGCCAAAATTAGAGCTGTGCGCATTTGCCATTGATTTGCAAAAGGGTTTGAAAAGAATTTTAAAACGCTATTCAACCCCCCCCCCCCCCCCCCCCCCCCCCCCCCTCCTAGTATTTTTCATACCCTTGTTGCCCATTTGGGACCAACACGGCCCAAATTCACCCGATTAAAATTGTAGCCCAGAGTTCACAAAAAAAAAGAAAGTGGTATGAATTGGAAGAAAAAGACTATTATGACTTTGATGATGGATATATCCCTGTTAATCGAAAACATAAGGTTTTCAAAGTTGGTAGGAAATAGTAAAAGTTGGTAGGAAATAGTAACATGGAAGGAAATGGGGTTAACCTCCTTATTCATTTTCCTTTCCTTTAATGTTTTCAATTTTCCTCGAAGTAAGACTTTGTCCCCCTCCTTCTACTTTTACTTTCTTTTTTGTTCTGTTAGTATAATTTAGGGGGCACTGCCATTTTCATTAAAAAAAAAGATTGTGCAGAAAATAAATGAATTCATTTAAAATATAATTAAGGTTGTTGAGATATAATTAAGGTTATTGAAATATAATATCCCTCTATTCGAACGGGTCAGTTTTCCATGGAAACTATGTTGTTAGTACATTAGTATCTTCTTCTTTTTTTTTTTTTTTTAAGAAAAAAAAAAGAGAGTAGTATATTAGGCTTTTCAATATTCATTACAGAAAAATAAGTGAAAACAAATTATGATAAAAGAAAAGAGCAGCATTAGTTTTAAGAATCATTATACTTCTTCTGTCCAAAAAAGATAGTCCAGTTTTGACTTTTTATAGTCAACAAAAATAAACTTTGACCAAACATTATTGCTAATTTAATGATCACAATGAAATTATAAAAATTATTATTAATAAATTACTCAATGATTTAACAATTACAAATTTTAGAATTTCACTAGAATGATTAGATTGTCACCAATGGTTGATCAAATTTCATTTTTGTTGACCATAAAAAGTCAAAATGAGACTATTTTTCTGGGACAGAGGGAGTATGATTTTTAAGGAGTTTTTTTTTTTTTTCGAAAGCAAAGGAGAATTTTTTTTAGGGCTTTTATTTTGAAGTGTCTTTCGTTGCGGCTTCTCTTTTCTCTTTCTAAAAACATATGGATCCACTATACAAGAACAAATCAATTCATATGATTAGTTTTGTTAAACTTTAATGAATTTTATAATTTTAACTTTCGTACATTCTTATTGTTTTTTTTTTTTTATATATATAAAAAGTTACACTACTATTAGACTTATGATTAGTTATGGTTCTTATGTTAATTTTTAATTACTAAAGCTTGAAAATGAAATCTTTACAACAAAATAGTTAAAGTGCTTATAGTTGAGTGCCTATCACCGCGGCTAGTCAAGAAATTTTTTGACGATGTCCACGCCAGAAGGAGGCGAGGAGAGGGATCGAACCCTAGCGCTCACCGAGGGTAAGACTTGGCTTTACCACTGAGCTACTCCTTTAAGGACAAGAAATAACGCATTTAGCATGATTTTTTTTTTTTGTACGGTCAGTTCTCTTTTATATACTATATATAAAAAAGAAATATTGTTAAAATATAAAATAAATATTTTAATTTAATACAACTAAAATTTATTATTTTGTCATTAAGAATACCATTTGATTTGCAACAACTATTTTTATCTCTTGGCAACAATAATTGAGATTGACAAAGAGAATTTCACCAGTAAAGGCTAGAAATTATAAGCAGCAGGACTACTGTTGTAGTTTTTCTGCATGTTTATTAAAAAGAATTGATAAAACTTTAACAATCATATTTGTACTTCTGATTTTGGAGGTTAAATTTTAAAAGAGCAAGTACATTATGAAATTATAATATTTTGTATAGAAAATTAATGAGGACAAGTTTGAAATCAAACTTTTAACAATCACATATATTTGTGGTTTTGAAATCAAAGTTCTAACTTAGACTAGTAAGTTATTCTTTCAGAAAAAAAACTTAGACTAGTTATTCTGCAGTTTAAATTTATGCTACTATGTGACACGACTTTTAATACTAAGAAATGTTTTACGATTAAAAATAAATAATGTGTTTGATAAAAGTAATTATAAGATGCGAGCAGAAAAGTGGAAAAAGAAGATTATCAAGACTTGGGATTAATTACCTTGACACCGCCACCGCCATGTTTAACCCGGACTCGTACAAAAAAAATACATTTGTCTGTGATAAATTTCTATTTTTTAAAGAAGTTTTGTGCGAGACAGTTTCACACATGAGACGGGTCTCAATAAAAGAGAAAGAGGTGGTCTCTTGTGAGAACACCTAAATCGCAACATTCTCCGCGAAGCATAGGATCTCAACCCATGCTCCACTCAAAATCTGCCACGTGGCAGCGATCCATGGCCCAATTTTTTATTTTTTTTCGAGAAAAAAAATCGTTTTTTTTAAAACTTTTTTTTTTCCCAGTTTTTTTCGTTTGCCAAAAGTAATAGTCAGTATAACTAAATGTAATAATTGTGTTACTTATAAAGTAACATTGTTTATAAGTAAACGTAACACCAGTTTTACAAAAAAAAAAAAAAAAACTCATTTTACTCATCTTTCAACTGTAATACTAACTATAAATACGTGTAACACTAACAATAACTAAATGTAATTATCGTTATACTGAAATGTAATACTCCCTCCGTCCCAGAGTATATGTCCACCTTTCTTTTTTTGTCCGTCCCAGAGTATATGTCCACTTCCAAAAATGGCAAAGAATCTT
Organism: Campanula takesimana; assembly: GCA_026119855.1. Taxonomy (NCBI): domain Eukaryota; kingdom Viridiplantae; phylum Streptophyta; class Magnoliopsida; order Asterales; family Campanulaceae; genus Campanula; species Campanula takesimana. The sequence goes on along the minus strand of JAOWBW010000357.1, from coordinate 725,540 downwards.
TACTATTCCTCTCACTCGTTTTCTCCTACTTTACTTTTATACTCACAACACCAATCAATTTAATGTCATTCCCACTCATTCTCTCCTACTTTACTTTATACTCACAAGATTTACATCACTTCCACCATTTCTTAATCTCCGTGTAAATGAGAGGGTGTACATATACTCTGGGACAGAGGGAGTAGGGATGGCAATTTGTCCGAACCCGATCCGGTCCGAGGGTGTTCCAATCTGAAAATTTCGGGTTCAATATGCAATTTCATGATCCTAGCGGGTTCGGGTTCGGATTCGGTCAGAACCACTGACCCGACCCGACCCGAATTAGTGTGCTGGCATGTTTTTTATTATCACGCCCCTTAGTTTCATCATTTACATTTTTCCCCTACCTATATATACTAAAATTAGGGCTCGCCAGACCAAACTCACCATTCACCAAAGCACGCCGCTTCTTTGTGAAAGTCGAAACACGATGCCGTTCTGCAAGCCTCGCCGTCGGCGTTCCAGGATACCACCCATCTCGCCGTTGCTCGCCGTCGCCTACTCGCCGGCATCACCTGCTCACAGGCGGTGAGGCCATGACGCCGTTCAACTCCTATTTCGGCTCTTCTTCTCAACGCCGTCCAACTCTACTGAGGTAAGTTACTTCCATGCTACCTCTTCCTTCTCCGTCGCCATCTAATCTCTCGGCTTTTCCTTGATTTTTCTTTGATCGATTTTTTTGATTTTTCATTGAAATTTCTAAAGTTTGGTCAACAATTTAAACTATAATTAGGAGCATTATTTCTGTAGACACTTGGGTTAAGGTTTTGCATCTCTTCTGAGATTCGGTTGTGTTGAGGATCGGTACTAGAAAAATCATAACGGGGAGTGAGGTTTTTTTTTTAAAAAAAATATCCATAGGGGCTCGGATCGGGGGTGTTCGGATCGGATCGGGTTTCAGCAATGGTTTCTGGTATTCGGATTAGATTCGGATCAGGCCTGATCCGATCCGAACCCGACCCGTTGCCATCCCTAGAAGGGAGTAGTGTTTTTGCAGTTTTTTTTTTTTTTTTTTGAAAGAAAGTAACATTTGAAAAATAACAACTTATATACATGAATGTAATTATTTGTATAAGTAAATGTTATACTTTAGTGGATGAAATTGTAACATATTTCTATAGATAATGTAATACTTTTACATGTATCATGATAAATTGAACCTATTATAACTTATTATTTGAATTTGACGTGCACGTTAATATTTTTGACCCACAATAATAAAAATTCTGGATCAAACCACTGATTACAATTAATTTTTCAAAGTTAGTTAAATAATAGGAATATACTTTACTTATTTATAAAAGGCTAATATCATAATAAATTTGCACTAAATTTAGTTATGCATTTAGAATTACGACATTTATATTGAAGCATGTAATAAAGATGTATTAACACTTATTATGAATTGGATGAAGTAAGCAATTAGGAAGTTCCTCTTTTAGTTTCATATTTTTGAAAAATCTTCGTTCCTTCTTTCTATGTTAAAAGTCAAGTGATTTGTTGTAGGGCAAATATAAAGTCACAAAAAAATGCCACAAAATGTGGCTTATAAAATGATGTGTCAAAATTTTGTTAGTGTTTTTAATTAAAGTGTACGGGGTCCTCAATCGATGTAACAAATAAAATATCGCCACCTCACTTTGTAACTATATTTTGTAAACTTTTTTTCTTACCCCTAGTATTGCCCTTTTGGTATATAAAAGCATGTGCATCGCTAGGCTTACAAAAGAAGTTTACAAAATAAGTGATACAAGATGTGGTGACGATATTTCATTGCCCACATCGATAGTGGACCCAACACACTTCAATTAAAAATAACAACACAATTATGACACTTTATTTTATAAACCACATTTTGTAGCCATCTTTTATAATTTTATTATTTCCTTAAAAGCATTGAGAATTGAATATAAAGCACAATGATAGAATAACTAACTTTTGCATTAAATATTTAGTTAAAGATTTGAAGAAAGTTATTCGTATGATCAACTGATCTATTAATAAAGGCTCTTTTCAATAACATTACTAATTCAAAAACCCCATTTCCTTGTGTTATGAAATCAAATAATATTCCTCCTATTTCATTTCAAATTGAGTAAATTTTCATTCGTGTCACTTTAAATTAGACAAGCCAAAATAGATTTTTATTTTTCTAATTTTTAATTAATGAGCTTCACTTAACATATTCATAACAACAAACACAGTTAATATTTCTCATCCACTTTCAATACCACCATATTATTATACATACTTTTTCTTAATCTGCTGCCATTTCATTTGGTCTAGTTTTGAGTAGGGGTGGCAAATTGGGTGTTTTGGGTTTACCCATTAAAGTTAAAAATCCATTGGATATCCGGATATTTTAACTTTAATGGGTACACCCAAATCACCCAATTTGCCACCCCTAGTTTTGAGATACTACGAAGGTAATGAGTCTTTATTTGAGTTTTAAAGTTGAGTGTAAAAAGTAAAAATAAAAAATACTCCATCGGTCTCAGTTTAAGTTTTTTTACTTTTTTTTTTTTTATTGTATGTCTCAATTTAAAAAATTTAGTTGCTTTATTCCTTAAATGAAAAAGTATAAATAGTTTTTTTGGACAATCATGTCATCATAAAATTCACATATTAAAAAAAAAAATCATTACTTACTGTTGAAGCTTGATATATATTGTAGGTGCCCTCTCTAACACCTTAAGGTTTTAGAGGAGTTGGTTACTTAACACTTACTCATTTACTTTTAACCGATATGTTTTATAAATGAATAATTATATCCACTTTACACTATTATTATTGACGCATATTTACATTGACTTCTTAGTAAGCGTGCAAAATTAAATTAAAAACCTTAAACAACGTCTCGACCTTAAACCGGAAAGGAAGGAAAGGTGTAATAAATTAAAGGCAATATAGTCATGATAGTCATGTTAAAGGGAAGTGTAATTTGGTTTTATTTGATTTATAACGATGCGGGAATTCAAGTAGAGAAGAAGAAGACATAAAAGAGGAGAGGAAGAGGACTCTCTCCCCCTCTCTTTCTCATCTCTCTCTCTCATTTCCAAAAAAAGTTTTTGGCGGTTTCAATTAGGTAGAAAAGTCTCCTTTTCGTTACTTTCCAAAGTAAAATCTCTCCTGGTTTTCTCGCCCCCTCTCTCCTACAAATCTCTCTCTCTCTCTCTCTCTCTCTCTCTCTCTCTCTCTGTGTGTGTGTGTGTAATTGGGTTCATCCAGTTAAATCCTAATTCCATTGCATGTTAAAGGAGCTGGGAAAGAAATGGGATTCCTGAGCATTTTCTTGGGAATTCTTGGAATTGGAATTGGGTTTCCTCTTGGTCTTGCCATTGGGTTTTACTTCTTCATCTACTCTGACCCCAAAGATGTTCCTCTTGAGGTAATTTGATCATGCCAAGTTCAAATCTTTTTCTCGTTTTTGATCATCATTTCTTGTTATAAGTAATCAATTCTTCAAAATAAAATTAAAAGTTTGATTCTTTAGCTTTTTCATTTTCTGGGGGGTTTTTCTACAATGTGGAATTTTTTTTGCTCTTTTTTAATGTGTGCCTGGTATGAACTGAATTTCAGATGCATAGCATAGAAATCTTTAATTTCAATTTTTCTTTTTGTAATCCATGCATGTTGATTTTTTTAATTTTTTTTTTTTTTTTTAATTTTTGGATTTTCTAATTGGGTGAAATTTTGTGTTTTATGGGGGTGCATTTGTTTGTAATCTCTATTCTTCTTGCACATGGATTATTTTTTGATTTGTTCAGAATCAGATTCTGCAATTTGTTGCTTTCCAATTAACTTTATTTTTTGTTTCATATATGTTGATATTAATTGTACTGTAATGGGCTGGATTGTTAGCTGTGATGCTAAATGAGCTCAAATATTGTTGTAAGAGAACATATTCTCAATGGATTTTGTTACTTGTTTTCTAGCAAGACTATTTTCTTTTCCCTTCCCCCTTTTGAAATTTCCGCTTCTCCATTTCAGTATTTTAGCAATCCCACTAAGAAACAGAATGAAATTCTAACTGTTCGTTACTGTCTTAGAATTTGAACCTAGTTAGAGAACGCACTCGATTCCTGAGAATTTTCGTATGGGTCAGGATTCCCATTGCTCTTGTTCTTAGTTTCGCTGTGATCGTGTTTTTATTGCTTAGTCCTCTGTAATGCTATTCGGTTATGTTGATCACTTTTTCTTTTAGTTCAAGATTACTCCTTCCGTCCCAAAATGATCTTCCCATTTGCCATTTCTCATTGTCCCAAAAAGTTATTCCCATTTCTACAATTTGGGCTTAAAAGTGCATAAACAAAACATGGCTAGTGAAGCAAGTCTTTGGATCTTTAAAATGTTTGAATATTCAAATGGGAAGATCATTTTGGGACGGAGGGAGTATTTATTTTTATTTTCAAATGATGTTTCACTGGATATTCTTTGTTTATATACTTACTTCCCAGCAAGAGCCCTTTTCAGATGGGAAGAAATAGTACCTGTTTATATACTTACTTCCCAGCAAGAGCCCTTTTCAATGTTTGATGTCATTTTCATTTTTCTGGCTGATTTACAAATGGACTAGCTGGAGAGTAGTCCAAATTAATGAATAATAGGCATTTCCGTTTGTTTACTCTGTTAAAGCTCTTTATTGTACCAATTAAGCGATTTGTTTAAAAGTTATTTATTTTTATTTTTGAAATTTCTATCTTCTTTATTCGTGCTTTGCTTTTCATAACCTTGTTTGACTTATTACGAAGCTGTCTATCATGGATTTGTTTCTATGCAGCTCGGTCATTGGTTTGGTCTTAGAACGAAATATCTTTTTATATATTTGTATGATAAGAACATTGTAGTGTATTTCAACTCCCTATAAAAATATATATGTTGAGTACACTGTCCACTTTGTCTTATATTTGCACTCTTTACGTAAGTCTAAACTAAAAAAATACTTCTCGCTTGGCTATTGCGAAGTATTATATTGGGTGGATTTATTGTAAATTCCAGGTTGAACTGTTATCGAAAGTCTGTAGATATGGATTATTTACATGAATTTTGTAGAGATGATCATGTAAACAAACCAGTGTTTAATTTCTTTACTTTCAGCCTCCAGAATTTAACTATAAAAGAGCTTTATATTGATTATTGTTTACTTGTTGGATGATTACTAATCCAGGATCCTGTCGTAAAGCCACTGTATGAGCTAGATTCAACGACTTTACAAGATCTTATGCCCGAGATTCCTCTTTGGGTGAAGAATTCTGATTATGATCGTGTAAGTAGATTTTATTTCAAACTTCAACAATATTATTTCATTTTGACCTGGAGTTTCGTGTAACGGTCCCCTCCATTTTTATCTTCTTTTCTTTAGCGTCAATACTTAAGGTTTCTATTTAACTTTCAACTTGTTTACTTGAACTTTTTGACTATCTGGTTTGTATTTACCTGAAATATACAGGTTGACTGGTTGAACATGTTTATTTTGAATATGTGGCCTTACCTTGACAAGGTACATTCATATGTCAATATTTTAATTTTATTTTTAATATACTTTTGCTTTGCTAAAGGACACAAGCTTAATCATGCCTACTTTGCAGGCAATTTGTGGCATAATAAGAACTACAGCAGAACCTATATTCGCAGAGTACATCGGAAAGTATCAAATAAAAGCAATTGAGTTTGAAACATTAAGCCTCGGGACACTTCCACCAATAATTCACGGTGAGCTTTCTCCTGCATTCATTTATTTTTGTTAAAACTTAAAGAAAATAACATACATGTGCTTATTTACTTTGTTTTTCTTTAAACTTATTTGCTGATCAGGTCTAAAAGTGTATGACACACACGAAAATCAGTTGGTTATGGAACCAGCAATTAAATGGGCTGGAAATCCGAACATCGTTGTGGTTATTAAAGTCTTTCAAGTACCAATCAAGATTCAGGTTAGATGAGCCCCTAAAGACTATCCTCATTAACAGTAGTAGGTAGTAGTAACCTCCTCCCCCCTCCCGGGTCGCTAAAAGATTGTCCCTTTTGACAAGTCAAACTCTTCTATAGACGATGCTTTACTTTCTAGCACATTGCTTTTTGAAATGTCACCATAACTTTTGTCTTTTTAGGAATGGGACAATCTTTCTGGGAATATGGGATTTTTTTTTTTTTTTTTTAATTATGTTCTAGGGAAGATTTGATTATATGCTTCTTTGCAGTTGGTCGATTTACAAGTATTTTTGGCCCCTCGGATAACTTTGAAACCTCTTGTACCCACATTTCCTTGCTTTGCGAATATTGTGGTGTCTTTGATGGAGAAGGTAAGTACATAGTTCCTTAATATTGTTGGACTATGTTCGGCTCTGCTTTTGTTAGAGCGTGTTGACCATTTTTCCCTTTTCCAGCCTCATGTTGACTTTGGGATGAAAGTTTTGGGCGGAGACGTTATGGCCATACCTGGACTTTATCGATTAGTTCAGGATATTATTAAAAAACAAGTCGCAAGTCTTTACCTCTGGCCACAAACTCTTGAAATACCAATTCTTGATGCATCAACGTAAGTCATTGTAATTGAGGATCATATAATTTGTCCCAAAATATGGATATATCGCTCAAGTTTTTTTATTTGTATATACATATATATATATATATATATAGGGTGGCAGTAAAGAAGCCGGTGGGCGTACTACATGTGAAAGTTGTACGAGCGATTAAACTGATAAAGAAGGATTTGTTGGGGCTATCTGATCCTTACGTTAAGCTTAGCCTTAGTGGAGAAAGGCTGCCCTCAAAGAAAACTAGTATCAAGAAGAAGACGTTGAATCCCGAGTGGAATGAGGATTTCAAGCTTATTGTAAAAGGGCCTCAGTCTCAACTTCTTCAAATCGACGTCTACGATTGGGACAAAGTCGGGACCCATGACAGGCTGGGTAAGCAAGTTGTACCATTGAAATCACTTGTACCAAACGAGACAAAGGAATTAACGCTTGATTTGCTCAAGAACACTGACGTGAGTAATGCGCCAAAGAAGCATAGGGGTAAGATTGTTTTGGAGGTAATGTACGCTCCTTTTAAAGAGGATGGCGAGGGGTGTAGTGAATCTCAAGAAGGTTCCGTGAGGAATGGAAATGGAAATGGAAGCTCCCATGGGAGAATATCCGGTAGTGAGATCCCAACCGGAGCGGGTGTACTTATGGTAACGGTCCAAGGGGCTGAGGATGTGGAGGGGGAACGACATAATAATCCTTTTGCCGTGCTTTTCTTTAGAGGAGAAACGAAGAAATCTAAGGTGATCAAGCTCTATAAACAAACTTTTTAACTCTCGTTATCTAAAGTGTGATTCTTTAACTGATTCGGGTTAAATATTTGATGGTGCAGATGATCAGGAAAACCCGTGATCCAATTTGGAACGAGGAGTTTCAGTTTCTGGTTGAAGAACCTCCTGTAAGCGATAAGATTCATATCAATGTTATGAGCAAGCGAACTGGCATTGGTTTCAGAACAAAGGTAACCAACTATAAACATGTTCAAACATTTTTAACGGATTTCATTAGTTTTTTCAGTTAAAAAAAGATTACCCTCAAATCTTTGAATGATATGCAGGAATCACTAGGGCATGTGGATATTAACTTAGCGGATGTCGTACATAACGGGCGTATAAATCAGAAATACCATCTGATTGACTCGAAGAACGGGATGATACATGTTGAGCTCCGGTGGAAGAAAATTTGAGTATTCAAGTTTTAAAAAGGTATATAATCGACATTGTTGATCAAGTAATTCTGTTGGCATTTGGCAGATATGTAGAAGTGCATCAATTTTATTTTATTTTTCATAAATTTGTTGTATCAAGTGTACAACTGGTTGATAAAAATTGTAAGTGAAACATTGGAGGCATTTAACTTTGTAAACTGATTTCATAACTCCCTAAATAAAATTTCAAATCAATGCGAAATCTATATATATACTCCCTCTGTCCCGCTCGAATTAGGATTCTTGGTCAATCAATTTTTACTTTGACCAATAATTTGAAGAAAAATAATAATGCTAATAAAAATTAAAAAATTGCTATTGTATCATGATTAATAATAAACTAAATAACTATTTTTAGATTTTCATTAACATAATTATTTTTCTTCAAATTGTTGGTCAAAGTATAAATTACTTGACCAAGAATCCTAATTCGAGCGGGACGGAAGGAGTATATATATAGATTTCACATTGATTTGAAATTTTATTTAGGGAGTTATGAAATCAGTTTACAAAGTTAAATGGAAAATGGAATTATAGTCGAAAAACTAACTGTAATTCAAAATAGAACTTGAAAATAATAAAAGACTAGTATACCCCTACTTATTAATAATAAAGGACTATAGCACCCTTGTTCCTTACATCATTTAAGTGACTAAAATACCCCCATTCATGACAAGTGCCCTCACTTTTTCCCTCTTCTCTTCATTCGTTTCAAGGTGCGTCACTGAATTATTTTCTGGATTCTACACTTTCAACTTTCAACTATAGCAAGTGTAATCGATTAATTAATTACCTGGAATCTGCTTCAATTTTATAGTACGGGGTTTGTGGATAAATAAGTCTTGCAAGTTTTAGATGTCCATTAGGATATACTCCCTCCGTTTCGGGTAAGTTGCAACAATTTATCATTTTGGGCATTCCACTTAAGTTGCAACAATGCTGTTAGTGCAGAAAAGGGGTGCTACCACTAGTGCTGCCAACAGTGTTACCCCAGACGGGATTTGTAATAGTTTCATCATTTATTCACAAAATTATTGTACATTAATGTTTAATATTTGCTGCAAGTTTATTGTTATTTGTAGGTCCAAAATTCAGGTCAAGGTTGATCAAAACAATGGATCTACAAACAAGGGATTGGTTGAAGGAAAAATTATGCATAAATGAAGATTTATGTGTAACTTTTGAAGAAGAGGAAAACGTGGACTTGGACTTGTTCAAAGGCTGAATTTGTTCAAAGAGAGTACAAGCTCTTCACATCTTGAAGGTACAAGAAGGAGAAGCAAGGACTTGGGCACCAAGAATTTGTTCCTACAATTATGGACATGTGGAGAAATTATTCCCCAAGGCTCGGCATCCACTCCTCCACTCCACCACGTTTTGGAGGCCTATATAAAGGGCTGATGGGATCATTCTAAACATACAAGAGAGAAATATTAAAATCCCATAGTCTTAGACTAAGTGCTAGTGATGTTACAACACCCAACCCAACATCACAATCTAGTTCCTTGAGGGAACTATTTGTCGAAGGCTAAATTGGTCTAGCCTTTTGATTGTGATGGAGGTGTTGTATCTTTATTGATGGTTCTTGTATCTAGCACATTTTGTACTCTTATTTTCTTTAGAGGATAGGAGTTGTTATAGACTTTGTACTTAAATCATACACATATAGTGAAAGTCTTTTTTGGCCATGAGGCTACCACAAGTTATATATTTATATAACTTGTAAAAAATATATCTCTCTGTGTCACTTATCCGCTGCATTAATTCTTTCAATCTTTCAAAGCTGAGATTTTACGTGTTGTGTCAAGTGTTGCCCCAGCACCCAAGACAACACACTTATATTTGAGAGTTTCTATAGTCTTGACACTTTCAGTTGGTATTGTTTACTTGATAAAAACCAATACTTTTGTATGGTTTAGTTTTCCGCTGCAAACTCTTTTTTAAAGTGTTTTAAGTGTTTATGATTGTGGGACTGTCGTCAAAGTGTTATCGCTGGTGCTATCCATCTCTTGAGATAACACTCGTGAGTTTTTACTCACAAACCCAAGGCCATTGACATTTTCAATTGGCATCAGAGCTGGACACTTGACATACTAAGTGTTTGGTCCAGTTGTCATGGCTTTAGGTCTTGCTAATCTATCTCTTGAGAGACTTTCTATTCTTGATGACTTAAATCATAATTCCCTTAGTGACAGTGAGATAAGAGAGCCACCATACATTAAAGAACCTGACCGGTCACCCATGTTTACCACGGTTTGGAAGCATTCATTGTCAGATTCTAAAGGTGTTGCGTCAGGTGTTGCCCAGAGTGCGATAACACCAACCCCAACACTCAGCAGGTATAATATTTCCAATATTTCTGACATTTTTTGCTTTCATGGTTCAAATGATGTTGATGCAGGAAGTCTAGATGAGAATGATTGAAGCAAGGATATGCTAGTTCGTGATGAAGTTAAGAGACACCCCCCTAAGATTCGAAAAGAATCATCACATATCTTAGATTATAGGAGGAGTACATGTTGGGATACAAACAAGACTTGGTGTTTATCGAGAAACCGTAAGGTATTTGTGTATGTTTACCATATACGCAAAGGTAAGACACTCTTGTTTTAATCTTTCTCTTGCATCTACGAACATTTATGAGACATTTAAAGTTGGTGTTTGGATTCAAGTTATGGAGTATAAACTTATAAAATTTACTCATAATAATGCTTGGATTCGTCATCATTTTTTTAAGAGTTTTGGTTGAAAAGAAATTTATTCAAATAGAGCATATTGATACTGAATATTCAATTGCTACAACTTTTACCAATTTTTTTTTAATTTTTGTCTCAATTAATCTACCAGCTTGCGGATGTTGTTGTAGATTAAAAAAAAAAAACTATTTGTTTTCTTTGTTTATTCCGCAGTCTCGAAGTGTTGTCATTGGTGTTACCACACTGATAGCAACATTGCGAATTTTTATTTAAAAAACAAAAAAAAAAAAAAAAAAAAAAAAAACAAAAACAATTTTTGTTTGTCTTTTTAAAGCGACTTGCTGACCTTTATGTTCTGGTATGGTTTATACTTAGGTTAACAAGTTAGAAAAGATCCCCTTTGTGTGTGCTTAAAGTGACAAAGTCACTAAACAATAAATGTGTGAAAATTGAAATAGGCAAAAGCATTATATATTCCCAAAGTAACTCGGGGCACGGCGTTCGTTGCGACGATGCTTCTTTGCCAAATGGGAGTATAAAGTGTTGGTTTTATACTTAGTATTAGGAACATGGAGTTCGCGACTACATGTATCCTACTTGAACAGTATGAAATCTAACACAAAATTTTCTACACCTTATAAAGACTCGGAGCACGGAGCTCGCTACTACGATGCTGCCTTGTAAATAAAAAGGTGTAAAAATGCTTTAAAAGGTTTGCCTAAAGTGCGAAATAAAAGGAAAAATATCATGAAAAATTTCAAGGGGATCTGTTCTGATGTGTTATCCTAAGTGTTGCCAACATTGTCAGCAACACATCAGTAGGTGCTATATTAATTTTTTATTTTCGGGATTTTCTGATTAAAATTTGAATTTCAAAAAGTCTACAGAGTTTTTGAGATCATTTTTTTTTATAAAATCCTTTGTTTCTTTAATTATTTTAGTTACTTGAGCTATACAAGGATAAAATTTAAAATTTGAAATGTCATAACTTTGATTTGAAATTAGAAATTTTGGATTTTATCTTTGTACAACTCTGATTATTTTATTTGAATTGTCTTATTTTTTTTCTTTCTTTTCTTTTTCATAAAAAAAAAAAAAAAAACAATAAACAATGGTTGCCGAATCTCTTGGCAGGTTTGTTGAAGTTTGTTTTCTAAATGGACTAGAAAATAGGGGACATTATATGTGGATTACCTAAATTCGAAATCAAATCCATCTAGTCCTAGAATCACTCTCCAAAGTCCCATTATCACTCTCTCTTCCTACCTTCTTCTATCTCTCTCTATCTCAACTCGATGTTTCAAAATTTTCCTTATTTATTTTTGGCAATGTTGCCGTCAGTGTTAACATTACTGACAACACTTATAGCACTACGTGTCTTTAAGGTTCATATTTTAATTTGCATCAAATGCTTTTCATTTTCTTTCTTCACAAAAAGGGGGAGAAAATGTGATGAACCGGTAACTCTCGCACATGTGGTGGAAGTGTTTCGGATTCTATTTTTTAATGGAATTCTTATTAAGGGGGAGTTCGATATTTAGAGCGAGATTGAAATGGTAGATGTTGGAAAAATGTTACAGCACTTGATTTCATTTTTGAATGAGATCTTACATTAAAGGAGACTGTTGGGTTAATGCCTTTGAATTTGGGACGCCGAGTTAAAGGATTAAACAACAGAGAGATTTCGTAATTCCGGGACAGAGCGCAGAAGGAAGGTTTCCAAGTCAGTTTTGGACTAGGTTTCCAAGTTCCTAAGAGATTTTGAGATAAACTTTACTAGTATAAATAGAGGACAGTAGTTTAGATTAAAATCACACCTCAGATTGTCATAGACAAATTATTAGAGTGCTCAGAGCAATGTCTGTAATTCTACAGTTACACAGTTAGGAATTATTGTGATCAATAATTCGTGTAGCAGTAATAGTGAGATCTTGTAATTGTTTCTCCAGATTGATAATAATATTCTCTCCCCTCCCCGTGGACGTAGCCAAGTTGGTGAACCACGTAAATTGGTGTTCTTGTGATCGCTCGATTTTCTTATCAAGTCTTGTTATTGCTCTAACAAGTGGTATCAGAGCTTGGTTGAAAAGGAGAATTAGCATCGACGGAAGAGATCCAAGATCGAAGAAAAACAAGGTAGCAGTTTCTGGTCCGTTTTTATCCAGCGCAGCGGTGAAGAAAAAGGCGTAGCACATTCGTTCACCGTTGGATCGTACTGATTTTCGGTGAGTATCTTCGGGACTCGTATATCTTCGATCTGAACGGTGGGGATTGGATTTTGATGTCCGTAGCATCCGAAATTGTATCCGGACAGAAGCTGCTGGTGTTTTGTCTTCGATTGTATGCGTTTGGAGTTTCTTGTTGCGATTTCTCTTAGTGGCACCAGAGCTTTGGTTCGTGATTAGAGATTCAGGGATTCCGCTGCAGAGAACAAGAAGATGGGTCAAGGAGCAGATTCGATCGACAAGTTCAATGGGAAGAATGGTTTTTCTCTCTGGCAGAGCAAGATGAAGGCTTTGTTGGTAGACAAAGATTTATGGGAACCGTTGGAGATTACAATCAGGGATCGTAAAGATCCCAAGGGTAAGGCAGTCACCACAGAAGGTACAGCAGAACAGTCAGAGAAGGACAAGATAGCAACAGCGAAGGAGATGGCGGCATTGAAGAAGTTAGATCAGAAGGCTCACGCCAAGATCATCAGACAGTTGGATGATGAGATCCTAACCAATGTTGCAGGAACAGACTCCGGAAGCGATCTTTGGTTGAAGTTCGAAGATATGTACATGACACGTTCATTGACCAACAAGTTATACCTAAAGAAGAAGCTATATGATTGTCGTATGACTGAAGGTACGCCCATAAATGATCATCTTGACAGATTTACTTCTGCATTACTTGAACTGCGTAATATAGGAGTAGTTGTTGATGACGAGGATGCAGCCTTGCAGCTTTTAGTATCTTTACCTATGTCTTATGAACATTATGTCGATTCGTGCATAAATCGTAAAGATGGGATCTCTCTAGAGGAAGTGAAAACTTCTCTCAAGACGAGGGAATTGCGCCGAAAGGCGAGTGGGAATGAGGCAGGTACCCAGTCATCAGGTTTGGTTGCTAGTAGTAGCAACAGCAGGGGCTCTAGTGGGAGGAAGAACAATCAAGGTAATTCTTCACACAAGAAGGGTCCAAAACCTGGGGATATCTGTAATTTCTGCAAAGAGAAGGGGCATTGGAAGTTCGACTGTCCCAGAAGGAAGCAAGGCAAGGCACCAGTCACAGCAGAGGCCATGACGGCTAGAGATTGCAGTTCAGATGAGGATTATGCTCTAGTAACATCAGAATCAGCATGCGCATCTAATGCGTGGATTCTTGATTCAGGAGCGTCTTACCATATCAGTACTAGGAGAGAATGGTTTACCGGTTATAGGCAGATAGTTGGCGGTGATATAAGCATGGCCAACAGTACAGTCTGCAGGGTTATCGGTATTGGTTCGATCAAGGTCAGGACTCATGATGGTAGGGTTGTCACTTTGAACGAGGTTCGACACGTTCCGCTTATGACGAAGAATCTGATTTCTCTTAGTCAGTTAGACAGCAAAGGGTTCAGTTTCAAAGGTAAAGGTGGAGCAGTTAGTGTCTGTAACGGTTCAGAAGTGATGCTGAAAGACCTTAAGCGGGGCTCCTTGTATTTCCTCTAAGGAAAGACGCTTGCAGAGTCGACAATGGCTGCATCAGAAGAGGTGAACGAGTGAGATATGTCTAAGCTGTGGCACATCAGGCTCGGTCACATGAGCACTCGAGAGATGCATGAGTTGACTAACAGAGATCTTCTTTATGGCCATAAGATCAAGGATCTTAAAGGCATTCTGGATTACATCCACTCAGAGAGTAGGGGACCTTCACGTCAGGAATTTCTAAGAGGGCACAGATATGTCTTGTCTATGGTTGATGATTACTTGAGGAGGCCTTGGGTGGTTATCATGGAGCACAAGAATGGGGTCCTAAGGAATTTCAAGGACTGGAAGACAGTAGTGGAGAACCAGACAGAGAAGGAGATCAAGAAGCTCCGGACAGATAATGGTTCGGAGTTCTGCAGTACTGAGTTCGATTCGTTTTGCAGAGAGGTGGAGGTTTCTAGACATCTCACCAGCAGAGGCACGCCACAGCAGAATGGTGTAGCAGAACGAATGAATCAGACATGGCTTGTGGGAGCGTTATGCATGCTCTCCAATGCAGAGTTGTCTAAACGTTTCTGGGCAGAAGCGCTTAGTACAACATGTTACTTGATTAATCATGGACTTCATACCGGTATTGGCCTCAAAGTTCCCTATGAGGTATGGACTGGTAAATCCATGATTATTTCAAGTGTTGGCAGTGTTGATAAACAGGTGGAGCAACAAGATACTGAAGAGTTAGTTATACCACAGTCAGATGTTGAAAAACAGGTGGAGCAACAAGATACTGAAGAGTTAGTTGTCTCACAGTCAGATGTTAATCAGGATCCACCAACAAAGACAAAGACTGAAGCACCAGAAAGTTCAAGTTCAGTTCCTAAAGAACATGGGTTAGCACAAGGAGGGTCTAGAAGAGCTAATTTCAGGAATGGATTTGAAGACTTGGTGTCTTATGCACTGCAGGTTGCTGAGGAAGTAGAGCCCGTTCTTGCGGAACCTTCTATTTTCAATAAAGCAGATACATGTTCAGAGTCATCTCAGTGGTATGCGGCTATGGGTGATGAGACGGAGTCTCTTCACAGGAATCAGACTTGGAAGTTGACTACAAGGTCAGAAGGCAGGAAGATTGTGACTTGCAAGTGGATCTTCAAGAAAAGGAAAATGATGTCCCCGGCAGAAGAGGTCAAGTATAAAGCTCAAGTTGTTGCAAAGGGTTTCACACAGAAAGGAGAGGTGGACTACAATGGGATCTTCTCAACAGTGGTCAGACACACTTCGATCAGAGTGTTGCTAGCAATAGAGGGAGAGATATACATGATACAGTCGGAAGGATTCCAAGTTCCTGGTAAGAAGATCAAGTTTGTAGATTGAAGCAATCGCCTAGGCAGTGGTACAAGAGATTTGACAGCTATGTGATAGCAGCAGTCAAGAATTCAAGGATTCAGAAGCTGAAAGACTTGGTCGCAGAGATGAAGGGTTTGGGTAACGCGAAGAGAATTCTGGGTATGGAGATCTATAGAGACAGAGCCAAACGAAAACTGTTCTTATCCCAGAAAAGATACATCAAGAAAGTTTCAGAGAGGTTTGGTAGGTCAACAGCTAAGGCTATAGACACTCCGGGTGCAGTGAATGCACAGACAGTCGCGTTTGGGCCCAAATCGGTTGAGGAGAAAGAGTATATGGCTCCAGTATCCTATGCTAGTGCAGTTGGTAGTTTGATGTATACTACAGTGCTCACTAGCGACGTCAGACTCGTCTGTGGAGATGGGACAGAATGTGCAGTCAAGGGTTTCTCAGATTTGGGTGATGTTGACTCAAGAAGATCGAAGACCGGATATGTGTTCACGCTTGGTGGGTCAGTTGTCAGTTGGAAGGCTAGATTGCAGACGACAGTGACGTTGTCTACAACAGAGGCAGAATACGTGGCATTGACAGAGTCCGCTAAGGAAGGAATATGGTTGAAGGGATTGATCAGCAATCTTGGGGTTCATCATGAGAGAACCAAGCACATTGATGTCAGATATCATTTCCTAAGGGATGAGAAACGGGTAAAGGTGAAGGTAGGGACGGCGAACAACCCTGCAGACATGTTCATAAAACTCGTGACGGGAAGCAAGATCCAACATTGTTTGGACTTGCAGATTGTTCGCAGCTATTAGATTGCAGAAGAGGCGAGGGGGGAGAAAAGGTTTGTTGTCATGGAGATTCAAAGTCAAGGTGGAGATTGTTGGGTTAATGCCTTTGAATTTGGGACACCGAGTTAAAGGATTAAACAACAGAGAGATTTCGTAATCCCGGGACAGAGCGCAGATGGAAGGTTTCCAAGTCAGTTTTGGACTAGGTTTCCAAGTTCCTAAGAGATTTTGAGATAAACTTTACTAGTATAAATAGAGACCAGTAGTTTAGATTAAAATCACACCTCAGATTGTCATAGACAAATTATTAGTGACACGCCCCAAGTCCCGGGATCCCCTAATAGAACCTCGAACCTGGTGGGCGTAACTAACAAGAAACAAGAAACAAGAAACTAACAGGAAACAGGAACAATACCTGCTAGAAACAAACTGACATGCTATATCTACTCAAGAATAAGGAGCTAAGATAGCTCACAACGAGTTCTAGACAAGAAAATTAAAACCAAACAAGGTTACATACAGCGGAAGACATGCCTAGCAAATAAGCTGGCATCAAGAACTGTCTGGGGACAACAAATACTACCCCAATACAAGCCCAGAGTTTATTAACTCATACAAGATCGTCCTTACCAAAATATAAAAGGACACTAACTTCGAACAAGAATATCCTGCTGAGTAAGTTCCCAGCTAAGTCGAGCCTCACTGCGTACTATCCCCTGCTTTCCTGGGGGGGGGGAAACAATTAAACAAATAAAGGGTGAGATAAATCTCAGTAAGCTATTAACATGCAACTATATGTCATGTTATCATGCAATACAAGTAGATACTCAAGTAATCATATATCAAGTATCATCAAGTAACAAGTATAGGAGAGGCTAAGCCAACTCAACAAGTAATCAAGCTCAAGAAAGGTTCAGGTAACAAGTAGTCAAGTAGAGTGAGAGGCTAGACCAACTCACCAAGATGCACATAGGCCTATCACGCATTTTTACCTGAATCCTTCCTTATTCATCCCAAGAATACCATTTGTTGTCGATGCTTTTCTAGCTGAGGACAACCAAGAACAAGAACAAGAGACTGCTGTGCAGTATATAAGAAGACCTGGTAACCAGTGTCATCCACAAGAACAAGATCCACGAGGTGTTCAAGACAAGAGTTTAGCATTCACTTAAGTCAGGCTTATTGCTCCAACCAAGGAAGCTATGCCCTTACTATGGCCAGTAGTAAGGGGTCAAGCGGAAATACATAGGGACCCGATTGTCACTTAAGCCCCAGCTCTCGCGACAAGCGTGAACCTATATATTTTCGAACAAGAAAGGAGAACCAGCTGGACTCACACAAGAATGCACAAGTAGATGTTTACTTGAACTACGAGAACAGAACTCAGTCCCTTATTAGTGGACCAGTCTTTATGCACCATGTAATCATATATCATGTGCTCACGAGAATATGCACCATGTAGTCATGTATCATGTGCTCACGAGAATATGCACCATGTAATCATGTATCATGTGCTCACGAGAATATAAGTATACGTACGCAATTATTGCGAATACAAACCAAGATAACAATGGCACATAAGGTGTCCATGTAACACGATCAATCCAAGTAAGAGTCCAGTAATAACAGACTTCAGTTAAGTAGTAGGGTATATCACTTTGTCACATGCCAAGTTTGCACGTACATATTCATATCACGTTTAACACATTAAAGTGTCTATCACGATACCCTTACTATCAAGTAGAGCCCAATACCTTAGACTCTAAACACGTAGAAGAATAGGTCACATTGTACTTAGACACAGCCATACTTCACGTATATGTATCGTTAATAATCGAATACATTTCCTAACACATATTGTGTTCTATAACCATTCTGATTAATTTAAATCGTAGTATTCACGATTATATGAATGATCTTCATATTACACTAGTCCTTATCTTCTTTAGGAACTCATTTCAAGACAAGATATCTTCTTTATTTTTTTTATATACTTCATTGAGTATATACACGATTAAAAACTAAATCATTTACACTTTAGTGCTTATTTATAGCACTTCCAATATACACGTATCAAGTTCAGGTATACAGCAGAGTTAATCATTCTCTAACTAGTTTCATAACCCAATTCTTTGGTTATTCATACCATGTACCAATCAATCAAGAAGCCACATTCTATCAAGTAAATATATGCAAGATTTGCATATACATATCAAGACTCTTTCAAGTTTATTACCATACACATATATTGGTGTCAAGGCACGTACAAGATTTTATAATCTTATATTCAAGTCTTAATCCAATTACTTGGATGTTCAAGTCATGTACAAGATTTTATTGTCTTATACTTCAAGTTACTGTCTCATCTTAAAACATTCAAGCTCAAGACATTAGTTGGTGCCCCTAAGGTACACAAACATTAACTTCAAGACACATAAAAGAGTTACTACTCTTATACTCAAATTATCATTTAATTATGATTCAAGTCCACATTTCATTTGTTCACAAAGGGACTATTTTTCAGTACTAGAGTGTTCTACAACACTCATCTAGGCCATCTAGGGTAGTACCCTAAACCTAAACCAAGAATACTTCGAGTTCAAATTAAGTAAATGAACTATACTACTCATACTTACAAGTTCATAATCCCCTACATAGGATATTCGAGCTCAAGACACTAATTTGGTGCCCTCTAGGTGCACAAACATAGGTTCCAAGACAAGCATAACACATAAGTGCTTGTTCATAGCACTTTCAAGACATAAAGAAGAGTTCTTCCTTTTATACTCAACTTCTCATTTTAATTTAATGAGTAATCATGTTCAAGACTCACTTCTGATACCCCTAAGGTGTCACAACACTTGCTAGGACATCTTATACTAAGGCTATATGCCTTAGGAGGGATAATCTTTCATCTCTATTTAGTTTAAAACACTTTTGTGAACACAGGGGTTCTGGGCGGTCGCCCAACCCCATCCTGGGCGGTCGCCCAAGATCACAAATCAAAACCCAAAATCCTGCCTTAGTGGGCGGTCGCCCAAAGCCCCATGGGCGGTCGCCCAAGGCCAAAATCTGCAAAACCCAATTCTTTCCCAGACTTAGAATTCTCCGTCCCAAGCGTAGGAGTATACTTTTACTAACTCATAAGCGATACCCAGGACATATAAACATGCTCAAGTATAGATTTTAACTGGACTCCCTTCTAGACCGTACAGAGTTAAGTATGAATTTTTATAAAATTTATACTTCTAGGAACTTCCATTCATTTGGACCCAAATAATGTACAATTTGACAAAAAGGCCCCTAAACTTTCAACTTTGACATTTAACCACCTTAACTTTTAACCAGTTAAATAATTAATCAAATAAAATAGCATATAATTATGCTAGTCAAGAATTTAACAAGCAAGTCAAGAATTTAACAAATAAGTCAAATATTTAACTAGATTAAGGATGGGCGTTACAATTAGAGTGCTCAGAGCAAGGTCTGTAATTCTACAGTTACACAGTTAGGAATTATTGTGATCAATAATTCGTGTAGCAGTAATAGTGAGATCTTGTAATTGTTTCTCCAGATTGATAATAATATTCTCTCCCCTCCCCGTGGACGTAGCCAAGTTGGTGAACCACGTAAATTGGTGTTCTTGTGATCGCTCGCTTTTCTTATCAAGTCTTGTTATTGCTCTAACAGAGACTTTATTTTAAGGGGGAGATTTATCTAACTTTGTCTTGCAGGAACATCACATATTTATTTTATGAAGAAATGTGAAACTAAGGGGGAGATTGTTAGTGCAGAAAAGGGGTGCTACCACTAGTGCTGCCAACAGTGTTACCCCAGACGGGATTTGTAATAGTTTCATCATTTATTCCCAAAATTATTGGATATTAATGTTTAATATTTGCTGCAAGTTTATTGTTATTTGTAGGTCCAAAATTCAGGTCAAGGTTGATCAAAACAATGGAGCTATAAACAAGGGATTGGTTGAAGGAAAAATTATGCATAAATGAAGATTTATGCGTAACTTTTGAAGAAGATGAAAACGTGGACTTGGACTTGTTCAAAGGCTGAATTTTTTCAAAGAGAGTACAAGCTCTTCACAGCTCGAAGGTACAAGAAGGAGAAGCAAGGACTTGGGCACCAAGAATTTGTTCCTACAATTATGGACATGTGGAGAAATTATTCCCTAAGGCTCGGCATCCACTCCTCCACTCCACCACGTTTTGGAGGCCTATATAAAGGGCTGATGGGATCATTCTAAACATACAAGAGAGAAATATTAAAATCCCATAGTTTTAGACCAAGTGCTAGTGATGTTACAACACCCAACCCAACATCACAATCTAGTTCTTTGAGGGAACTATTTGTCGAAGGCTAAATTGGTCTAGCCTTTTGATTGTGATGGAGGTGTTGTATCTTTATTGATGGTTCTTGTATCTAGCACATTTTGTACTCTTATTTTCTTTAGAGGATAGGAGTTGTTATAGGCTTTGTACTTAAATCATACATATATAGTGAAAGTATTTTTTGGCAATGAGGCTACCACAAGTTATATATTTATATAACTTGTGAAAAATATATCTCTCTGTGTCACTTATCCGCTGCATTAATTCTTTCAATCTTTCAAAGCTGAGATTTTACGTGTTGTGTCAAGTGTTGCCCAGCACCCAAGACAACACAATTATATTTGAGAGTTTCTATAGTCTTGACGCTTTCAGTTGGTATTGTTTACTTGATAAAAACCAATACTTTTGTATGGTTTAGTTTTCCGCTGCAAACTCTTTTTTAAAGTGTTTTAAGTGTTTATGATTGTGGGACTGTCGTCAAAGTGTTATCGCTGGTGCTATCCATCTCTTGAGATAACACTCGTGAGTTTTTACTCACAAACCCAAGGCCATTGACATTTTCAAATGCCAAATAAGGAAACTCTTTATTACTTTTATAATCCTCCACTCATTCTCTCTCTTCCTCCCAACCACTCATTATTCTCCACTCATTCTCTCTCTTTCTCCAACCACTCATTATTCTCCACTCATTCTCTCTCTTCGTCCCAACCACTCATTATTCTTCTTTTTTAATTTTTGTGCTTCCCCTTCCATGTTGCAACTTACCCGGAACGGAGTGAGTATTAAATTAATGTGAATTATTGCTCAAGTTTCATTAATAAGATAAGACTAACTTTTGGGGATGGAGGGATTAGTTTAATAATTCCTACTCTTTTTTTTTCTTTTTTTTTTCTTTTTGGTACTTTATTCATAATTTTTTCGCTCAAAACAGATTGAAAGAAGGCAACATTTGAATAAACTGGAATGTAGTTATTTATAAACTGTGTCATATTTTTCTAATGAGTCTACTAACTTCAATTGTATGGTGATTTCTTACTAACATATGAATGGCAAGAACATGTTTACTTACTACCAATGTGTTATAATTCATTATTGTATTACTCCATCTGTCCCTAAATAAATGTCCAAATTTTACTTTAAGGAACATTTGAAAATCTTTACGTTTCATACAATTTAGTGGCAAAGATTCATATATAATTATCTTTACATGCATTTAGTTTTGCAAGTATAAAGAGATTTGTAAAAAAAAAAATCCAAAAAAAATAAAATAAAAACAATTACGAACAAAGTTATTTTCAAAAAAGATATTTTGAGACAAGAATTGCTTAAAAATGAACATTCATTTAGGGACAGAGGCAGTATTATTTTATGATTCCTTATTGTTGCAATGTAGTGGATTCAAAAATGAACATCTGAGATTGATTGAAGGTTATTACCTCTTTGTAGTTATAATACCAGTGATAGATGACATTTGATACTTTAAAGCAATTATCAAGTTTACTGCCATTATAGTTATGGGGTTCTTAACCGCATTTTGTTAATGATTAAAGTTATCTAATTGTGGCCAAATGTTCACAAGTAGGAACTCTTGAATTAGCAACCTAAGCTTGCTCCTTTTATGACTTGAACTTGGAAAGATTTTGGTGGCTACAAGGGTTCTTAGTTAAAACATTAAACCGTTAATCTTATTCTTATTATTTTTTATCAATCCAGACCGATCTATTTGGTCTATGGCAGACTGAGAGGAAGGAAACAAAATTATGATCAATAAGGGTATATATTTATGTATATAGATTACTTTTATATGATTTTAATCAATATTTTTGCAATTTGCAGGAAATCTTTGGAGAAATATAAATTAACGGAAATTTGTAACAAAAGTGGGTGAAAAGTTAAGCTGTGCACGTGAAGTTTCAGTAGCATTCGTAGTTGTGTAAAGGGATCAGAACTAGCGGAAGAAACTTCAAAGCGTTCATAGCCTAGGGATATGTAAGAGTTTTTTTTTTTTTTTTTCCAGATATATCTTTATCAAAATAAAGTTTAAAAAATATATATATACGGGGACGGAGTTCATTTGGTCTTTCTTTTAATTACAGGTTTCTGAATTCCAGTTTATCTATTAATCGATTTGCTTTGATTGTGGTGCCAAATCTAATTTCAGAATTGAAGTCTTTTTATGACATTGTTTTGTTGTTATGTTTATGTAATAGTTTAGCTTTTGTGCAGAAGGCACTCCATGCCAACACTAATCACTTTTAAACTTCTGCATTTGAGAAGTTATCTTTCAAATTTAGATAGGTTATCTGTTTCTCAACAATATTTTAACTAGGATCTCTTTATTTGTAAGTTTGCTCCTTTTTTTTTTTTTTTTTTTTTTTAATTCCAAGTTCTGACTATTTTATTTGTGGTGATGTAAATACATTAAGACATTAGTTTAAGACATTTTAATTAATTTCTAGAAAATTGGGGTCATCGTTAGTGTGCATCATGTCCAATCTGATATTCACATGGTACAGTTTACATAAGTATTAAGTAATTTAGATGTATTTATTGTGTTACTACAATTATTCTGTTATGTTCCTCGAAAAAAAAAAAACCCTACTAATATTGTGTTCACATAATTTACTTAAGAGATTGTATGATATAGTATATTTTAGAATATGTGATAATGAAGGTAGTGAGTTTTCTCTACTAATAATATTTTCAAGTGTTTCATGCCGTTTAATCTAAATTTTTGTATATTCGTATCTTGACATGAATTTAAGTAATTTATATTTCAGATAGTTCCATTCTTATTTTAATTTATTTACTTATTCTTTTTAGAGATATAAAATAAAAAAAAATCATGCAACCGCCGTGCATCGCATGGGAGTAACACTAGTTCAATAAAATCCAAAACATTGCATCTCAAAATCTCTAAATCAAGTACAAATTATCACTAATCACCGTGAATTCTCAATAAACTTGATGGGATCTAAATCACTTCTATCTCGAACTCCAATCAACGACAATAAACTTGATGAGATCCAAATCACTTCTATCACGAACTCCGATCAACGGCCAACAGCAAAAATGAAACCGGAGGGGGGTGAGCTTGGTGGCCCAGTAAAGAGAGGGGATACACAGTATCACATAAGCCAAAGGAACACAATTATCAAATAACACAGTCCATGAAATTATAAATATGGACATACCAAAAAGACTCAAATTACATAAATCGAATACCAATCGATCATACTTCACAGTCTGATGCACTAATTATGTTCGGGTCTAGTGGTCTAACAATCAAGCACAAACTCAATCTCAATCGTTGCCGCCCACACTCGGAGCCAAACCAACGCAATCACAATAACAAAATCCACTCCGACCGTCACATAATTAGCTACATCAGAACCATTCCATATAACAAATCTCGTTTCTTTGAGAATCAAAACATATAGCATGCTTTCAATAACATCAATACTTTTCAAAACAATATCAATAACAAACCAAATATCAAACTGCAACGAACAATCGAATATGTATCAATAAATAGAACACAACGATAGGACGTATATCAAAGAAATAATCACGTGATTAAACTGACACGGAATCGACACTGCATAGTCTCTCTTACCTCAAATAGTAGAACGTATTTTAAATGTGAAGTCTCTTGCGTCGCCTCGTCAAATCTATATATATACTTCCCTCCGTCACACCCGACTTAGGACAAATTGCCATTTTGGGCGCCCCACTCCACTTAGGACATCCCTAAATGGCAAATTTATATTACTTTAATATTCAATGGGACCCATTTGTCATACTCACAACAACAATCCATTTACTATTCCACCCACTCATTCTCTCTCCTATTTACTTTTCATACTCACAACACATCATCCACTCATTCTCTTTCCTCTTAAAATAATAGTTCTCCTTAATCCCCGTTTCAGGACCAATTGTCCTAAGTCGGCCGGGACGGAGGAAGTATATATATATATATATATATATATATATATATATATATATATATATATATATTATATATATATATATATATATATATATTAAAGTTGGTGAGGAGAGCCATGGTGTTGCCACATAGACAAGTCTTAGATAAAGGTTGCATTTGGTGTTGCTGTTGGTAGTGGTGCCCTAGGCACGTTTAATAAACGTTGTAATTGTTATCATTTATTTCATATCAATAAAGAGATGTTTTGATTATTATTGTTGTTCATGTTTAGTTATAATAATCCCCGTCCCTAGTACTTGTTAAGCACTAGTATAAAGGCTAAATGATCATGGGATGATCATGTTAGATTTATGGGTACTTGTTTGGAACAAGGTACTGGACATGACCCGCTGTATGAGATTTATGTCATGGTCTATGTCATACATATATCTCATATTAGTTATGTCATTTGAATCCTTAGACATGAAGTTATTATAGTCTTCCACTTGATGAACATTGTGTTTGACATATTCAAACGCTACCTTAACACGGTAGTTATAAAGGGTATGATTGGCATAATCGGATTCCCGTTGGGAAGAATAATAAGCTAAATTGATTTGTCCCTCCACGGAGAGATGTCAAGCTTGGGCCCCTCGAAGGAATGATGTTGATGAAATGTTCGGCCGGACTCAAATGGATTGATTGGATTAATAGCATTTGAATTATCAACATATTCGGAATCGAGAAAGTATTGAACAAAACAAGTTGACTGTTTGACCATGACTTGTGTTCAATGACATCGTGGACAAAGGGATTGTGACATATTCTAAAGGAATGCGAACTTGTATCTAGTTATACTATTTGGGTAGGTATGACGGTTTGCTAGAACCTAATCATATCTTATGGGATCATGTTTGAGCCCATTGCCAACTTAGTATAATCCTAGAGGGTCACACACAATAGAACGAATCTTAAATAAAAGGACTATATTGGCATTTAGGGTCGGAGGACTTCCAAGGAATTTCCTGAAAGTTCTGGGCCTCCTGGTCAACCAAGCGGGCGCTTGGGTTGCACCAGGCGGGCGCCTGAACAAGCCGGAAAAGAATTGGACTTTCTGTCCAAACAAGCGGGCGCCTGGGTAGGACCAGGCGGGCGCCCGGTATGCCGATTGGAAATTTCCTAATTCGATTAGGAATGGTTTTTGGCACAAGTTACCTATTTGTAATAGGTCTTAATTGTGTATAAAAACACCAATTCGGCCAGACCATATCAACAAGTGCTTTTTGTGAGTCTCAAAGAGTTTGAGAGAGATTTTATTTTGTTCTAAGATATCATTGATTAAGGAACAAAATAATTCACAAAAATAAATTCCATATAGTTCTTTATTAAATTGTGAAAGCGTGTTTTACAATTATTGGTCTAGCAACCAAGATCAAAGAAGCTCCTTTGATATTCGTTCGAAGTGTGGATACCGCTAGAGGATGAAAATCATCATCTTCAAAGTTCGTGTTCAAGCTTTGTGATCGTGATCAAGTCTTCAAGTTTCTCCACCAAAGATCAAGAGAAAATTCATAGCCATCAAGGGTTAGTTATTCCTCTATTCATCTTGTTGTATTTGATTTAATCATATGAACGGATCCATGGCTTTGGGTTTCTTAAAATTTTAATTGCTATATTCCGCTGCGCATGTTACTTGGAAACCCAACAGTGGTATCAGAGCCCCGTTCATGTTGATTAATTCAATACTTGGATCATGTTAAGTGTATATAAATTGTTTATGTGTCAAGCATGATATGAATATTGGATTATATGATGTTTATGTGTTTTGTGATTTTATGTGGTTTATTGTTTTTCCAACTTTAATCGCACAATTCAATCGCAATAAAAATTATGGTGGATTCTGAATTATTTCGATTATTGATTTTTGATTGGATCAAAGTTTTAATAATCGGGGAAAAATAATTTTGAGACAAAATTTTCGAACTTTAAAATTCTATACTATTCTGGCCATTCAAGCGGGCGCCTGGTCCTTTGCAGGCGGGCGCTCGGTGGTCAAGATTTGTTCTGATTTTGGTTAAAATCTGAATATGGAATTTTCGATAAATTCAACAAAACCAGTAACAGAACCAGTCCAGACTTGCTGATCTGGAATGGGTTTTGGGTAGTTGGTTTGTGTGTGGATTTTGGGGTTTGATTTTCCTATTTGTTTTAGTCTTGTGATTCTAAGATTGGTTCAAGTTTGGATGGCTAATCTGCGTTCATCGAGATTGTGTTTCCCAAACTTGATCGCAATCAAAGTCTCAAAGATAAAACGAAGTTAGAATTATGAAGAGTTCATAATTGCTAAAATTGAGAAACAAAGTTCTTGATTCAATGATTGGAGATCTATGTGGAATTGTGAATGCAATTGGCATACGTTCATCGAGACCATCTATTGCTTAGTTTTGGCCACATGGACTACTTTCTTGGTTTCTTGAATTAGTGCGGGATTGTGGTTGCCTAATGGCTTAGTTCGACCGCACTTCTTGTTGTCTTGATTTGGAGATAATAACAAAGTTGAAATAGTCTCATCCTCATAATTATAGAGAAACTAATGACACATAAATATCATGCTTAAATAAATGGAGATTAATTTAGTGGCTAAACTTGATGTGTAACATGTTTATATTATGTGCTCATAAATGTGTTATATGCTATATGTGATGAACCTTCAAAGAAAGTTTTAAGTCTTTTATTGCCATGCCATGATTAAAACACTTGTTAGCACATGAGTGATTTTAATGTAGATTCGCCCTAGCGAGATGCATTAAATTTGTTTATGTATGAACAAGATAGATAGTGTGGGCACGCCCTAGCGGGACACATTAACTGTGCGTTTAAAATGGTTAGACTTAATTGGGCGTCAAAACAGTTTTGGGCCTAGGCAAAGATGAGGTTTAACATGCTTTTTGAAATTTGATTTCTTAAAGAATCTCATAAAAGGAACTAAGAGTCATATGAGATATGATTGACAAGAGTTGTCTACCTAATTAATTTGATTTTGTGTAATCCGCCTTAGCGGACTTGAAATTAAATTAAAGTTGGATCTTAACCCATTTAAATTATATTATACATTGGATGTATATGAAGGTTATATAATTTAGTGGGAGTATTTTGTTTGAAAATTCATTATTTATCTCTTTAATGAAATTCGGTACATATTAAATTTTGGAAATTTTTGCATATTTGTAGATAATGACTAATAACACTCAATCAATGTCGTTGCGATCGATTCTTGAGAAGGATAAGCTCGAAGAGAATGGTACAAACTTTATGGATTGGATCCGTAGCATAAGAATTGTTCTTAGGCAAGAAGATAAGTTGTACATTCTCGATGGGCCTCTCCCCGTTGAACCACCGCCTACTGCCCCTAGGGTAGAAAGAGACAATTACAAGAAACATCGTAATGATTCTAGAGATGTAAGTTGTCTCATGCTTGCTGCTATGTGTTCAAAACTCCAACAAAGTTTGGAACATTTGGAAGCCTATGAGATAGGCGTGGAGTTGAGAACTATGTTTCAAGAGCAAGCTAGGCAAGAGAGGTACAAGACCATTGTTGCATTCACTACTAGTAAAATGAATGAAGGGCAACAAGTGAGTCCTCACTTTCTTAAAATGAAAGGTTATGTAGAGCACCTTGAGAAACTTGGCTATCCAATCCCATTGGAGTTAGCCACGGATCTCATTCTTAATTCATTGCCTAAAAGTTATAATCAGTTTGTAATGAATTATAACATGCATGGAATGGATAAGAATCTCTCTGAGTTGCATGGGATGCTCAAAACTGCAGAGATGAAAATTGTGGAGAAAGGTTCTCCCGTGCTCTTGGTTCATGATGGGAAGAAGCCTGGTGCCAAAGGCAAGGGTAAGGCAAAAGTTGTCAAACCCAAGATAAGCAAGGCAAAGGTTGCCAAGGCTTATGAGGCAAAACCTGATTCACAAAAGGATGCAATCTGTTTCCATTGTCAAGAAATTGGTCATTGGAAACGTAATTGCAAGGCTTTCTTGGAAGAGCAAAAGAAGAAGAAGAGCAGCAAGGCTGCGTCGAATTCAGGTATCTATATGATAGATATTCTCCTTTCTACCACTGATTCTTGGGTATTGGATACCGGATGTGGTTCTCACATTTGTCTAAATGTGCAGGGACTAAAGAATAGGAGACTGCTTAAAGAAGGTGAAGTAGATCTACGTGTGGGAAATTGAGCAAGAGTTGCTGCATTAGCCGTAGGGACTTATGAAGTCACTTTACCTTCCGGATTAATTCTTTTTTGAACAAATGTTATTATGTTTCGGATTTAAGCAGAAATATTATTTCAATTTCTTGTTTGGATAATGAAGGTTTTAAGTTTCTTATTGAGAATAAGAAATTTTTCTATTTATTTAAATGATGTGCTTTATGGTATTGCTAATTCATTTAATGGCCTTTATATATTGGATGTCAAGAATGAAAATAATGTCTATCATGTAAATAAGAAATCTAAACCTAATGATGTAAATCATACTTATTTGTGGCATTGCCGTCTTGGTCATATTAATGAGAAGCGTATCTCAAACTCCATGGGGACGGACTTTTGGGTTCATGTGACTTAGAGTCATATGATAACTCGTGAGTCGTGTCTTCTTGGAAAAATGACTAAGACACCTTTTACCAAGTTGGGTGAAAGGGCAAGCGACTTATTGGGGTTGATACATTCCGATGTATGCGGACCATTAAGTAGCAATGCTAGGGGAGGATTTCAATACTTCATAACCTTCACTGATGATTATAGTAGATTTGGGTATGTTTACCTAATGAAACATAAAAGTGAAGCATTTGAGATATTTAGAATATTTCAAAATGAAGTAGAAAAATAACTTGGCAAAAGTATAAAGGCACTTCGATCAGATCGAGGTGGTGAATACTTAAGTCAAGAATTTGACGATCATCTAAAGAATTGTGGAATAGTTTCACAATTGACTCCGCCCGGAACACCACAATGGAATGGTGTGTCTGAGAGGAGAAATCGGACTTTGTTAGACATGGTTCGATCAATGATGAGTCAAGTTGATCTTCCCATATCCTTTTGGGGTTACGCCCTAGAAACCGCTGCTTTCACACTAAATCAAGTTCCAACTAAATCGGTTCCAAAGACTCCATATGAGATGTGGAGTGGAAAGAAACCTAGTTTATCTTTCATGAGGATTTGGGGTTGCGAAGTTTATGTCAAGAGACTTATCTCTGACAAAGTAGCACACAAATCTGATAAATGTATTTTCGTGGGATATCCTAAGGAAACTAAAGGATATTACTTTTACAACCGAGAGGACAACAAAGTGTT